>QEOT01001089.1:94549-115698 GCA_003123785.1 Pterocarya stenoptera | reverse complement strand
TGGTCGCAGTGCACCCGATGATTTATTCGGCAAGGTTGCGGGGTCTTTGTTGGTGGTGGGCCGACGTTCACCCTCTTTGAGAATCCTCCAAACAGGAAAAGGCTCAATGGGCTGAGGCCTTGAGTTTACGGGCTCGAGCCCAATTGTTTGGAGCCATACAGCAGTTGAGATTTCCCCTATTTTCCCCACTGAATGAGGCCTTAAGCTATCGGGCTCAAGCCCAATTGACTGGGGCCTTACAACGCCCATTTGACTGCTGCTCTGAGCTAACGAGCCTATGCCCTTGTTACGTAGATCTGAACCCACGTTCAAACCCACACAGGGCCCACTTCTTTCCAATCCCACCTCCTCCTTTATAAGCCAATCAACCTTGTTTTGTAATGTGCTCAACTGAGCCTTCACGTCCAGCAAAGTACTAAGTACCTCCCCCTCTGCCACGCCTCCTGCGGGTCTACCATCGCCACCCTGCCACTGTACTGGACGAGACTCTCTGTCAGAGCCATGTCCAATACCCTTCCTAGTAGCAACACCTGTCTGCCCTTCCATGCCGTCGTCCCCTTTTTGAAGCTCACGGGGTTGCTCCACCATCAGTGCCTCCTTATAGGAGTGATGTTGCAGTTGGACCTTTGCCTCCTTTGGTCTCTTCATAGCTCTGTCACTGTGAGTGACTCTCCCGTCGTGAAAAAACTCCCACAAAGCCTCCCCCACCCCTGTCCTCCTCCTTAGGAACAAATATAAAGTTCCTCCTACCACCACCACCGCGATATAGTGGCCTTGATCATTCGAATAGTGTTGCGCTATAAAACTGCGACTGCCTTCCCTGGCTGTGGTGAAGAAATCTATTTTTTCTTCCTTCATGCAAGCTTCCAGGGCCTTTGCCAGCCATTGCACCGTTGAGAGTCCCAGAACCACCTTTGACACCACCCTCCAACTTCTCTCTGTAATAACCAACAGACCCCCCTCCTTCACAAGTGAAATTGTTTTTTATTCTATTACAATGTCTTTTGAAAAACCCATTCTGAACACACCAGCACCCAGAAGTTCATTCGTGTAACTCTGTCATAGACCACCCAAACTCAGCATAGAGAACAAGTGTTTGTTTTCCATCGTTGAGAGAAAATGTACGGAGAGAAAATGTTCAGTCGTGTAACTCTGTCACAGACCTCCTTTATTAAAGAGGAGTTTACTTATAAAAAAAAAAACTCCGTCACAGACCTTCTAAAATGATTAAAAATAAAACTTGCTATCTTACCTTTTCAACTTTGGGTAGTTTGCTCAAACTATGTTGACTATGAAGAAGCATTTGAGTCATTCAACAGTTTTCTTTATTATTTTCACATAGCCATTTTTTTCTTCAATAGCAGGTTTGTAGTCCTTATAAGTCAAAACTAGATAATGGATTATGGAGGATTTGTACATGATTGGATTCATGAAATATCCAACTGTTTGACTTAGCTTTCTTCCCTACAGCCAGCCATCTTCTAAACAGTTACTGATGAATATGATTTCATAACAATGAGCACAATGTTACATCACCTTTGGTCGGTGAACATGACATTAGTCCACTTCACTATGGCCAAAATATTCAGTGGCCGCTTATTGTCTAGTGCCAATTCACTAAATAAATGTTTTTTTAAGTCACAATGAATCCATAACCTAGTTTGGATGGAGGCTTTACACTTTCAACACAAAATTGGAGTTTATGGACAGATCATTGGTATCTCTGGCGACTTCTCTACACTAATAGTCCTGACTGGCTCAATTTTTTTATTGTTTTATTTTATAACATCAAAGGACTTACCGGCTTTACATCTGCAAGGTCAATTTTATGCAGTTATCCCTCTTGTGTGTGTATCTTGTTGAATTTGTATTCAATTACAGGTGAAGGCACTGGCCTACTTCGCCTCCATAGTACATTTCGTCATGATCTTAAAATTTACAGTTCTGATGAAGGCCGTGTGCAGGTATGGCCATAGTATTTCTTGTACTGGTCTTTTAACGCTTGCCTTTCCTTGAAGTTTCTCAGACTGTACTTCCAGCATTTATGATTGTTAACATTTCACTTTGGTATCATCTACAATTTACATTAAGGGATTCATTGGCAGATGTCTGCAGCTGCATTTGCCAAAGGCCTTCTTGACTTAGAAGGGCAGCTAACCCCAATCCTGGTCTGTAGCTTTTTAAGGTTTTGAGTGCTTTTTGAAGTTTAGGTTTTATGACTGACTTTTTCACCTCTTTCAAGGTTTCACTTGTTAGCAAGGACTCTTCTATGCTGGATGGACTTGAAAATGCCAGCATTGAGATGGAAGAGGCCAAGGTTTATTTCACTCCTACATATGAGTTATGCAGAAGGTTTTAGCATATCCTATATGGTTATCGTTATAATTTCTGTGAAAAGGATGGTTTCTGGCTTCTGCTGCATAATTGTGCTTAATTTAGCATTTAAAGATTGTTAGACTAATAGGAGAGCTTTAAATGGGCATCTCTAATCTTTGTTACCTGCATAGGTGTTATTAGTGAGGCCAATAGGTACCACATGATGCTGCACATCTTTCTCTATCATTTACCAAGTTATTTAGTTACCTTTAAGGTTATGTAGTGTGCTATGGATTTGAGAAGTGGCACTGGATCAGTGACTGCAATGTGTCACAACTTATTTTATTCGATTTTGAAGGGTTGGAGAATTCCATTAGTGACATAAGGGTACCTTCTTCGGCTCACTAATGGAAGAAGGTAGCCTTAAGCTCATTGTTTCATGTCACTGTTCTTAAAAACAATTATTCCATTACTGGGATCTGGCCCATCAGGGTAAACAAACTTGTTTTTGCTTCAAGATTTTGGCATTTTCAAAGATTGTGAACATTGTTGTGCTATGTTCTGATCCTGCAATTATTCTTTTCCATTTCTCCCCCTTCTATTCTTTGCAGGCTAGGTTGGACAAGATAATAACTTCTTGTGCAAAGACAGTCCAAAATGATGACTCATCTGAATGCCCTTGGATGGTGGATGGCACTGGACTTCCTTCTAATGCATCTGAACTTCTTCCCAAATTGGTAATTTCATTGTCTCAGTGAAACTATACCTATCTACATTTTTTTCTTGTTGCCCTCTCTTTCTGGACAATATGTATGCTCAAAAGTTAACATTATAAATACATTTCATTTTAAGCACATCTACATAGTCATCATGAAATTATTCATTGCTCCAGGAGCAACAGTTCACCCTCTAACGTGATCAACAAGTCCTGCTATGTACAGAATACCCTACTGCCCTTGACTCTTTGGTAGCATAAGTTTTTTTTATGCTTTAACCTTTCTTTCTTTCATTTTTTAGTTTTATCTAGTTTTATGTTTAAGCTTGTTTTTCCATTTCTGCATTGTTTTGATTTGGCACCAGCAGTTTGCTTTTTATATATATTATTTGATTTCAGGTTTGCAAATGTATGGATGGAGCATCTTAAATTCTACTTTGATTTGGCATTGCTACAGATTATTAGACTAATAAATAAAGCAAATCTGCTCCTCTGTTACTTCTGTTTTGTTCCATATTTCATTGGATATTGTATTATCACAAGTGACTTAATTATCTGTATTCCAAGATGAAATACCTTTTCCAGGAAGCTGGAAGATGTAATGGTGGATTCCTGTTTGAGCAACCTTCTTTATCTTTCATGTGCATTTAAGTTGAGTCATGGATTGACATCATGTAATTTGTTAATCTAATCTATTTCCTCATGCTTTTGTGTAATTTATTAACTCTTTTCAAATTGCAACAAGTTGTATTTGTGCATGTGCATAAAAAATTATTACTTTATTATTCATTTATTTTTTTGTGGTTTATTTATTTCATGAATAGGTGCAATTGACTAAGAAGGTCACCGAACAAGTGAGGCTACTTGCCAAGGATGAAGATGAGGAACTTACTGATGTGATCCCACCTTATGACCAAGCAAAGGCACTTGGTAAAACAAACATTGATGTTGATCGCATTGCTGCTGGGTTACCCTGTGGTAGTGAGGGATTTCTTTTGATGTATGCTCGCTGGAAAAAGCTTGAAAGAGACTTGTATAACGAACGCAGATTGTAAGTATTTTGACATTACTAACTTGATTGTGGTTATGTTTGGGGTGTAGATCCACAAGGTATTTTTATACATCACAGTCTCTCTGCCGATAGGGGTATGAAAAATGCACTGAATCTTTTAAATATTAGAATTTCTTTTAGAACTTGAGCTGCTTAAAATTTCTCTCAAGTCAGTATCTAGACAATCCAGCCAATTCTTTGATGAAAAATTTAAACCAGTGTTCTATTTTGCACTATGATAGGATTGCAATTCCACTAACATTGTGGACTACCTTGCAGGCGGTTTGATGTAACACAAATTCCTGATGTTTATGACTCTTGCAAGTAAGTCATCTGTTTAAGGGATCATATTGGATTCGAGCTGTAAGAAGTTCAACATTACATATATTGCTTATGTGCTCGTAAATTTGTAAATGTTATTGGTTACCATATTAAATTTGTTTACTCTCTCTGTTTGTTAATGAGTATCATTCCTTTTGTCCAACATTGAAAGTCAATAGTTTAATACACACCCTTGTTATCCCTCTCTTAGATTTTTCTCACTTGAATGTTTGTTTTCCTAAGAAGACATTCATTACAGATGGTGGAAGACTTTTAAGATTTGAATTGGAGCCATAGTGTTGCTATGCTTATCAAAATTCAGTAGGCTTTTTCATTAATGCCATAGTATCTTGCTAATTCTGGCGTCTTAAATTTTTGGGGTTAGTTCTATTCCTCCATGAACCTCTCAGTCTCATTTACATCCATAATTGTTGAGTCAGTGCAACTCAAACCCTAATTTTAATTTTTTTGAATCAGTTCACCCCTGTCAAAAACTGGCATCCACTCAAATGGGAATCTGTATGAGAAGACAGAAATACTATTCACTAACTCTTTAAGTGCATTAAGGGTATTTGTGTCTGTATATATTTATGTCCAAATTAACGTTTATTTTTTTCCGAATGGATTAAACTGATACTAAGACTTCAAAATTGGATTTGCGTTGCACTTAGTCAAAGTTTATGGGTATCAGTGGAATGAGGTGGCATATCAATTGTTTATATTGTTGACAGAGAAGCTTATGTTGTTATATCAATGGCCTAGGTTAATTTGAGTATGTGTTATTGTGTTATTGACTTATTGCTTGACAGATATGATCTCTTGCACAATGCACATCTTAAGCTAGAAGGGTTGGATGAACTCTTCAAAGTTGCTCAGGTAGCGGGAAAAGTTTGTTCAGCATTCATACATCTTAAAAAAATGATTTTCATTTTGTTGATTTAAATTATAATAGCAAATGTCCATTAGTTTACTGCAGTGGAACTAGTGATACTGCTTTACCTATAATATAGCAAGAAAGCAATGTTTGCAAGACTTGTCAGTCTGCTATCTATTTACCATCAATCCTACTTATAAAAAAAAAAAAATCTATTTACGATAATCCTAGAATTTTTGCTTCAAGGGCTGTGCATTACTGCTATCAAAAGAAAAGGACCCCTTGTTTCAAACAAAATTCCAGCATTCCTAAAGTACAAATTTTGAGTATCAGAGTTGTGGGAAATAGGTTGCAGAGGAAGTTAACCTCTTGTATCTATCCACTTTCCCTGGTATGCATATTGAGTATTGGGTGAGATCCAATCATTATCAGTTAGGGTAAAAATGGTCTGTAAACTATTTTTGCAGATACTTGCAGATGGTGTCATCCCAAATGAGTATGGAATTAATCCAAATCAGAAGCTGAAGATTGGCTCAAAGGTAAACTCCCTACTGTGGTTCCCCACAAATTTTAACTTAAAACTATGAATTCTTGGTCAGCTATCTTTTTTTGGTGACCAACAGAATGTCACGTTCAACTCAAAAAAGAAAAGGAGCTAGAAAAGCTATTTTTCTTGTAAACTCATGCTCTAGTGATAGAAGCATTTGCTGCGACATGGAGTCCCATACTTTCTTCTACTACTCTGTAACAACAATAACTTTCACACCACATTGTTAATATATTGGCAAAAACCACTAATTCATACAATTTGATTGAAACTTTGATGTTGGTTAAAGTTGATAGCTTATCAAAAAGTTCAAGTACATTATTTCTGTTGAATCATGAATCTGTCACCTAAATAGTCACTACGTAAACAAATATTCTGAATTCCTAGCATTCAACATGAGATTTTTTGGACAATTTGGGAGCATTAGGTAAAAGTTAAGCGCATTTGGTCCTTAACATTTATAGAATCGACTGGACATGCTTACCAATGTGTGGTAGGTTCCATGCAGGTTGTTTTACCACCCTGGTATCTAGGATGCTGTATCCATCAGTGGTCCGTTGTATTAACTAGTATGGTCATGCTGTAACGCCCTATTGTATATTCTTGAGAATTTGCAGTGCTCTTTCAGTCCGTTTTCAATGCACAGCCAATATGTCAGACTCGGATATATGCTTAGTCTTGGGTTCCTGTTTTCAATGTAGCAAAAAGGCTCATCTCTCTCTCTCTGTATGCTTGGTTTGACTTTAGATGGATTTTAAAGGAATGAAAAATAGAAAGTGAATTAGGTAAGGTTAGCATCTAACATACTAGGAAATAATGAAAAGTAAGCTCTAAACTCCTTCAACCTTTTTCTAATTGTGGTCTTTTAATATTCTTAAACGTCATATGCTGGTCACATTACTGCTTCAATTGACCCACATATTAAAAGAACCCAAAATTGAAGAGCATAGGCACTCATAAATGAAATCTAGAAATCCAAGTTGACTTGTGGACCTTTTGCCTTTGCATGCATATTGCGTTCTACTTGGTCAATATCATTTGTTGTACGGTTACATATTTATTCCATACATTTCATTTCCTGTGGCCTAAATAGTTACTGCTTAATATTATATTTCGAAATCCAGATTGCTCGCCGTTTGTTGGGTAAAATTTTGATTGATTTGAGGAATACTCGTGAAGAAACCATCAGTGTTACTGACTTAAAGAGTAATCAAGACCGACTTTCTTCATCCAAGAAAGCTGAAAATGAAGACACAGAATATAAATCAAAGCTTTATATCAAGAATGATGATATGAGAAGAAGTAGCACCGCAAGTGATGTATCAATGGATCAGGATGATGATGATGATAAAGAGACCCAATATCGTTTGGATGCACAGTAAATTCATGAATCTTTTGTTTGTAACATTATTCTCTCATATGTAACTGAATATAAAAACTTTTCAACCTTATTTTCTGCAAGGTATGCAGCAAATGTCAATACACCTGAACGCCATGTGCGGACACGCCTTTACTTCACATCGGTGAGTATAATGCTTGTGTTAACACCTTCCACTATAGAAGCTCTCTCTCTCTCTCCCTCCCTCCCTCTCCTATAAATAACAATTCAAGCAAGAGTAGAAGTTCCTTATATCTATACAGGGGTAGGGTAGGACTGAAGAGAAATTGAGTAAAACGTTGTTAGTTGCTAGAAGCAGCTGCTAGATCTGAATAACAGAACTTAGAGTTTTTTTTTTCCAACTTTCATTATTTTATCACTTTATCTATCTATGGTATTTGTCCTTCATCAAAATTTTCTTGTAGTTATGATATTAATGCATTGATTTGAGTTAATAATTCTTCTTCAAGGATTTCCTCGTATCTTCATTATCTGATACCCTCTCAATTATCAGTACTGACATGGACCTTCAAGTTTTTGGATTAGAATGACGTGCCTTTATTTTAATAAATTTTTCTTCAATTTGTTTCCTTTTACATATTTTCTTGTAACTTAAATGATTCCATTCATGTGGAGTGAGCAGAAAAATAATCAATAATTTACTCAAGGAATTTTCATTCTAGTTCCCTATGTTCTCTTGACATTTATCATTTATGTAATGTACAGGTTAGCTTGCTTGTCAGCTGGTATTCACAATTTGTCATTTGTTCTTTTCAACTACAGGAATCTCATATCCATTCCCTCGTGAATGTTCTCCGTTACTGTGACCTGGATGAATCTTTGCAAGGAGAGGATAGCCTTCTTTGCCATAATACTTTGGAGCGCTTATATAAAACCAAGGAGCTTGACTACATGAGCTACATTGTGCTGAGGATGTTTGAGAACACAGAGGTAGGTAATTTAGTATGTTCCCAATGATAGTCATTTTCTATTTGCTAATTAAGTCCCTTCTTTTGCTAAGTAGTCAATTCCTTTTTTTTTTTCTAAAACAACTAGTCAATACTTGAGCCTATGTCAATAGACCCTGCATGGAGTAAACATATTTGACCTATAAATTGGTGTTCTGCACTTTGATCTGGATCAATCAGGTAATCCTAACAGTTAATGACAGCAGAACCTGCCAGAATTTGGTGCCTTTTCTTTGTCATGAATTCTTACATATTGCTTAGATTAAAGTGTCAATAATTAGAGATTTAAGGTGTCATTATGCTGAGCACAATGGTTATTGAAATGAAATTACAGGTGCCTTTAGAAGACCCCAAAAGATTCCGCATAGAGATGACATTTAGCCGTGGAGCGGATCTATCCCCCTTGGAGGTAATGCATTTTTGAATATGGTAAAGTATTCATCAAAGGACTATCTTAAAAGGAGTTAGTTGACATGTTCACCCCGAGGAGGAAACTTAAGTTATTAAGTCGAGGACAGTTCTCTAGTAGATGGTGTGTCTTGAAGCTTACCAGTTGAACTTGAAGAATATTTTCCTGCAGGGACTTAGTAGGGATAGGACTAAAAGTGTGTTTCCTCCTTGATTATGTCATTCCTACACTCCTAGTACTGTTTATCTGCAACAAACCTGGCTAGTTTGGATTGATTACCAATTTCCTGGGCATATCTGTCCAATTGGTGGTTGAACGTCTTCTTCCTGTGTTGGTGGCATTTATTTATACCTGATTGGATTCATTTTGAAAAATGTCTTGATACAAGGGTTGTCAGAAACAGGAGGTTATCTTTGCATGTTCAACAAGCTAAGCTATGGTTTCTCTTTTGCTTAGCAGAATAATGACAGTGAGGCTGCTTCGCTGCACCAGGAGCACACACTGCCGATAATGGGTCCAGAAAGGCTGCAAGAAGTGGGATCATATCTCACACTAGAGAAAATGGAAAAGATGATTCGCCCCTTTGCCATGCCTGCAGAAGATTTCCCTCCACCATCAATCCCTGTAGGATTCTCTGGCTATTTCGCAAAAAGTGCATTGCTTGAGCGTCTGGTAAATCTTTGGCCTTTCCATAAGCATGCAAATTCTAATGGAAAGTAACGAGCACTTTCACTTATATTTTTGCATTCCCCGCTCTCTTCTCATTCATTCGTTGTTTCATATGATGCATCCCTGATATTTGAAGAACTTTGATTGGCTGATCGGGTATAGTGAGGTTTTGAGCTCCTTCACAGAAAATTTTGCAATAGCCTGACAATTCTCAACAACAAAGGAATGTTGTTGGAAGTAACCATCATAGCTGAAATTGGCAGACTTTGGTTACATTTTTTTTTAATTATTTTTGTATTTTTCCCTCTTCCATTGATGTGAATAACGGTAGTCATCAGAGACTGCTTGTCCAAGGGCCAAGTCTAGATTGTTAGTGTTAAAGTCGATAGTGAAATGTGTTGTATGTTTGGATCCTACACCCGGGGAGAAATTTCTCCAATATTCTTGTGGTTGAATAATCGCATTTTTTTTCTCCTTTTTAGCTGGCTAACAAGATTCCAGGGCTCTTCGAAGTTGAAGGATCAAATTAGCGCCAATGTTAATAACTATAAAAGAGCAAACTGGCCTATCGAATGATGATTCAGTACGATTCAGTCATTTCTGAGCTTTTTTTATTTTTTATTTTTATATTTTTGGGAGTGTTTAAATACCTCTTTCTTTGTTATAAAATGATAAGCGCTATACTTCACCTTACTTGCTTAATGATGTCTGTAGTGTCCATTATTCACGATGTGGGCTGCCGTAGTGATGCCTCAGGGATTCTTCTAAATTTGGTTTGAAATGAACGACGAAATCGTTGCCAAGAAAGTAAAATGCGAAAAGGAGAGTGATTCCCAAAAATGAAACTAAAGTGGATAATGGCAGTTGCCTGCTGAAGTGCTTGCTTGCATATGCATCACCCTCGGTAAATGACATGTTGGGAAGACAATTTTCGGTACCAGATATTTCGACAGCTAGACTTCAGAAGTTGCCGTATGAATATTTCCTAGCTTCTGATTTGGGTATATGCTGCTGTATTGCCTGTCTATGTAGCCGCAAGTGTTACCACTTTAGCTGGACATCTCATCTCGTGGTCAGTCTTGAATCGAAGACTCAAAAGGGGTTTCAAAAAGGGGGAAAAAAAACCACCTAGGAGTCTACTTCTACTTGTTAAAGTGAAAATAGTTAAATTTAGATTTTAAGCTTTTTTTTTTTTTTGAGTCAGTTTATACTCTATAGCCTGTAAGTAAAAAAGAACTGCGGGGGTGGGGGGCAAGCAAGCTGTTAGTTAGTGTCATTTATGTAGCATACAGCATACTGACCTTTTTGGGGAAAAAGAAATTACTCCTTAACAAAAGAATACTCGACTTACCCCAACCTCTCCCTCGAATTATTATGGCGTGAATGTGAATTTTGTGTTCCACCATACAATTCCCATTGGGTGATCTGGGAACTCAACCTCGCTTTTGGAAACGAAGTCCAATACGCCAATAGACCAGTTGCGATCACAAATTCACAATCAGATTAGGTTTGTTATTCTCTACTTGCATCGAAGGGCAGAATCATTCTGTGTCTTTTTAGTTCGGCGAAATATTCTCTTATTTAATGCAGAGGTCGGGATTCAAAATGAAAAATGGAAAAGAACTCGTGCGTTAAAGGAAAATTATTCAAAAGAAACTGAGCCCCGTGTGTCGTGTATCCAAGACGCTACAATAGACTGGCAAAACGACTACAACCAAAGAATCAACCACGTTTTTAATTTTGATTTTTCTCCCATTAAACATTTTTCGGGGCGTAAAAATTGTCCACAACGTATTTTTTGTTGCATCTTCAACTGCATAAAAAGGTCCACTCTTTATAAGTTTTTGTTAGAAATATTAGATCAAAGTATACAGCGGAAGCGATATTACCTAGTCGGAAATATCTTGGATCTATTGCGATTGTTCCACGGATTATCCAGTGTCGTTGTTCATCCGCGATCTTCACATCGATGGTGGAGTGTGCTACGTGGTAATACCAGAGCAACACTCACACGTTCCACAACCTAGATGCCGTGACTAGAGATAACTATTTGAGAGAGAGAACTTGTTTATCCAAGTATATGATCCAAAGAGGAGGAGGTACTATGTAAATAGTCCCTCTAAACGTAACTCTCAGCTGGCCCTTAATGGCCAACCATCAAACCTTATGAAGTGGTTTAAGAACCACTTAAACCACTTCATAACCTCCAAGAGAAGGTGAAGGGGTGCCCACTATGGGTGCCCCTTTCTTACATCTCCCACTCACACATAGTGGGCAAGACCCTAGGTCTGCATTTCTCAATATGTTCTCAATCTTGTTCATACTGGCAAATAGGCTGTGCACCATCGAGCACAGCTGTAAAAGAAAAATGGGAGCACTATACCAAATCTCTCCGAGAGAAGACCAGCATAGCAACATCCCTAATAGTGTCTCGTTATACCCCGACTCATTTGGTCACATCAGACTAAGCATCCCTAATCCCTCTCGAGTCAGAATGACTCAGAGCAATACTCAATCTCCATAAAATATGATGTACTCACAGCTATGTCGCAACTTCCAAGAAGCAACATAACTTGCCGGCAGTGAGTACACACCAATATCAATGTGTTACCAAATAGTCTTCCCTTCGTGCTCATGTCATTTAGTTTCAATCCAGTTGCTTTCTCAGCAATGTCTCTTTAGACCGTATAATTCATGGCTATAGATAACATGCCAAAGTAGCAAATACTAAAACATCAACCTCGTGACATAGTCGAATGTCTCCTAAAGGCATAAATAAATTAAGGTCATCAATTATGACCTACAGGACTCACACAGTGAGGAAGCAGGGAACCATTCACTCAACTCTACTGTTGGTCGCAAAAGCACATGCAACATAAAATACATGTTACGGTGGAGTTCTCTTTCCGAAGAAAGAGCGTATATCTAAACTCAATGCACCGTACAGATCTTAGTCTAATCGCTATCTCAGCGCCTAACCCGAGTCCCTCGATTTGCTCGCTATCAGAAACGCCAAAGAGGTTCTAGCATCTGACTAAACTACAGGCTACATGGATTATGGGTAACCATGCACAGTCCTTTTAAATATGATGGACTTCATCTTAGCTCCCACTAAGGCGACATATCTTTTGTGTCTTACAACTTATCCCTCATTGGACAAGTACCGAGTGACACATTGTCTCATCTTTGCTCGCTACCCATTTGTAGCGCTAAAGGCGATCGCTCGTGTGAGTGAGCCGATCTAAATCTGTCGATATACCTTTTTCACTATAAATACTAAATTTATGGTGAATGTGTGTGCTTACCAAAAAATGCTTCCAATCACGCCACATGATCATAGAACATATCAGTATCATGTGCACGACGAGCAATACCATGAGATAGAGAGAAATTACATGGTCAATTTAAATCACAACTCTCAAGTGATGTTTAATGACCATTTCTCCCTATGTGCATTATAATGTGTAGTAACTTTCCAAAACATGCTCCTACCAAGAGACTCTACTTTTACATATAAAAGACCTTTGCACAACCATGAAGTCAGCGACGACTTATCGCGAATCTCATTTAGGTCAAATTTATAATATAAACCTTAGATTCTAGTCAGCAAGTCCGACTGTGAATTTTTAAGAATCTATAAGGTGACCACAAATGTCCTTCAGCAAACTTAATTTGCGACTTCAAGATTTCATATAAATCTTTTGTATTCAACAGAAGCATGTAAGATAACCATAATTTATTTTTCATTAAGGGTAAAGCGATTAGGGCTTTTGCCCCAAAGACAATTATAATAGTCTAGTCATTACTTTTAACAACAATTGCACCACAAACTCACTTAATCAAGTAAGCTATATTTACCCTCTAATAAAATCTTAACCTCTAACTCCCATGAGCAAACCATAATGGAAACACCTAATAGCATAGGCAAAACTAGATTCTTTGGTATTATTCATCTCATTAATTGTTTGTGAATTTTGAACAAGAGCTCCTAGACACTGTTTTTCTTGTAAACAGTCTCTCAAGACATGAAGTCTGAGCTACTTTTTACAAACTCATGCCCATCACCTCGTAGTATGGACACCTCTTATTAGGGACAATTAATTATCTAATACAACCAGTTCGCAATATCTCTCAAGATGACACTTTTTTAAAACTGTCAACAACGTTCAAAGAATCCCATTTTATTCAATAGGTCGTTTAATAAAAAAAACGACTAGGTACATTGAGTATCTTTGAATAGATGGTTTGTTTAAGCAGCATGTAAACAGCACCAGCAGCATTCATTCGCTTTCTGCACCAAAATAGTATTAGCAATAATCATGTGCTCAAAGTACTTCATGCATAAACATTATAAAAGCTAACCATCTAATTCTCCTATGAGAATCAGCTATTTAACACCTTCAAGAAAAGTTTCAATAAATATGCGATCAACAGCTATCTAAATGCAACTCAATTAGTGCCAAGAGTTGGATCTATACCTCTATCAACTCCACTTTTCCTTTATCAATTAGATCAACAACCCAGGTTGGATCATATAAGTGAAGCGAATCTAAAATTCTATGTTGGGATTCCTACTATGTGAATTCAATACCTTTAGCGGAGCTATATTACAAATATTCTCTTCTAGTCTCTAAACGACGAGAGAATATTGATATAAAGCTACGACGCTTTTTATGAGGATCCTTATATTCTATAATTTTTTTAGAGTCACTATCACTAGTGGTACACCATCACTCAAATGTATACTCACACTAGTTGTTGAATTACTCCTTATATTCTATAATTTTTTGAGAGTCACTATCACTAGTGGTACATCATCACTCAAATGTATACTCACACTAGTTGTTGAATTACTCCCACTATTTTCGACGATCTTTTATAAAGGAATTTTTGGAAAAATTAAGATAGTGTGGAATTAAACGTAATGAAATGTTCTTTCCAAAAAATAAGTGTTTACAAAAATCCATAGTTCCCCACCCTCGCCTAAAATACGAGTAATTTTCTTCACTCAACTAAAAAATGATCAAGCTTAAATCCTCTAGAATTCATGTTTGCACAAAATAGTCACTCAGCCTTTCTCAAAGGCGAATGAACTCAATTTAAGGACGGAAAATCAGAATTAAAGCCGCAACACCATATTACATCAACCCAAGTGTGATATAAAAAACTGTTTTGAGCCATAATTTATTTATAACTCCATTCTCAGCAAGTCATTAAATTGCGAGAAAATTATTCTCATCATATAACTCATACGATTTCGATTTTTAAAAAAATATTTTAACTGAAAATATATATTTTCCTTAAAAATATTTGGAATCGTATTTATATGATGAAACAATATTTTTATTACCTCATGTTCTTAGTATGCACGTATAGGAACTTTCACATAGAAAATATTCATATTGTCTTTTCTCTTTGACTCTTCTAAATAAAGGAGAGGGATCTCATTAGTGAGAAAATTTTCAATTTCTCAAGCTTTATACCCATCATCCGATGCCTCCACGGCATATTGTAGCATATTATCTCTCTACTTAAGAAATAATATCACTGAGTCAATGAGTGACCATCCAACTTTAAAACCTCTAGAAATTCTCACTACTACTATTGTTTTCAATGAGTCTTAAATCAAATTAGGTATAAACTTCTTTGATATCGCATTAAAAGCGCTAATAAAAACATCGTTTTGTGCAACAAATGCAGTATGCGACGTTTTAGCTACTAACTAGCGATATATCCTTATTTCTTGCATACTCAGTATTTTTCATATTCTCCAATCCACTATAGGAGAGAAAAGACAAAACATTGCAAAAAATTATCTTAACCTAAAACCTATCTTGCATCAATGCAACCACGAGCAAAATTTTTTTAGGTTAGGCTTAGATAAGTTGTACCTAATTATTCAGACTTTTGCCATAGTTACCATGCAAACCTCCAAGGTGCTTGGTATTACATTACTCTTAAGGGGTGCTCCAAAGTTTATATATTTGCAATAACCTATTTGTTCTCGCTAGAGAGAAATAAAACTTGAGCAAGATTATCAGTGCTAATACCACATTAAGGTGCACTGATAAAATCTTTAAAAAATGAATGTGCCAATTAAGAATGTCCTCAACACTCTTGCACACTTAAATTTTAATATCCTTACTCGCCAGACATATTAGTAAGTAGAGAGGGTATGTGATTATCTGTGAGTTAATCTAAATTGCTTCAAAATTATAATGCTCAACCTCAAATATATGAGCAATTTAATCTTTGTGTTACAAAAATAACGCGCAATTTTTGTTATTACCCACAAGATTTTCAAAGGCAAAATAGTGGTTTAGCTCTATCTGACAGTTGGTCCCATCAACTTCTATAAAAATTGTAGTGCATGTGTCCCACGCACACTTCCAATTTTATTCTAGACCTTTCAGAGATTTAACAATAATGATGGTCTAAGACTATCAGACACTCATAATAATCTTATTTGTTTCCAACTATTGCTCATGGAGCTAGGAGATTAATACGACGATTAAATCGCATAAATAATCTCTAGGCTTTCTTCTCGGTTATCTCAAAGTTACTAAACTATGCGCATATAATTGCACACACATCTAAGAAATTTGCCGGGTTAATCTAAATTAGAACAAAAATAATTAGTACACGTCGCAAGATCGAAAATTCGCTAAGTTTCCTAATCATCTCTTGCGCCTTAATGCGTATTAATTTCTAACTTAATTTTCGCGTAAATTTATATTGTATAGGAGATTAATTCCAAATCAATCTCAACCATACTCCCACTAGGATAAGTAATCTACCGAGTCAATTACATGAAAAATAATTTCTTCCTTAATCAAAGAAATCTATTTGAGCCAATCAGAAGTATGGACTAATCAAACTCGAGCTACTTAATCCTCTAGTTATCATATTCTAAAAAATTGAAGACTAATTCTTTAAAAATAGCCTAACAATGCAAGTGATAAAATAAGCTCACAATTACATGCAATCACAATACATGTACGAAAAATAATCACATCACATTTTATCCAAATAATTATTATTTACCAAAAAATAATAATCTAGGCAATTTATAATATAAAAATAAAAAACCTAACAAATGTGACAAGATTTATCTCATAATCTCATGGCATGCATATATTCAATGACCATATGCAAAAATATTTCAGAAAAATAATTTTATGCCATAATAATATGCTAATTTAAATAAAATTAGCTAACACACTAACAATAAGTTCTAGCCCAATGGTTGAGCTTATTGTCCTCCTGTGAGGTCTTGGGTTCAAACCACCACCCAAGCTATTTTTTCAAAAAAAATCATTGTTTTAGAGAGCTAATGCGTTGCACACCCTTGGGCGCCCAGCTGCAGAGCGGGCTTGTGCCTGCTGGGCTCACAACCCAATCCACAAGCACTCTTAACAGGATATGATATGGGCCGGATTTTTTTTAAAAATGGTGGCCCAAAACAGTATAAGCCTAAAACAGGTTCAGCCCAAAGATAATTTAAACCAAATTAAAACTGTTCTTTTTTTACAACCCATTTGTTTTACAGCCCACAACCCAAATTCATAAAAAAAAAAAACCGAAAATGATTTAAAAAGAAGCCTGGACCCCGTATGCTTTTAAACACAAATAACCCACAGTGCCTCTTCATCCTTAAAACACATAGGCACTGTTCATCTCCTTCCTCAACGGTTACAGCCTACAGTGCATGTAACGGAAAAAAAAAATTTAAAAACATGGATCATCAACTTGTAACCGCCGCCACCCTCCAAGCCTCACTCCGGCGGAATCCTGCCTTCCTCCGCCGCTGACTGGTGCACTCACAAGCGCAGCTCTGATGCTGCGCGTTGCACACAGTGCAGGTGGGCAGCACCGTGCCGCACCACCAAGATGCGCCTTGCACCTCTGGCTAGCAGATAGTGCTGCACTATCCTGGTGCTTGACTCTGCGCATAGCAGAGCCGCTGCACCTGCCTTGGCGCATCGATCGCACAGCAGATCTTTCTGCTCGGACATGCACCACGGCGCTGCACCGATTAAGCTGCTTCACGGCAGCTCTTCAGTACCAGCCTGGTGCAAAACAAAATGCTCTACAGGCAGCAGCGGAACTGCACAGGCCAGGAGCACCGCCCAGTGCTCGAGGCAGTAAGCAGCTCCGACCTTGTGTGCGGCATTGCATGCAGTGGAACTTAGCTCTGCGCACGGCCAGGGATTTTCATCTGCCTGGTGTCGCAGCTCAGCGCAGCAGAGGGTGCACCATTGCACCTGTGCTGCTTGTCGTATCGTGCCGATGGGCTGTGGTCCTCCATGGCTGAAACTGACTTTGAGGCAGCGTTTTACCAGCGCTGCACTGTAGCAACGTTGCACCAACGCGGTGAACGCTGCAGGTAGGTTGTACCCACGGCACTGCTTGTGATGCAGCACCTGCTGCGGCGCTGCTTGTCGCGCAGCACTCTGGTTGCGCAGCACCACTTTGGGCGCGCAAGGCTCGGCGCTTAGCTTTGCGTGGGTGGCAATCACTGCCTGTGCAGCGACGCTACCACGGTAACGACCAACTCGTCGGCAACAATGGTTACATATCATCGTGCATAAAAAATTCACATCACAAAAAAAAATATTTCGTAAAAGAAATCACTACGAGCACGACAAATGTAAATCGAGAACAATCGATTGGGCTCTGATACCAATGTTAGAAATATTAGATCAAAGTATACAGCGGAAGCGATATTACCTAGTCGGAAATATCTCGGATCTATTGCGATTGTTCCACGGATTCTCCAGTGTCGTTGTTCATCCACGATCTTCACATCGATGGTGGAGTGTGCTACATGGTAATACCAGAGCAACACTCACACGTTCCACAGCCTAGATGCCGTGACTAGAGAGAACTATTTGAGAGAGAGAACTTGTTTATCTAAGTATATGATCCAAAGAGGAGGAGGGACTATGTAAATAGCCCCTTTAAACGTAACTCCCAGCTGGCCCTTAATGGCCAACCATCAAACTTGATGAAGTGGTTTAAGAACCACTTCATAACCTCCAAGAGAAGGTGAAGGGGTGCCCACTATGGGTGCCCCTTTCTTACAGTTTCAATCCAAAATACTTCTTTATCTTTAGTCAACCACCGAAATATTTTCCTAATCTCACAAATTTCGATCACGTCTTTGGAGTCTGCACTCAAATATGGAGCAAGTGAAACGGAGAAATTAAATCCCTTCTTGCTGTGTCAAGTATGCACACTGATAAAGCATTAGAATTGCATGATTAAACTGCATAAGTGATTAAATTGTTTAACCAAGAATTGAGTTAACCACTTAATTATACAGTAGATTATGATACTTGAGTCTATTGATAAATTTTGATATTTCGCACTTGAAGAGAGTTACAATGCAACTCTTCCACACCAAAATTAATACCCCTAATTTCACTCATCTCATATCTTAATTATATGTTGCAAGGCATTATGGGAAAAGATATTGAAGCACAGGGGTATTCTTAGAAATACCCAACTTGCACGGCAACACCTAAAAGAAGGCACTAGGCAGCAGACTCAGGCACGACTAAGCCTCGTTTGTTTTTAGAAACCATCTCATCTTATCTCATCTCAATTTCATCATTATACTTTCCCAACTTCCAATATAAAATAAAATAAACAATTCAACTTTTTCAAATCCATCTCATTTTATTCCATCTAATCATTACAACTTTCCCAAATCTCAATATAAAATAAAATAAACAATTCAACTTTTTCAAATTCCAAAACAAAAATAATATTAAAAAATATATTCTAACAATACTTTATTTAACTTTTTAATTTAAATCTCAACTCATCTCACCTCATCTCTAAAAACAACGAGGCCTAAGGAGCTATGGATCTGAAACACAAAAAGCAAACAATGAAAGGAAAAGAGAAAGGGAGGAAGCTACGGAGTGGGACGTGGGAGTGCAGGGCAGTAGCTGGCCTCAAGGAGCATACTCACGCACGTGGCAAAAGAGAGCAGATCGTGGTCTACGTGGGAGTGCAAGGCAGCAGCCAACCAGAAACGAGAATGAAAAGCCGCATGAAGTATAAAAAGGGGTACTTTTGTTTTCGCCAGGGGATTTTTTTTCAATTGTTGTTTTTCTGGAAGAAGTTTTTCTTCCGCAATTTTTGTTATTGCACCTAGCATCCCTTCTATGAGTTTTAGTTTTACTTGTTTTAATTTATAGTTTATGAGAGAATGATGTTAGGCTAAGTTTTCAGCTTGAGCTTTAAGACATGGATTCTCTTGCTCTAAACTACTGATTAGAGTGATTCTGATATGATAAAAATCCATTTTATAGTTTTGCAAATCGACTTTGTTGAGATAAGTCAAAACCAGAAACTCTTATTCTTGTTCTACTGTTGACGGAAGGCACAACAGAAACTTAGTAATATTTTCAAGATTTTTCATGGTTGGTATTCATAGTAAATTTATTTGCATTCTATAGATACTTAGGATTGGAAATCTGGTTTTAAATCTTCATTTTCTGATTGTTAATGGTTAGACTAGATTGACAATTGCGTTATAGAGTTCGACCACTTAATCAGAGAGTTTGGAGAATGAGGAAACATTCTTGTAGCCCAAGTGTTTGACAGTTTGTGCAACTAGTTTTGATATTCCTGCAATTCCTACATTTCATGTACCCATTTTACTAATATTCATATTTTTTTCATTTCTTTTAATTTACAAATCATTCTTTAAAAAAAATAGAGAAAAGATCTAAATCATTCTTTATTAATACACTCCATAGCAGTACACAAACACACTTTTCTTGTTTCTCTTATTAGTTGTGTAAATAGCTCTTTCACAAAGAAGATCCTCACACAAACGCAACTCATTACATGCTTGCTCTTCATGAACATTGTTGTCCCTGTGGAAAAGACCATGAAACTCATCCATGTACTACTTTGATAGCTTCTACACTTGGAAGACAGATTTAGAAAGCCATCACACACTACGAAAGCTGCAACATGAAAATTTAATGTATCATATTTATTATCACGTCTGTCAGAATACTCTATTATTATTATTTATTTATTTATTTATTACTATTCAATATTCTATCATTACTTTTTTATTATTATTCACATAATATTTGAGATTACCTCGTACCAAACGCAACCTAAAAGAACCCATGAGCAACTGATAAACCAACCAAAAAATAATGAAAAGGAATTTATCATCATCGTAATGGAGTTTATCATTTATCATCAAATTAATCCCAGTTATCAAATCCATCATCATAATGGGATTTATGAAAACGAGGGATACAAACCGAAAGAGAGAATCATACACAATCAGGTAGAGGGTAGGAGGGCCCTGTGCTTCTCGATCTTCTTCTGGAGCTCATCCTTCTTAGCACCAACCACCCTGTCCACTTCCTTCCCTTTCTTCACGAACACGAAAGTTGGCATCGCCTCCACATTAAAGTCCTTCGCCACATCCTATATATCCCACGTCTCCCAAAGAACCATAAAGAAAGTGAATAATGTTGGAGATAAAATCAAATTAAGAATTTATTTGATATCAAGTGATGTTGGAGATAATATCGAGTGAATTTAATTTGATTTTTATAAATTTATTTAATATTATTTTTATGTAATTTTTCTATAAATATGAATTTAAGTGTTGTATTCCATAACAATTAAGAATAGAAAGATCTAGCCCTAAAAAACTCTCTCCCTCCTTATCTCTTTTCCAATTTCAAATCTATTAAATTTAATTTTTTATCACGCTATCAAAGCCCTTTGCTAATGTTAGGCTACGTTGTGGATTTTTTTTTTTTTTTTTTAAGTTTTTCCGTCAGCTTTATCTCTCATAAGTTTTTTTTATCACTATTCGACCATGTTTCACCTCAAGTTTATGCATGAGGAGTATCT
>QEOT01001089.1:53640-81812 GCA_003123785.1 Pterocarya stenoptera | reverse complement strand
CCCCCCCCCCCCCCCCCGCGGCGGGACCTTCTCTACTTGGTTTGGGACATCCCTATAATCGAACTCTAGTAGGTTATTGCTGTTCCCATAGACTTGGCTAAATAACTTTTAGTCAAACTTATGAAAAGTTAATCTGTCACCTATGGCGTTATATTTGTTGCTTAATACTCGGGTTTTGTTGCACTGTGATTTTAATATTGATCCAATCCAGAAAATACATCTTGTCATTTAAGACGTGATCGACGCATAGTTACAACTTACAGTAATATATAAACCCTATTAACCTTTGAGTCTGCTTCCTCCTAATCACAA
Organism: Pterocarya stenoptera; assembly: GCA_003123785.1. Taxonomy (NCBI): domain Eukaryota; kingdom Viridiplantae; phylum Streptophyta; class Magnoliopsida; order Fagales; family Juglandaceae; genus Pterocarya; species Pterocarya stenoptera. Next base: position 81,500 of record QEOT01001089.1, on the reverse strand, counting down.
AGCTAGTCTGTTTTTCTACCAGGAATACTTTTATGGTCTAGTGAATGATCTCTCCCCACATTCTAATAGCGCAAATTTTAGTGATTTGGCTGTATATCGAATTGGGGGTGGACCACAGGCCCCACGATCAGCGCTGCCAATTGGAGCAGAGCCTGCTGCAGACCCGACCAGATTAGTTCCTGTTAGCGTCAACCGGGACTTGCTCCATGTAATTCTTGCTGTCTCGTTTGCCAAAGAACCTGATGAAATAATTTCAAGGTAACTTTAGCACAAACTTAAACCCTTGGGAACCCACTTGGTTAAGATATTATAGATAGAAGCACTGTTGAGATTTAAACTGACCATACATTGATTTGGAATTTGAAACGGTGATGCCCCAAACAATATAAATATGTTGCAGAATGCTAGCTCTCAGACTTGTCATTTCAACATGCCACCTATGAATCTCCTGTCCGGGATGAATTTAGTCATATAGACCTTGCTTGAGGCAGTGTTTCATACTTGAAATCCCATAAAAAAGGAGCTGCCTTAATGTGCCATGTATGATTCATTTCATATTTCAAATCTGAGGACATGATTAGCTCTCTCTCTCTCTCTCTCTCTCTCACACACACACGCACACACACACACAAACTGCTGACTACAAATTTTTTTTTTCCTTTTATGGGTGCAGTAATGTTGCTGGCTTTATCTATATAACGGATGTCGACATTCAAAGGTTTGAGTTTTGTGCTTTCATAACCGACTTAGAAGCATCTTTGTGGAAATTATGATTTTATTCGGGGTTAACTCTCTCTCTCTCTCTCTCTCTCTCTCTCTCTCTCTCTATATATATATATATATCACAGGAAGAAAATTACATACCTTGGACCGGCTGCCGGAGATCTCCCAAGCAAATATTTGATAGTCGGAACCTTGACATGGCTTGAAACTTGACTCAAAACCTGACTAATTTATAAATTTCATTTTTTATTTTGGCTGAAAAGCCCGAATAATAGTCTGAAGTTATAGAAATGATTGTATGTTACCTTTGCTTTACCGATCGACCTATGGGAATCATGGGTATAGCTTCTAGTTTTACATATTAGCTTGTGCCCTGAGAGCTAGCTACTTCTAGTGTAGTAATGTATTCTGCTCTTGTATCACACAACCAAAATGATGTGATTATTTCTTGCATAGCAACTCTTCATTCACCAAGTTCCGTAAAATTGCACGTTAATCTTGGGTGCATCTCGAATTCAGGTTTTTAAGGCCTCGTTTGGTTATGCAATTTAGATGAGATGTTTTGTTAGAAGTTGAATAAAATATTATTATAATATAAGTTTTTTAATATTATGTTTGAAAAAGTTATAATAATTATATGAGATGAGATAAAATAGTTTGATTTTACTTAATTAAACCAGCCTTAACTTAATCTAATCCTCTAGAAATGTACAATAGTGACGACAAAAAGGCCTTCAGCCGCAGCGACTGCGAGAAGCTGTATCACCATTAACTAATTACGCTTGTTTTACTGACAAGAAATGCTGACTATTGTACAAAATTAAGTAATTATTTCTGCAGCCATTTTTTTTAAACCTTAATTATGCACTGCAAAAGGAAAATTCTAATTTAAAACATAATTTTGGCCTCAGATGATTTAATATATAATAAAATGTATAGAATGTTGATGTTGTGTTTTGCAGACTCTTGAGTCAAGTTCAAACAACTTAGGTCTTCACAACGGATCTTACAAAGAAAAGGATGAATGCGGCTTAAGAGAGCTGCCTAGGGACTGGGGAGTCTCCGATACCAAAATCAGTAGATGTTTTTGGAATGTAATAAATAAGTAAAGAAATGTAAAGATTAGAGAGGATTCTCGTACTTGAGATTAGCTATTTATATTAGAAGTTCAGTGAGCATATCAAGTATGTTGTTATGGGATATGGAGTCCTCATATTGTTCATTACGTCATAATTTTTAAATGTGGAGTGGTCCTGCGACGGTTCTATTAATGTAGTGTGTCACCCAGGTGACAGGGCCATTAAATGCAGCGTGGTTTTCTAACTTTTTTCTCCTGATTTGTGCTTCCCCTAGTCAATCCATTCTTGCCTATTAGCAGATCAACGATCCTCCGCACATTACGCCTGCTAAGTGGGCAGGCACTCGATGACTGGATGTTACCCAAGGAACCTCAGACCATTGAGCCCCGGTGAGTCCCATCCCCTGATGCACTATCCCCCTCCAGGTCGCACACAGGGGATTCTCTTTAGCGGGCTAGGTCTTTCCCCTTTTGTCTTGAGCCGAGCTTGGCTGGACCTTAGGTAGGGGAGAAAATCTCCCATACATGGATGATACTAGATGAGATGATTCCAAAGGATAGTATCAATTAAAAATTATAATAGTTTAGATAAACTTGTGCAAAAATAGACCTATATGTTACAAAAATATAGAGGAATTACGTGCCTGCAAAAACAAAAACAAGCAGTATCTCAGTTAGTCAGGTTATTATTAAGGAATAATTTTACATTGTCTGTAGACAAGGTCTTAGATATGTTAAGTCCATAAATGTTTTTTGTAGAACTAATTTTATGAGATGAGTTAAGTCCATAAATTTCTTCATGGTATGAGCCTGCCACAGAATGAATGAGGACCCACACTACTTATCTTGTGACAAGAAGTAAGAAAAATATTGGCCTGCACATAAGGAAGGATGCTGTTGAATAATCTCACATTACTTATATACAAGATTTTAGACATGTTTATAAGAAATGGTTAATTCTTTTTTATAGAATCAATTTTATGAGATGAGTTAGACTTATAAATTTATTCAATTATTAGTTTACACTCTATTTAATTTTCCCCTTTAGGCGTTATTTATTTAACTTTCAGGTCTAGCATATTTGGTTCAACAAAACTGGTTTGAATGGCCTTCTCTGCTTATTATTGGAGCTCCCAAAAAATACCATCGTGTACTAACGTGAGTGCCGACGTGGGANTTAAGTCCATAAATTTCTTCATGGTATGAGCCTGCCACAGAATGAATGAGGACCCACACTACTTATCTTGTGACAAGAAGTAAGAAAAATATTGGCCTGCACATAAAGAAGGATGCTGTTGAATAATCTCACATTACTTATATACAAGATTTTAGACATGTTTATAAGAAATGGTTAATTCTTTTTTATAGAATCAATTTTATGAGATGAGTTAGACTTATAAATTTATTCAATTATTAGTTTACACTCTATTTAATTTTCCCCTTTAGGCGTTATTTATTTAACTTTCAGGTCTAGCATATTTGGTTCAACAAAACTGGTTTGAATGGCCTTCTCTGCTTATTATTGGAGCTCCCAAAAAATACTATCGTGTACTAACGTGAGTGCCGACGTGGGATAACGTGAGTGCTGGTGCAGGAACCTAAATCTGTGCAATCTGTAGAATATGGCAGCCTATGTAAAGAAAACAATTTATTGAAGTAGTACTTATGATTTGATAACTTGGAGAATATGCCAAAGGTTGCTGCTGTCAAAGAAAGGGACACTTCTATCACTCTGTCTCTCTCTTGCCCGGCCTGCTCATCTTCCGTATTTCAAACTGCCCGAACTGCCCGTTGTTGGAACTCTTCCCTGCCTATCTCAGCTCTCTAGCCCCCTTTCAAGTCGCAAGCTTGGAATGTTTCTCTCCCTCTCCCGGAGGCCCTTTTGACCAAATTTTACAACTGGGTCTGAGTGAGTTTTCAGTTATTCCTGCTCTTTATCACATTGTTTTGTGGGTGTTCATTATTTTTCGAGGCATTTGATGGGTTCGAATGATTTGAAGTGAGGTGGCTTGAAAGGATTCTGCATGTGGTAAGTGAATCTTCTAGCTTTTCGGGGTATGAGAATTTGATCGCAAGGGTTTTTGGAAGATGGCTTTACAGGCTAATGAAATTAAGGAGGGGATGGCTTTGGATATGGGCAAGTCAAAGGGAAGGAATAAGAAAGATGGGGGGGAGGTAGAGACTGGGTGTTGGGTTAGTACGGTCAGGTTCTTTGGGAGCTTCGTATCTTCAAGATCAAAGGTTGATAGCTCCATTAGTGGACCTACTGCCCCTTATGGTAATTCCTTTCTTGCTTGTCTTGGCTTGTATGCGCACAAAACATTTCTGTGGGAGTTCTGATTTTAGGTTCGAATGGATTTTTTTTTTCCTTTTGTTTGATTTTTCTTTGCTTAGTTCGCTTGATAAATTGAAGATACATGCAACTTCTTTTTGATGTGGGGATATTGATTGTTTTAATTAAAAAAAATTTTTGGATCTGAAGAATTATCAAGCAAACAACTAGGGTCTTAAAGACTAGTATTTTTCAACCTGTTCTGCCCAATATTGCATTTTTGTAAGTGATGCGAACTATGCATATTCTATCAAAATGTGTTGTTCAATCAGCAATAGCATTTGAAGCAATTAGGCCCCCGTTATGAGAATTTTTTGTTTTTATGTTTTTCTTCGTATTTGCCCATTTGACGTGTATTTGGTTGGTCAGGCCACCACATTATGTTATGACCATCAACTCTGTAGGTGCATATTAACATTTCTTTCACTTGGTTGCTTGATTACAATTAGTTAAATCTATTGGGAATTATCTCGCATAAATTCAGTCCTATGCTGGCATTTATACCATCTAGCACACTTTTAAGTTTCCTTAAGATATGAACAAAAAAATCGAATACCAATCATTCATTTAAGTGCATCTGTCTTTGTCCAAATCAGCAGAGAATAATTCTATGAATGAAAAAAGCAGAGACCAGCCAGTTGCTTCAGTAGGGTCCTCTACGATCACTAGTAATACTGGAAGTACTTCATCCACGTCAAAATTCAGTTCTGCATCAACGTCAAAATTGAGTATTTCTTCCACTTTAAAATTCAGTGAGGAGCTGACGGTTGCTTCTCAACTTCGGAAGTTTACATTTAATGAGCTAAAGTTGGCGACGAGGAACTTCAGACCTGATAGTATTCTTGGTGAAGGTGGTTTTGGTTGTGTGTTCAAAGGTTGGGTGGAAGAGAATGGCACTGCGCCTGCAAAGCCTGGTACTGGACTTACAGTTGCTGTCAAGATTCTCAACCATGATGGGCATCAGGGTCATAAAGAGTGGCTTGTATATTCCCTCTTATATAATCTCTCTCTCTCTCTCTCTCTCTCTCTCTCACACACACACACACACACACTCAATTTGCTTTTTTTTTGGAGTGGCAGACACTAGACCACATAATAGTCCCGTTTCTTTCATCTCCATTAATGTTCATGTTTGTATGCATCACAGGCTGAAATTGATTTGCTTGGTGACCTCAGCCATCCTAATTTGGTTAAGTTGATTGGGTTCTGCATTGAAGATGATCAACGGTTATTAGTTTATGAGTTTATGCCTCGGGGAAGTTTGGAGAACCACCTTTTCAGAAGTATGCAACAAATCTTTTATTCTGATAACCAAGCTTCTTTTATCTTAGATATTTTTCAGTTGATCTAAATGTAATGCATTGTAGTTGAAGTCTAGAATTAGTTTACATGAACATCAGATCAGACATGAATTCAAATGGAAGTTTATGGAGAAGTAGGCTCATAATGCAGTTGCATCCAGTTGTCAGTGGTGGCACTTATCATTTCTCTATAAACACTATCTATGAGCAACTATTGATTGATGATGCATTAAAATAAGAATTTTTTTCTGAAAAATCAAGTTAAGAACTTCCAATTGCAAAAATTAAACGGCATGGTGATTAATGAATGAAAATGCTGAGATTAAAGGTTGTTGTGACCAACCTAGTCAAAGATGTATATATATTGGCTGAAGATATGAGGACCACTATATATTTGTAGGGTTTTCATCAAGTTTTTCATCCTGAGATTAAGAAGGTTTGATTTGTCCACTCATAGCTATGGCCCAATTGAAGAGCCTGCCGATATCCTTTATTTGGATTTGTTATAGTCTTCCTTTGGATCTTTTATTTGTACTAGCAACTGCTGAAGGAGCACATGGCTATTTAGCATTTACCGTTCTATGTCAATATGTACACGTATGGTTGTTGCGAGAGTGAGATGGTGGTATTCCAAGTCTTATTTGGATTTGTTATAGTTTTCCTTTTGATCATTTATTTGTACTAACAACTGCTGAAGGAGCACATGGCTATTTAGCATTTACCGTCTATGTCAATATGTACATGTATGGTTGTTGCAAGAATGAGATGGTGGTATTCCAAGTCTTATTGGTTGCTCTATTAGATGCCTCTTACTCTGTTCAGAAACCAACTCACCCTTGTTATGACGTTAATTTGTTTGTCCTGCCATTTGGACTTGTACGGTGTGACACATCGCACTAAAGGGGAACACTGCATATTATGCCCTTACAGTTTGCATTTTCTACTTCTGACTTAAATGTCTGACAGCAACCATGTTAAATGCCTCAGGGTCGCTGCCCCTTCCTTGGTCTATCCGGATGAAAATTGCACTTGGTGCTGCAAAGGGCCTTGCCTTTCTTCATGAAGAAGCTCAAAGGCCAATCATATACCGCGATTTCAAAACATCTAATATTTTATTAGATACGGTATGTGACTAAAACTAAGCATTAGCATTGTACTTACTATTCTATTCTGAAAAAACATATCATTTTAGGATTATAATTCCAAGCTCTCGGATTTTGGACTCGCCAAGGATGGTCCCGAGGGAGACAGAACTCATGTATCGACACGTGTTATGGGAACGTATGGCTATGCAGCTCCAGAGTATGTCTTGACTGGTGAGTGTGATTACTAATAGCAGCTTGACAATAGTTTGCACTAGTGATACTTTTACTACGGGTTGTTAATGAGAATAAGGGAGAGGTTGAGAATTTCCTTATTCCCTGAACTTTAGTTTTTCCCAACAAAAAGCCAAGCAGTTTCTGTGGAAGAGATGGCATAATCCGTGGGATGGCATATGCATTAAACCTAACACATGACCAATTTATCTTTTGGTTTATGCTACTGTGTTTTTAGAAGATGAGATTTACTTTTTTTTAACACTGCAAGTAATGAAAATATACCTTTAAGTACTTCCAACATTTTAAGGGGTTGTAAGCAAGGGTTGCTTGCTTTACTTAAATAATATAAATCTGACCAGTTATTGCATTTCTACTTTAAGACCTGGCCATGTACTTTGAGGTTTTATCCCTTGTCTAGGAGTCATAGTCCTTAGATGCTTTAATCTTGCATGGTTCTTGCTTCAGGACATCTGTCATCAAAAAGTGATGTCTACAGTTTTGGAGTTGTCCTACTTGAATTGCTTAGTGGCAGAAGATCCATGGATAAAAAAAGACCAAATGGAGAGCAAAGCCTTGTTGGATGGGCACGACCATTTCTTGGAAACAAGAAGAAGTTGTATCAGCTAATAGATCCTCGCCTTGAAGGTCACTTCTCGATTAAAGCAGCAGAGAAAGCTGCCCAGCTAGCTGTCCGCTGCCTTGGTCGGGACCCAAAAGCCAGACCTATGATGAGTGACGTTGTTGAAGCCCTAAAGCCTCTGCCAAACCTCAAGGACATGGCCAGCTCTTCCTCTTTCTTCCAGACCATGCAAGCTGATCGTGCCAGGCCCTACCCAAATGCTCTAAATGGAATTGGAAGGCAGGCAGCATCCACACCAAGGAATGGACAACCAACGAGGAACTTAGTAGCTATAAATGGCCCTCATGCTTCTCCACACCCTCATCCTCCCCATTCACCAAAACCAAATGCTATTGAATCATAGAATTGGTTTTTTCGTTCTTTGGTAGGTATGCTATACATCTTGGATATGTAAGTTTGACGAACCTCCTTAGGGGAATCTTTGCTTTGATTCTATGTGATGTAGGGTTATTGTGACGCCTCTTGAACCATGAACCAGAAAGGATTGGCATTAGGTCTACCGATGACAAGTTATGTCACAGCAAATCAATGCTTAATGATATATTAGGTGCCAAGAAATGTGTCAATGATCTCCCAGGGGTCCAGCTGTCTTCGGTGGAAAGTTGAAACTAGGATCATCCAGGTCATAAATTCAAGCATCAATCATTTCAGGATAGAGTGGCTGAATGCAGCAGGTTTCTGGTTCAAGACGTGTTACCCTGACACTATTATCCTATCCTGGAAAGAGTATGACTCAGTGTAAGATATAAATTCTTTAACTTCTTCTGTTATTTGAAACAAAAAGAAAAAGTTTTTTTTTATCTATAAGTGGCTTGTACATCATCAACAGAAATCCAGACAAATTTTGTTTCATGATAAGAAAACCTGCTTAACTTTATGCTACTTCGATTGTAAAAGAGCGTGGAGAACTACAATTGGCTGAATCTCATCAGGGCTGAGTGCTGGTTCTTGGTAAAGTCTTTTAGCATTGTGGCTTTGTAAGATCCTACTTAAACCCAACATCGCAATAGGACTGATGTAACTACCTACTTAATTACACAGCAACTATTCATTTTCCATAATTTTTTCTGGTTGGTACGAACTTCATTTTGATCTGACGTGTTTTTCCCTATATCAGATCATGCAATGGGCTTTGAGCATTTGCAATCGCAAAATCCGGCCTAATAAATCAATCATATTTATTTTAATCATTTTCATTATTGGCTAAGGAAAAGAAGAGAAATGCTAAATTTTAAATTTCTTTCTTTGATCTTGAGTAAAAATTAATAATTTAATTAGATGTTTTGTTTTCATTTAATAAGTTTAAGGTTCCGTTTGTATACAAAAAAAAATTTATCTTATATAATTTCATTATTACAATTTTTTCAAATTTTCATACAAAATATAATAAATAATTCAAAATTTTCAAATCTCAAAATAATAATATTAAAAATAATATTTTATTCAAGTTTCTTCTAAAACTATCTCATCTCATATTACTATCCAAACGAGACTAAGGACTGGTTTGGATATATAAAACCAAATTATCTCTTCTCATATTATCTCATATAATCATTATAATTTTTTTAAATTCTCACATAAAATATAATAAATAATTTAATTTTTTTAAATCTTAAAATAAAAATAATATTTAAAAATAATATTATAATAATATTTTATTTAACTTTCGACAAAACATCTCACCTAACATATATTATTTAACTCTTTGACTACCTTCAATAAGAATATGACATGAAATTAAATAATTTAAATAAAGTTTTAAATTATATATTTGACCTCAATTGTCTAACTTTATATGGACAAGGAGATTAAAATATAAATTCTCGTAATTCAGGGGCGAAATATATAAAAATTGCAAACTCAAGGATTTTTTTTAAAAAAAGTAAAAACTAAAGACTGATTTTGCAAATAACTTTCATTGTACCCCGCTGTCCAACTTCCAAGACAGAGAATTACGCCCACTAAGCCTGTTTTGGAAGCACAAGCGAAAGCGAGAGACACTGAGAAAGTTAAAGAAACTACTCTCTCTCTCTCGGCCATAGGAAACGGATCGAAAACCATAGCTCTTTTTTCTCTCTCTCGGTGATCTTCAAGGTATAGCCATAAATCTCTCAATTTTCGTTTTTTTACTGGAAAATCATACGAATGATGAGGGTGAATATTCTTTGCAGTCACTTTCAATTTTAGCGTGTTGTTAGCTATCTCAGCAACCAAATAGCGTGTTTAATTTGTGCCAAGACTCTTATATATATGCACTTTCTGTTTTAGGTTGTGGTTTTGATTGTATACTTGGATCATGTTTCCTGTTTGATCGGTGAGAAACAAGAGGAAGAGCAAGCAAAAAGATCAGGAGTCTTCTGTGTTCCTTTTCTTTTGGAATCACAAGTTATTATTCTATATATACTCGTGGTTATGATTGGCTTTGAAGGGTTTAGTTTATTGTTTTCTTAGAATTTCTTTTTCTCTTTCTCTTTTGCACCTTTCCTATGCTTTCTCGGGCCCAAGACTTCGGGCTTGAGTAATGGTTTTTTGTTTTAATCTGCGGAAATAGGTCTATAAAGGCAGTTCATTTTTGTGAGCATAAATGCTACCCTTCGTTTGGTTGCTGAAAAAACAGAGGTAGAGGCCCTAGAGCCTCTTATATTAACTTCTACTTTGTTTATCGAGATTTCCTTAACTCATCAATTGAGTGTTATTTTTTTTTATTTTTTTATTTTGCAAACGAATTTTTGAACTCGTCTTATCTATGTTACACTCTTTTGATTGCTGAGAAAATTCTGGCAAATAAGGGAAAATAAAATTTTGGATTTAACGACTTGTCTTGTTTTTGTTTCCAGGGAATGAAAATAATCAGACTTTGTAAAGTGAAAAGACATCTGAATTAGGTTACTGTTTTCCTACGTTTCAAGTGCTGGTTGCTCGATTTTCTTTTTTCCTATAATCAATCAAGGCTTAATTAAGGCTCAAAGATGAGATAGAGGATAAAATACTGACAGAGTACCTATAGACGGTAAAGAGTACCAAATATAAAATGTTGCATTATTAGATTAAGACACCATAGAAATTTACGAAATTTTTCTTAATTTTATTTTCAAGAATGTGATATTGGATGATGTGCTCTTTTGGTGTATGAATTACAACTCCTTTTCTAGGCCAAATTTGCAGATCGAAGTATGGGTCAAGCATTCGGTTGCATTCAAGTGGACCAGTCAAATGTAGTTGTCAGGGAACATTTTGGAAAGTTTGATGATGTGCTTGAGCCAGGGTGTCACTGCTTGCCTTGGTGCCTTGGATACCAGGTTGCTGGTAGCCTCTCACTGCGTGTTCAACAACTTGACGTACGATGCGAGACAAAAACTAAGGTTTTCAACTTCGTTACTTTTCACTTTCCTGAAATGATGTGCTTTGAATCTCATGCTTGTCCTCTTCAGATTTTCTGTATTTTTTTTATAATCTTGATTAATTTTGAATTTATCTTCCATATGAGAGTGTGATATCTTAACATGTGGAAGTAGTACTTGTGGTTCAAACTCAGAAGTGAAGTCAAATCTCTTTAGGTTAGGTTTGGTAACAAAGTTCAAACACAAAATTTTCATCTCATCTCATCTTATCATTACAACTTTTCCAAATTCCCATACAAAATATAATAAACAATTCAACTTTTTCAAATTTCAATTTAACTTTTTCAAATTCTAAAACAATAATAATATTAAAATATAATATTTTAAACTTTCATCTAAACCTAAAAATTCTCATCTTACTCCCCAAACCTAACTTATAGTTTGCATTGTTTACATTTCTCTCTCTCATCTTTAATCACACTTCGTTATTTCTAGTAAAGAGGAGATATATTACTTAATTTCTTCTACCACCTAAATTTAAAGAGCCTAGTCTGTTTTATTACCAGCAGTTGACCAAGGTAGCGTAATATTGGCTTTTCAGGATAATGTCTTTGTCAATGTTGTGGCATCTGTTCAATACCGTGCCATTGCTGAAAAAGCATCTGATGCTTTCTATAGACTCACCAATACCAGGGAACAGATCCAATCCTATGTTTTTGATGGTATGTAAAGCAATGTTTGGTGCTTTAGTCCTTCCGGTTATCAAGGAGAAAAAAAATCTGCACAGTTTCAGGTTGCAAATAATCATGCATAGTTTGTGCTATCAAATTTTACGTATCTAGCTATATTCAATGTGAAGAGATTATTGTTAACATGCATGGTTGGAAGAGATTATTCTTGCAGCTAATGTACTTCATTTCTTCAGTTATAAGGGCAAGTGTCCCGAAGTTGAACTTGGATGCTGTCTTTGAGCAGAAGAATGACATAGCGAAAGCTGTGGAAGAGGAGCTGGAAAAGGTAGCATAATCTTTTACTCTTAAGAAAAGAGGGCGTGAATTGTTGTAGATAAGGTATATCCAGAACTCACAATTCGGAAACTCTCTTTTGTATTTTACAGGCTATGTCTACTTATGGGTTTGAAATAGTCCAGACCCTTATTGTGGATATAGAGCCGGATGTTCAAGTGAAGAGAGCAATGAACGAGATAAATGCAGGTAGTGTTTGTAAATTTTTTATGGGAAGTAGATTGCAGTATGATTATGCTCTTTTTGAAAACTTGTAATTTCTTGATATGGAGTATGATTTTACTCATTATGAAAACTTTTAATTTGCTTCTTAATAATAAGATGCTTATGGATTGCGTACAAGTTGCAACTCTTTTTTATGCATTTAACTTTGTTACGCAGCTGCTAGATTGAGGTTGGCAGCAAATGAGAAGGCGGAAGCTGAGAAAATATTGCAGATCAAGAAAGCTGAAGGAGAAGCAGAGTCGAAGTACTTGTCAGGGCTTGGCATAGCTCGCCAGCGCCAGGCCATTGTTGATGGCCTGAGGGACAGTGTACTTGCCTTCTCTGACAATGTGCCTGGAACAACTCCCAAAGATGTCATGGACATGGTGCTAGTGACTCAATACTTTGACACAATGAAGGAGATCGGGGCGTCCTCGAAGTCATCATCTGTTTTCATCCCACATGGACCTGGTGCAGTGAGAGACGTTGCTACACAAATTCGAGAGGGTCTCCTTCAGGCTAGTTCTGTGGAAAAACCAATATAAGCTCTGATGGAGTGCGTGATGCGTGTTTGGTATCTAGGTTTTATATTGAACTGCTACTCATAAGCAGATCTTTATTTTGCGTTGTTTGTTTTGGGCTCTCTCTTCTTTGATGACATATCAGAGAAAGTGATGGTCATAAAGTAACTTGATGGCCGAAGGATAATCTAGTTTCTAATAGGAACTCTGTAATTATTCATATGCAAAGTGATTAGTAATAGTTTGTAATTTCACCCCGAATGTCTCTCTTGTTATGCTTGAACCAGGGAATATAAAGTGAGTATTTATGTAAGATTGTAATTTTCTTATTTCATTTGCATTTGTATATACGATATCGTCAGCCTTAATAGTGTGGGAAGTTCTTTGAACAGTTATTCTTTCTCATAAACTTGGTTTTTTTTTCACAAATGCTTTGGGATCCGAATTTGGGTCCCGAATAAGTTTTTTTTTTTTATTGTTATTATTATTTTTTTTATATTTAATGATTAAGAAGGTGTTTTTTTAATGATGTTGTGATTTTTTTTTTAAATATTTATGATGATTAAAAAAATATATGAAAAAAATAAAAAATAAAAATACACTATTCGGATCTAAATTCGAGACATTGTTTCGGTGACTGGTGACTGTAGCACCACTCTTCTTTTCTATCAGAAAAGACTTTTCCAACTAAATAAAAATTTGATTGGGGGACCATGAAATTAATTTTCAAGGGACCACTTCATAAAAAATATTTAACATGAAATTAATATGTAATGCCAGTTGTGCAACACTATCATTCTCTTAGACAATAAGGTATCATTTGGTTACCCATTTTAGATGAGATGAAATATTTTGTTAAAAATTAAATAAAATATTATTGTAATATTATTTTTATTTTAAAATTTAAAAAAATTAAATTATTTATTATATTTTGTGTAAAAATTTAAAACAATTATAATACTTATATAAGATGAAATGAGATTAAATAGTTTGGTTTGTGTAACTAACCCCAAGTTTTTAAGGAAACCATAAAATAATCAATTACTTGAACCGGGATTGAAAGTTTCCAAACATCGACAAAATTAGTGCATCTCGAAAGTGAGGCAACATGACTTCAACGGCACGCGAATGAGACGGAAATTAAGGCAATATGGTTTATCTTATAATTTTATCTATCCAGACCATCCTATCGCCAAGTAATTAAGTTAGTTGTATTTTATACTATTTTTCAGATTTTTTTAATTAATAATTATACGAGGGTTATCTATTGAATCTTGGTATAATTTTAACAACTAATCTTGCAATCTTTTTCGTCAAAGTGCCCTAAACGTACTCGACTCCAGCAACGCTTGAAAGGCCAGAAATAATATAATAACATATTAAATAAATAAATAAAAAGGTTTGTCACAAGTCAGAAGGATCGTAATTTGTTGTGCAGTTCATAGGAAAAGCCCCCCCAAAAAACAAAGGACTGACTGATCTTATCTAGCTGTACAAAAAAACCAATATCTATTATTCAAGTACCCACAAGACCGTTCATTGTCTGACTATTTCTTGGCCAATTACATTTGAGTTACGCCGAATATAATTTGGATATATTCGATACGTGTTAGAATGAACAAGGGAACAAAATGAAAAAGAAATTGGGAAAAACCTTCGAATGCACATGACATTAATATACCATCAGAATGTACAATGTCTTTACCTTGTTATTGACGTAAAGTATACCTAACCGTATCATATAAATTTATATTAATTTATGTATTTATTTTTATAAAATATCACCATAATACTTCTCGACTAACAATATTATTTATTCGTCTATTATCTTGTTTTTTGGGTCGCTTTTTGCTCGGGACCAGTGGAATGCCCTTTATCTTATCCAATTGCGCAGTACCTTCAAAAGGCCAGTTCGACATTTCTATTTATTGGGGCATTAACGTAATCGTGGGATTCGTGCCTGGGGCCCCTCAAGACGGAAGTTTCCTAGCAAGAGCCTTCAACTTTGTTAGGTCTTCTTTCTTTGCTTCCTGTATTTGTGTTGCAACTTGGGTAGATTGATAAGGACATATATGGCGGCTGAAAATATATAGGAAGCAACAAGAATTCTTGGTTAGCACTGATGGTGACAGGTTTTCTATAAGTCTATCCGCCTGCACAGTACTCAAAAGTTTATTCTTCACACCTTTCAACACACCATCTCGGTGCCTATCTTGCAGCTTTTTGGTATGTTTTTCCATTGATCGAATTCTGAGGAATCAGGCAGTGATCTTAGTTTCTCTGGTAATCCTGAGACATCTACCTTACTCGTAGCGATGATCTTTGTTTTCCATCTTGTTTCTTTACTATCTTCCATTTCAATCTCTAGCCTGATGAGTTCCACAAAATCCTGCCTCAGATTTAGAAATGTTTCTTCAATTTCGTAAATTCCGCATATACTTAATTTATGACACAGTCCTGCTTTATAAGTATCTACCAGGATTAACACAGACTTCATTGCAGCTTTTCATGGTCCGATCACTGTTGTTTACATAACTATCTATATATGTTCTTAGAATATTGTGCTTCAATGCCGAATATGAATGGAAGACACAAAAACATATTTAATCTGTCTATATATCTCGCCTTCTTAATTCCACATAACAATCGCCGGACACTTTTAAGTTCTAAAAGCTGCATATGGTGTGCAAGTTTCGCGTTCAATCTTTTATATGAGATCGATATATTGATAATTTGCCTATAAATTGGACTTTTCATATACAATTTCACATAAAGATTGCCCTCCTCTGTCTATGATTTGCATCCGATTGTGGGAAAATAAAAGAGATGCTTAGTTCCAAACAAACTCAGGGGTTGACTCTGTTGAGCTTTATGACCATTTAGATGGCAGAAAAGGCAAAAGGTCATTAACTGGCTCTAAATTTCAATCGAAGGATGCAGTGAACCATGCAAGATGTCCTATAGTGCAGGAATATGAATTCCTTTCAATTTTCTCAGTCTTTCTAACGGTCAGTCATGGGGGATTTTTTCACCATTTTCTTGGATTCTTTTCAGCAAGGAACATATGTAAGCTAAACAATCATGGGTAACCTATTATGCTGTGTACAAGTCAGCCAATCCACAGTTGCCGTCAAGGAAAGATTTGGAAAGTATAATGATGTACTCGAACCAGGATGCCATTGTGTCCCTTGGATTTTAGGTAGTCGCCTAGCTGGCCGCATGACACTTCGGTTGCAGCAGTTGGATGTACGATGTGAGACAAAGACAAAGGTTTGCTTCCTTCAGAGCAATTTCTTTCTTCTCACCACAAAATAAATACTACTTATGTTCTGTTTTACCGGTACGTGACAAATGGGAAAGCCCCATATCATTAAGGGGGAAAAAGGAAAAAGAAGAAGAAAAATGAGGGACAAGTCAGAGATTCTTGCTAAAGCAAAAAGGGGAAAAGAGAGAGAAAAAAAAACCTCTACATTAAAGTATAAGAAAGAATGATAAGCTCCTTATGAAGAATATCTTAAATTAAATTCAAGGATCATATTTACCTTTTAACTGGATAAGATATATGATCAATGACCATTTTTAATGTTTTTCATTCAGGACAATGTGTTCGTTACAGTCGTTGCATCCATTCAATACCGTGTTATGACTGATAAGGCAAGTGATGCTTTCTACAAACTTAGCAATCCAAAAACCCAACTCCAAGCCTATGTATTTGATGGTATGAATCATGATCCCAAACTCTCCTAAAAAAAATCTGATAAATATTCATGATGCTAACGTATTTTGATGTCTATTACTGTATTCGATTGTCTAGTAATCAGAGCAAGCGTTCCAAAGCTAAACTTAGATGATGTCTTTGAGCAAAAAAATGATATTGCAAAAGCAGTTGAAGATGAGCTTGAAAAGGTCAGAATTCAGTCGGAGGAGTGATATTATTACTTGAGATTCATATATCAACTTAGTTAACAAATATTTGCTTTGAAATGATTCACAGGCTATGTCTGCGTATGGGTATCAGATTGTCCAGACACTCATTGTTGACATAGAACCGGATGAGCGCGTGAAGCGATCCATGAATGAAATTAATGCCGGTATATATCTTTTTTGTTTTCTTTTGTGATCGGGGGGAAAAGCTTCATTGAAAGGAAGAATAAAATAAAATCCCCAAGGGAGTCTTTTACATCATCAGCTAATTAAATCATACGGGTAACTCGGCTTAAAATGAAAGGAGATGCTGTCTAATTTGCCATTTTGAATCGTATAGGAAGACAGTTTAGCCTCCTAACCAAAACCCAAAAGACCAAAGGGAAGTCCTTATGATAGTCCTTTTTGGTGTTTGTTTGAATGTTTACAGCTGCAAGGTTGAGGGTAGCAAATAGTGACAAAGGAGAAGCAGAAAAAATCGTGCAGATCAAGCGAGCAGAGGGCGAGGCAGAAGCCAAATATCTCTCGGGAGTGGGAATTGCCCGGCAGCGCCAGGCAATTGTGGATGGTCTGAGAGACAGCGTTCTCGGCTTCTCGGTCAATGTGCCGGGGACCACTGCTAAGGATGTGCTGGACATGGTGCTTATCACGCAGTACTTTGACACCATGAAGGAAATTGGAGCTAGCTCTAAATCCTCAGCAGTGTTCATTCCACATGGACCAGGTATGGTGCATGATGTCGCCTCGCAGATTCGAGATGGGCTGCTTCAGGCATCCTCTCACTAGGAACAATCGATTCTCAATTAAATGATGCGCCGGGGGTTCTGATGAAGGTTATGTGGTGTAACTTATGTAAGTGTGCTCTTCCCAGGACTGCTCACCAGTAGTTGGTTTTGAGCATTTTTCTTCAAAAAAGTTGTGAACTTGTAATTTGAAGTTCTGCCATGTCAGAACTGCTATTTTGATGTATATTAGCCAAGAAATTTACATGATGAGCGACCTTAAAAGTAGACAGGAAACGGAACACACTAAACTCCCTAAGAAAAGAAAAGACAACGGCTGTAAATAAAAATCCCACCTAGAAGTGCTCCTCACCCATCTCTGGGGGACCATATAAAGAAACATAGAAAGACACCCTGCCTCTAAGACCAGAAACTAGTTGGGTCACTGACCAGGAAAATATTTTGGTCCCAGACGAATTTGCATAAAATAAGGATCCAATTCCCAAGGCGTTGGGAGCTCTACTAACTGCGTGAGAACACAGCATAATGACAGACCCAACCTATTCCTCCCTTTTGGACTTCATCAAGGATCTTAGAACAGTAATTACACTTGATTCTGCAGTACCAACCCTAATATCCACCCCCAAGGTAACACTTCTCCATTACACAAAAGTTTTGGCATAAATCACACAACTTGATGGATCCAACTGCAATTTCGAAAGCAGAGAAACATCTGCACAAGATTGTTTGAGTATTAACCCATAATAGGTCAATCAAAAAACTGAATCATGCCAAATCTTCTATCGAATAAATTCTCTCTTGCCCCCTTCTTATCAGAAAATTTTCCACTAGAAACCAAAACCACCATTACAAGAGCCAGGCCCTACCTATGCGTACCTTATAATGTGTTAGGAAAAGAAGGATTGAGATCTCAACAGAAACTCTGGATGGCCCAGTGCCTTATCCCATTAAACAACTACTAATTTGGGCACAAGACAGAGCTCACTCAGGCGTTGGAATTCAACTCTTGCAAGGTACCCAGATAACACCATAATGTTATTTTCAGAATCGCAGTTGGTAATAGATAACTTAGCGTCTCCACTAAAAACAGCCTCAGACCAGTTCTCTCACAGAGACAAATTAATTTAAAAAAAAAAAGGAAACAAGAAAGTGACTGAATGCAAGAAGGGTCTCATCCTGGAAAAAAAAAATATATATATATATATATATAAACCAAGATATGAAAAAACAGCCAGAAACACCATTAAGGAAAAAAGAGAATTGCTGAAAAATCACCACAAAAGGATGGAACAAAACCTCAGAAGTCAAACCTCTTTGATAACAACTATTCATCCCCATTTGGACGAGGAGGCGGTGAAATTCTAAAAACTCAAGGAAATTGTAACATTGGTTTGTGACACCATCTAATATTTATTTTACAATTCAAAGTCACGGAAAGAGAAATTAGATGTCCAA
This sequence comes from Pterocarya stenoptera, assembly GCA_003123785.1. Taxonomy (NCBI): domain Eukaryota; kingdom Viridiplantae; phylum Streptophyta; class Magnoliopsida; order Fagales; family Juglandaceae; genus Pterocarya; species Pterocarya stenoptera. The sequence goes on along the minus strand of QEOT01001089.1, from coordinate 62,894 downwards.
AAAGAGAACTAAACTAAGTTCCTCAAACCTACCTGAAAGCTCCACATCATAAAAGAGCAGAGTACACTCATGGCTTAAGAGCCAAAGCTAGTCCAACCTTGGCACTCTTCTCAATGGCCCTGGTGTCTACCTCTCCAGAAATGGTGAAAAGCGACTTAGGACGCCACTCATGCTGAATAAGAGCACTAGCCTTGCCAAAATTGTTCACCCTCGCCTTCACTGTGGTCAATGGGTCTAATGCATGCTGGGTACCAACAGTGATGGTATTCTCATTGGTTGAAAAGCTATGGGTAACCTCACCACCAACAGCTGTGTTGGTTAGGAGGTTCACTGAATGATAATAGGAGGCACTCAGGGAATCACCTTTGTCATTCCTGTATAATCAATACATGCTCATCATATAGTGCAACCAAAAGAACCATCCTCTCCCAATGCCCACAAAAAAATATATGATAACAAAAAAATAAAAATTTATAAACATGTCAGATCTACCCTGAAAAAGAGTTTCATTCATGCTGATATAATGATAGTGCCAATTATGTTGAGCACAAGAAGTATATGCAAACATATATTACACAAGTTAAAAAGGGGGGAAAGTTCAAATTCTTCTTTTTTCACACTACTAAAAGAATTACTGCTGAAAATAATGCCTTTTTCATAAGTAAAGGTGCTAATAATAATGATGATGATCATGATAGTGATGATGAAAATGTTGAGAACAAGATGCATGTAAACATCTATAACACAAGTTAAATCAGGAAAAAAAGTCATACGCTTCTTTTTTTTCACACACCATTCAAAGAATTACTCACAGGGTCAACGAAGCAATTAAGTCCGCATTGGAGAAGCTCAATCCAGCATTGCATTTTGTGAAATTCCCAGTCTTGCTATCAAATGAGAGATCTGTGCCCAGTGCAACAAGATTAGTTCCTATAACACTGGAGAAGTTAACAATAGGATTTGCAGTCAACCCAACACTGGTGCTTATCCCTGCATAGTCATGCAAGTACTGGAGTTCCACCTGTTCCGCAATAAAAAATTATTCAAATAACAATTTTAGTGCCTGTGTCCATGATGATAAAGTACCTCAGACGAAAATTTAACATTTGAGAAATTTAACATTTGAGAAGTCAGCAGCAATTAAATACAAATTCCTTTTTTGGTTGGTAGATACTAGATAAGATCTCATCATACAAAAACTGGATATTACATTGCTCACCTTGCCAGACCTTTGATCAGGAACTCTGAAGCTAACGATTGTCTTGAGACCAGGAGCGGGCTCATCAATTGTTATGGTTGTAAGAAGCTGATCATAATATAAACTTTTAGTGACAAAATACACACATTGAAGAAGGGTAAATAAATTTCTTTTGAACATGGGTTTTTTTTTTTTTTTTTTTTATGTCAAGAAATCTCTCCGAGGCAGGGCCCTTCGGACCCACCCCTACAGAGTAAACCCCGGTCCCATGCACCGCACCCTCGGAAGTTTCCCTACATGGAACATGGGGTTTTTAATTCAATCATTAATTTTTTTTTAACCTTGCAATCATATAGGTTATTCGCCTAGGTAAAACAAAATACTTTGGTTATTAAACTGATCAATTGCAATGATGATTTCAACCACAATAACTGAAAACTTTACAGCATGCTAAGAACAAGTGTAGGGGGAGGATTGCTTGGCCATTTTTCATTCTCCAAAGCCATAGATGGAAGTTAGACTTTAAACCTTCCTATGCAGGGCATAGTCAACGTAAAAACCAGTTGCTCATATCCAACTACATGTTCTTTTGAATGAGCTGTCAATAGCAATATATACTACAGATACATGGGGAGGACTAACATGTGACTTTCAAAAACTAAGGTCAAATGGTAAAGATTCAGCATTAGCTTTCTGATGTCAATATGGGTCCAGCCACAAGGCAGGGGAAATCCCAACATGAAATATGGGAGATAATAAAGAAAATACCACCGAATAAGAATCTTGAGCTTACATTGGAGTTTGTATCCACTTTGATGTCAGTTGTGATGTTTTTGTTCTTCAATTGAGTGTTGACGTCAGCCAAAAAAAGATCTCCTTTCTTTGTTCCTGATGAAGTGATAGCCTGAAGTAGAAAATACAGGTCAGCATCAACACGTCATAAGGTATTATTATTTTTATTATTGAGATAAATAGCTTAAAAATAGATGACAAGTTATCATCATTGACCAGGTTGGGAGGATCAAGCTCATATAACCGAGTTTCATACCCATTAATGTGGGAATAAGAAACAGCTCTGAATTTCTTTTTCTTTTTTGATAAGTAAGAATAAGAGTTTATCGAATCAAGTAGACATAGCCTAAGTACACAAGAAGTATACAAAAGCAAACACCTAATTGCAAGTTAGGGATTAGAAAATGATACAGGCTGTTTGCTCAGAATCTTGTATTAACCATATACATATCTCTGTTCCCGTGATTGAAATAAACAAATATAGAGATAACAATTTGTTAGAGAGAAAAAATACAAATGTTGATCATAGTTCAGAAGCATGCAAAAAGGTAATGTAAGTTTATATAAATTTCTCCTAAAAACCCGCTTTAAAAAAACAGCTGTAAAGAAAATCTCAATATGCCGCTATAAATTCATCACCAGCAGAATATAAAGCGTATATCTTCGTCCCGAGCCTTCTAGAAATCGTAGTAAGTATATAATCACATGCCAAATCGTACATTCAACAATATGAAGTTGTATAACCCAACTTCTTAATTATAGATCTTCTGAAGCAAATAACGACTTACAACTCCGGTAGGCGAATAGGTAGTGATGGTGAATTTGTGGTCGCTCTGGTAATCCTTGTAGAGAAGATCTGAAACCCAAAAAAAAAAACAAAATTAAACACCAAAATAAACAACAAAGTCTTAACAAAAACCTTAATATATGCAGAGAAATAACCTCGGGCTTTCTTTCCGATATCAGTGTAGAGGCCAGGACCCTTGCCCATCTTTGTGCGAAAAATGGAGATCCGAAACTCGACGAAGGGTAAGGAGGATATAGAAGGGATAGCTCTCGCACTCTGAACGGTGGTTGTTTGGGGACTGATATATACAGAGTGAGAAACCCTATTTCCAGCTTAGATTTCATTTTCAGGAGAGACTTAACAGGGGCCGTTGGATCTGGGTAAAATGCTCTTACGGGGATGTCTTAACCACCGATTTTTACGATTTTTTCTGATTTCGAGGCTTCACTGAATTAATGACACGAGTGTCAAGGGGAAATTGTTTAAAGATAATTAAAACGTAATTTAACGATTTTCTTTTCTTTTTAAAAAATATATATATTCAGGAAAATTCGTGAATTTTATAAAATTTCTGTGGATTTTTTCATGTAATAAGGAGCTAGACAGCTTCAAAGCGAGATATCAGCCGAAGGAAGCGAGAATGCAAGAAATTTGTTGACACTTGGCATTCAATAAGATGAAAGTGACATAAAAAGTGTCGAACCAATAGAAGTTTGGACAGCATTGATGACCTGTTACCGACCAGGGCCTTATTACATGACGATTTCTTCCTTCTTTTTTTCGGTCGTGTGGGCAATTGTCTTCGGCATTTTTTTAAGAATTCCAGGTCAGTCTATATGCTGGAGCTGATCTGGAGGTAATTCATGTGTGAAGGTGCATTTTTGAGGTAACAAAATATATATACTTCCAGATGAGATAAAGTTTTTCTTTCTTCATAAAATTGATAATCTCAAATGCTAATATTCAAACCAACTACATTTTGTGTGTTCGAAGGAGAAACTCAAACGCATCACATGTCAAAAGAAACTTGAGAAAATTGGCCAACATGGCTGCAGTCCACATCTCCTCTAACAATTGATCATCTTTTCCTGGGTGCAGTTCACAATTCTAGCAGGAAGTAGTAGCCTAAAGCTATTGGCATGGAAATGAGTATGCCAAAAATTAGCCTGTAACAAGAACAAGAAGATATCTCAGATTCTTAAGCTGAACCATGATTTGCAGCAGAACTCAGAACTGAAATTTGAGATGCACTGAAGCATTTGTCATTACCCGGTGCTTAATATGTCCGGATTTATGTCATACTCTTTTGCAAAAACAAATGGAACAATTCCTTGAGGAAGTGCCGCCTGCAGCACAGACAGATTATATAACCTTCTTGGCTGATTGTACTCTAGAGTAAACAAATTATATTGTGAATTAAAAGACTTGGGCCATGGTGTCCCATAAAAGGTTGTCTAGAAAAAAAAAACAAAAAACAAATTAAGCACCTGCACAATAGCCTCTCTAAAGACTTTGCCCCTTAGTCCAACGGCAGTTGAAGACACAGCCATTAAGGCAGGCCCCATTAAGAACTTCATTCCCATGGCTACCAATGCCATTCGTGTTCCACATGCTATTATGCTAACACGTGACGCCATGAAAAGACCTGTGAAGTGATCCATTTGAAGAAGTTAAACGATTCTTTCAAAGGTCGACCTTATTAAAATTTCTATGGTACAGAATTCGTATATGTTTACTCATACCTAAGCTGAACATTGCCATTCCAATTCCCCCATTTGAAATTATGATTATTGATTGTTTGAGAATTTCTGGCATTGTGATTCCCCACCTGCAAAATTGTCAACCAAATTGCTCTTCCTGAGATCAATGATATTCTCAACAATCTGTTTCGAGTGGAATCTATGATGTGAATTATGTTTTTTGGGAGGCCCTGCAGGCTTACTTGTAATGTATGCTTGCCCAAATTAGACCAATTGAAGTTGCATGTGTATTGGGGTTTCTTATAAAGTTCTTCCCCACTGTCAACAGAATGAGCATGGTTTTGGTTTTCCTTGCAGTCCTGATTCTCGCTTCCTCTTCTTCTTTTGTTTGTGCTTGGTGGGAGATTTCTGTCGCTACTTTAATAGCATCATTGTGTTATGTATTAAATTTCATTTGTAGTCTGTACAAGATAAACCTGATGCATGGACAATATCATGACAATGAATGACTAAGAGGCTACTTTATTGTAGTACCATGACATACATTTGTTGATGTTATAAGAGTACTTAACATAAAACCCTTCTGGAAGATTTAACTGGAGAGAGGAACTAGAAAAACCATGAATTCAAAGCGGGCCAATGTGATTTATCTTAGGTTTCTATAGAGTTGACTAGGCAACATGGTTTAGCTATTCTGTTTAGGAAGTTCAAAATTGGAATTCGGGAAAGAGGGTTTCATGCTGTCAAAGCTATTATATGCCCTATGTAAGTGACGTTTTGAATCGCTATCCTTTGCATATGCAAACTCTGAGTTCTTACCTGGGGCTTCTAATGATGGTGTTACAGGGGCTGCTCCCTTTGTGGCACTGAGCTCAAATAAAAACAACAATAGATTGTACCAGATTAGGCTTTGTAAGACAATTATCTGGGAAAGGAGCACAGCTGCTTCATCCCCATACATGGCTGTCAACAGTGGAAGTCCTAGGATCAAAGTGTTGGGAAGTGTTGACAAAGAGATACCAGTAATGATCCAATTCAAGTCTCCTCGGGAGCTGACTTTAGTAACTGCTGTCAATACCAGAAAGGCAATTAGTTTCTGCAGTAAGTCTGCGAGTATGAGCTTGAGGTTCATTTTGTAGGGGTTGTTGGTAGAGATCACTTGGAACGATAATAGTGGAATCGAGTATTTTGCCACAAACTTGTTTATGCCTGCACATTGATCTGGCGTGAAAAGCTTCCACCATTTCACTGAGATGTAGGCTATTATCATTACAACATATAATGGGACTGTGGCTTCCACAACATGATAAACATCGGCTAGAGAAATCATGATACTTGGTGATTGTAGGATTGAAAAACAAAACAAAAGAAATCTGTTGGAAATGATTTCTGGGTGATATAGGATGTTTTATGTGCTCTAATTGGATGCTTTGTTAAACCATGAAAAGTTAAGGTGAGAATTCCTGTTTTTGCAGAAGCTTCCTCAAAAGTTCTCTTATTTGCCAGAAAGCCCATAAGTTGTCAATGTTTGAGCCAGGATGCGAGCATAGTTATTGCCTTTTTATATAGGTTACTTTAAATTGTTGCGTTTGCCTTGTGATGTATTCTTTGAAGTACTTTTGGCATATATTTCTAATTTCTTTGCAGGTTCTGATTGTTAAGTGTCAGTGATGGACACAACTAAGAATATAAATATCAGGGCATATTTGTAATTATGAATTAAAAGGTTGATTCCATATTCATATGCTCTTGTTCTTTATGTTCAGTGGTGGTTCTTTAGGCACAAGAGAAATCTATAGGCTGAGAAGGAGCTGAGATCTTGCCCGTTAGGCATTAGATTTTTCCATACATTTAAGCATTTCTTGTTTAAGCTTCCCTTGTTTTGACCATGCATGGTGCGGTGCATCCACAAGATAAGAAAAAGACCATGCATGGTGCATACCTCTGTCCAATATTCTTTTAGGATAATATAGCAAAATTCTGATAATCTGTGTCTTTCAGTCTGCGTACATGTTGTATATATGTTTGCTAAAACATCTGCACTAGATATTTGCTTGGACCATGTTGTCTGACAACAGTTTTCTTTTTCTTTTCAAGAACTGCTATAGACATAAAGAAATTTCACAAAGTAAATCCACAAACTGATGTGGCTTCATGAAATCTGTTAGATTTACTTTATAACAAAAATAACTTTACAATCTGATGCACCATATCAAGCCATATCAGTTTGTGGATTTACTTTTGTGTAATCTTTTTATGGCTTCCTTTTCTTCTTTTATGAATAATAGAATGCCAATGACCAATACAACCTTCCTTGATTATATTGGAAAGTTTATTCTGGCATACCTATTTGAACTTAAGATTTCGATCGTGTTTCTTTTTTTTTTTTTTTTTTTTGAGGTCTGAAATAACAGGGAGGAATAAAGAGTGAATTGCAAGAGAAGTAATCAGAGAACTGATTTGTAACTGTCGTAAGGAAGAGTTTTTGCAGAATTTGGTCAGAAGTGTGAATTGCAAGGGAATTTGCTTTGCTTTTGGAATGTGAAATTTTACCCAAAAAGAAATCTCGTGCTTTATTTTATTCAAGCCATCTTCTTTGAGACCAATCAATCTAACTGATATATTCAATGTCAATCATCGGAAAATAAAACACCATGTCCCTGACTGTTTTACCAAGGATAGGATGACAATTCCTCTAAAAAAAATGTAGTGCTTTCCTTTCTTCCAGCCGACTTCCGACTTCTATGAAGCCGCAGAAGCAACTTGTAAAACTAATGAATACATAAACTATTTCACCTCATCTCATCTCATCATTAAAAATTTCTTAAATTCTCACACAAAATATAATTAACAACTCAAATTTTTGAAATCTCAAAACAATAATAATATTCTAATAATATTTTATTCAACTCATCTCATCTCATCTCATCTCATCTCACTATCCAAAGGCCTAATTGTTCTCCAGGCACTCAACTGGAAGTGGAATTCAATACTCCATTTAGCCAATCAAGGAAACGAGGCATGATACATGGTCAGGGACGCAAAAAAGTATACAGTACTAATCTTATAAATGAGCCGATTGATACAACGTTTGGACAAAAATTGCGATTCGAATTCACTATCTAATCTATGCGCTATCAGACTCATTCCCAGAATCTATATCCACCAATTGAGGGTTCTTGTAGCCACTGATTTCCACCTGGTATCGCTTTTTGTCTTGAAGAGCCTTTGCTTCATATGGTTCTTTCTCCTCCGCTGCACATATAAATGCAAAATTATTTTGAAGCGAGTAGTAACACACCAAATAATACAAGCTGTAATTGGCAAATCATATAGAGATAATGAGGGGCAAGACACAATTGAATTAGTCATATCATACATACCAGTCATCTTTTTCCACTTATCTCCAAGTACTCTCCCCATCTCCGTAAACTGAATTCCAGGGTTGCTTTTCTTTACATTCTGTGGTCAGAATGATCAAGGTTAGCAATCTAATCAAGTGCCATGCACGACAATAACTACAAGTAGAAAAAATATTAAGGACACTTGTAGACTGCATTTTTTTTTTTAATTGGTATGTAGACTGCCTTATTAGAAAGAGAGGAAAAAAACACTCTAAATTTCTCTATTTTCTCATATTATGATCATATAGATTCCCAGGTTAGCTATGTATAACTGGCTGGTTTTGGGTAACAAGAAATATCAATGAAGGTCCTGCATGGAGGCATATTTGTTTTAATATTAAAAATGCAAATTCCAAAACTGCCTCACTGGGAATATCTTCTTGCCAAGCCTGCACGACTGAACTGTGCACACCAACTAATTATATTATTCCTTGAACTTGCTTAATGCTATCAAACCCAACTCACCTCTCTTTCCATTTGTGAGAAGAACATGAAACCTGTCATTGCCCTCTTTGGTGCATTCGGATCCTTTTTCTTTTTCTGTTTCTTCTTTTTTGAACCATCTTCATCTCCATCTCTAGATTTTTTCTTAGAAGAAGTTGCTTTGGAAGATGAAGTCTCCTTTCTGATTTCCTTTTTTGCAGGCTTCTGAAATTTGGCACTCATTTGATGTGAGTAAACAAAGAAAGAAAAGCTTACCAACAAAAGAGTAACCAAAGAAAACCTAATGATAATCCCCTTAAAACACTTGCAAATAAAATATAAATACAAATGGTTTACCTCTTTCTCATCTCCACTTTCACTAGCATCAGATTCCTCCCCTCCAGAATCATCAGTTGGAGAACCTCCATCATCTTCGTCAGCAACAAAATCTTCATCCTACAAGAAGTCACCGCGTTCGAACACACTTACGAAAAAGTGGACCAAGGGACGTGCACTAGCAAATTGGGGCTTTGTCCTCTTTCATGAAAAAAAAAGCGTACCAAAATACAAGAGGACAAGCAAGAGGTAGGAACACAAGCAGACAGACAAGCCCAACAAGATGCAAGAGCACAGAAACAGGAGATAAGAAGGCAAGAAGAAACACACAAACACAACATATAGCCTCAATAATGGATCCACGAATACTCAAACAAGTATGAGCAAAAGTTGATGAATGCACAAAGACGGCACATATATCCCAGAGACATACCAGACAAGTAGAACGCATGTGGACACAGGTGCACACGCAGAGAGAGAGGGAAAAGAAAGAGAGAGGATATATATATATAGGCTTCATTATGGGGAAAATATATACCAGAAAAAGTCCCAGCCCTCTTAAATTTGCCTGCAGGTTTATGACAGATCCTCTCTCCCCCCCCCCCCCCCCCCCC
>QEOT01001089.1:32175-53563 GCA_003123785.1 Pterocarya stenoptera | reverse complement strand
TAATTAAAAAAAAAAATCAAAAATAGAAAAACCGAAGATCTACCTCTTCATCACTCTCATCTCCACCAGCTTGATTCTTAATGCGCTCAAGATGTGGGTCAACAGCATCATCTTCTTCATCCTGAAGAACACGTGCCATGCCATCGGTGGTTCGAATATCTCCCAGGTTCATAATTTTCAATCCCTTCCCACTGTATGAATAACCAAAAGGTGAAAAATTGAAGATACCATTATGATTTTATCCACGAAATGAGACAAGAGAATTAAAAAAGACCTGATGAAATCAAAAAGATTATGGTATTCATTCCTCTGGATGTTCCGAAATAGATGCTCTTGCTCAGTTCTCAGCCTTATAAGAAGATCGAAGTAATGCATATTTGAGCCGCCAGCAGCATGCCTCTCAAATTCAACATACTCAATCTATCATTAGAAATATGAAAAAGGTCAATCCCCAAGTGATGCACATCACAAGATTAGATCAATTATAATAAATAATAAGTTAAAAGATCATACCTCTTCATGAAGAATGAGTGTAGGAGGTTTGGGAAGAAAGAAGAAACTCTTTTCAAGGGGATACAAGACTCCATCTTCAGCCTTCAATGATGACTTCACTGCATAACCATCTTGACAGCTACGGAATTTTCCTGGTTTAGTAACTTTGGCACCGGACAAGCCACGCAATACTGTGGTGAACACTTCATGAATAAGTCCCTGTTTGTTTAAATTAAACCATCAGAGAAGCTCATGTGAATTCAACAACCCCAGGTCCCAAAAAATCATTTGCACCACTTTTATGCTTCCTTGTTTCTAGTTTTCATGATTTCTTGCACTTTTTCCTTGTGTTGTTTTAGGTGCATCTCCTGCATGATCCATGTGAACTTAGGTTGCACCCTTATAGCTTTTCTTTAAAAGGATTGTTGACTTTCTGATGAAAAAAATGCTAAATATACAACTACACTTTGTCTGGGCCAAATACAAAACATTACAAAAAGAAAAGAAGAAAAACAAAAAAAACCTAAAGAGCTGATAATAAGAAAAGATAAAAAAGGAAAAAAATAGCCATAGATTACCTTATATGATGGTTCTAACTTGTCTTTGTATTTGTTGTTCAAAATATCTTCACTTATTGACAGGGTGCTATCAACTACATAGTCAGTTTCAAACTGTGCAAAGATGAAGACAAGCAAATAAGTGCATGAGAACACAACAATTATAACAAACCGATAGTGATGCAATGAGCCGTCAAAATACCTGCAACACAATATGTGGGTACAAAGTTTGCCCTTTACGGATTGGTGGATCAAGAGTAACAACAACGAAGGTATGTGGCTGGTTAAACTGCATTAACACAGAACATGCCCATATACATTTTGATGGATGACATTAATGATAAGAGAAAGTAATCAATTGGCTGAATGCAGTAATAAAAAGCAGGATATGAATTCAGTACTCACTCTATAACACCTTTTAAAGTCTTTGCAAAAAGGAAAAATAATGTAAATTGAACATTCACATAAATAGTATTTCCACAAAATAAACCTTAGGAAGTAAAAACAGACGAACAACACTGCTGTATTGAATCTTGAAATCATTAGCCTGTCCTTGAAGCCGTAAGAACGAAAGATGAAGTTCAACATTGTAACGACCCCTGAAAATTAGCCATATATGAGGCAAGGCAATGATATTGAAAGGCGAACCAAATTAACATGTATACAGAAGCATATGGATACTGCATGGCCATCCATGCATGTGTCAAAACACCTACCTTGGCGTGAGGATTGCAATGCCCTCAAAGGTAACCACAGCTTCTTCTCCTCCAGCACCAACATCTGCCATTGACATGATTTTGTCACGGAAAACCTAAAACATAGTTGATGGACAAAACCTCAGTTAACAATCCTAAGTAAACCACACAATTTTACGGCAGAAAAGAAGAAACACACCTGAGCAGGAGGATGATTCTCATCACCAACAAATTGGGTGTTAGAATTAGGTATATGAAAACTCATCTCCATCAATGAATCTTTCTGTTACAACAACATAGAATTGCTCAGAAACAAATGAATTAATCCGAAATCTAAAGCACTTGATGCTATCTAGAATAACCTTTTGCTACAAAGATCTTTTTTCTTCTTTTTTGAAGTAAAGCCTAAGTTTGAATGGGTAGCAATGTGTTCGTGAGCATCCAATTGGTGAGAATGCTGAGCTCATGCAATAAATAAAAGATACCCCACAAACCTCATTAGCTCCAGTTGTATCATCCACATGGAACTCTAAGAGTACATCATTTTTCCCTTGAAGCTGAGTTTGTGAGACATCTGCGAGAGATACCTCAAATGCTTGCTTTGAACCCACCAAAAATGTCAGAATATTACCTGCAAATAGCAGCAGAGAAGACCAGAAATTATCAAGGCAGACTAGTAGCATAATAACATAAGAAATCATATATAGAAGATAATCAACATGCTTTTAATTAATCAGATAACTGCTTTTAATTGTCAATATACACATTAAGAAAAACTACAAGCAATCATTGGAAAGCTTCAAATCAGTGAGAGACAATCAACTTGAATGGAAAAGAATGTAACTGACCATTTAAATCAACTTCTCCCCAATTAAGACCACTGACAGAAAGTTGCTTCTCTTCCGGTGTTATACCACAATTTTTTTGAAAGAAATTGGTCAAACTAGTGACATCCTACAGACAAAGAATAAAATAGAAACAAAAGGATTAGCTAGTTCTGAGCATTCCTATGCATGATTTAGAGATTTGTTGTTTAAAACAGCCATAAAAATGCAGCAAATGCACTGAACAGGCAACTAACTGGCCAGCTTGTTTTTTTTAATCGGTAAAAAAAAGCAAAAAAATGGATAGAGAATATATTGATGCTGGTTCAACTTTTGTACATGTGAGAGAGAGGATAATAACCTGGTCTCGGAACCCAGTGAATTTATAGTATAACCCATCTTTGATCCGAACACCTAGTTGATTTGTCCTAGGGACCTTCATCCATGTCACCCCCATGATGTCAGCTTTATCAACTTCGATTGCCTTACCACCTCCTTGCTTCTTCCATAAAATCCCTCCTGAATATACCTTAAGCTGCCCCGGATTCTGCATTCAATATAAGACAAGATGGGACCATATTTAGGTTGGCATCTGGTTTTGACAAAGTGTAAACTATTTGGGCGGAAAATTTGAGTTTTACCGCATGCAATCAACTGAAGCTTTCACGAGAGGTATCAGAAGGAGGACATAATCAGTATCTATACAAGCTTCTTAAAGATATATTCCCCACCTCTATATGAAAAGTATGCCAAAAAGACGACAACATTTATCTTCCTATGATTAATGTCTCTTAAACACAGCATTTAAAATATTTTAAACTTTTCCTACCAGTACTCACCAGTAGAACTTATTAAACTCAGAAAGACATAATCAATTACTAAAATGTTTGTGAGATGTGATTGCCAAGGGTTTCAGATAAGGCAAAAAGGGCGGTCACAAGATTTTAAGATTTTATTCCTATCCTCATGCTACAAAGCAATCAAAAAGTTTAAAACCAAGATTTTTTATATAAAATTGTACAATGAGAAGGTACACAACGACGTAGGTTTCTAAGTGGAACACGCAGAGAAGGTACAACGATAAGATTCGAAAGTTTATTGTTTGTCCTTCAACCAAACAGCTTCTAGCGAGAAGGTTCCAGCAATGTGATTGTGAAACATCGTAAAACAATACAGAACAAGATCAAATTTCTCGAAACCAAACCCAAAAGAAAAACATCGTAAAACACAATTAGTTAGGGTCAAAAATACCAAACAGCAGCCTCCAGAGTCACAAAATCCCAAAGAATCATCTCGACTCCTCCCACTATCCCCGTAAATAAAGCACCAAACCATAGACGGTTGGTTCATGATGATAAGTTGGGTGTCGAAATAAAACCAGGGTTCCACAATAGGATTGAGAAAGGGCAATAAACCAAAGAAGGAAAAACCCCAGATTAAGCTCAAATATACCGGTCCAAATGAATCGCAGTTAGCCACAGAGAAGAGAGAGAGAGAGAGAGAGAGAGAGAGAGAGAGAGGAATAGGATATCACTCACAGTGCCTCCACGACCTCCGAGAGAAACATTGTTGAAAAGGTGGCCGTCGGTCATGGCAGAGAATCGAGTTGTGGAGATGCAAAAAGAGCTTTTTTTATTTTTTAGCCGTTATGCAAAAAGAGTTCGGGCGTCGGAGAAAGAGACTTGGAAAAGGGGAGAGGGAGAAAGGGCCGTTAATAAGTTTCTCACTTTACCCAGTGGCGCGAATCAGATGATGGTAAGCTACGAACGTGTCTATTTGTGCTGTAAATTTTAGGATAAATCGAACATCATCATTGTCATCCACCATTATTTAGTATGAAGGTTGGAATAATTCGTATTTGAAAGTCATATAATTTGTTTTAAAAGATAAATTTTAAAATTTAAATCCAATCAATCTTAGTATCTATTGAGAGGTGATTTGATTCCTATTAAAAATAGCACCTCCACAAATTATTTGCTTGAGCGGTGTCTCTTGCCGCTTGAATGAAGCTTTAGACAGTGAGTTTATTCGACACCCGTTCAACAGTCAACTCGAGCGTGATGTAAATCAGAGAGTTTGTCCGACACCGGCTCAATAGTTAGCTCGATTGGAATATTAACCCGAGAGTTCGCTCAACACTCATCGACCCTAATGTTCGCTCGAGCAAATGTTCATTTTAAGGGCTCCGCGCTGTTTCTGTATAAATAAGAAATGTTTCCATCGTATTTGATACTATTGACATTTGGGAGCATCCGCATCACACAGAGAGAAGTCCTCTTGTGAGAATTATAAGGGTCTATTGGGACTTTGAGATTCAGAATTTTGTGATTGATCTATTGTACTCCACCTTTGTTGATAGTGAATTTATTAAGACTGACCACACTAGGGGATGTTGGCTCACATTGAGTCGAACCACTTAAATCTTAGCATTATGTGTGATTGTTGAATTTTTTTATTTTTATTTTTTCCGCTTCCTCTACTTAACTTTAAATTAGGATTTGATAACAGTTAATCCCAACAGTACCCACTTCAGTCTTCAGAGAAGCTGGCCAAGATCATCGGCATAATAGAAAGACTGACTGACGGCCCGAACAAACCAAAATGGGGTCAAAATGCCGTGGCCTAGCTAACTATGGAACTCGAGGCATGGGCAAACGGGAGCGGAGGTGAAACCACCATGGGTGCTGGAGCTACTACAATTGCTTTAGCGGGAGCTGCTATTGGTATTGGAAATGTCTTCAGTACTTTAATCCATTCGTGGCTCAAAATTCATCATTGACTAACCAATCATTTGGTTATGCCATTTTGAGCTTCAAGCTATATTGCATTGTTTGTTTTGAAGACGGCCTTTTTTATCTCATTCATGTTCCGATCTCTTGAACAGTAGTTAGATCTGGCCCTCTAATTCCTTAAAGGGTACCGTGTGGTTTGTTAAAAAATCTTAAAAATTTAAATATTATTGCACACCACCCTGGAATAATATGGTAGGATGTTGGTAGTTTATAGCATTAATCCTAAAAATATGGCTAAATACATTCAGCAATCTGAGCCACCAGAATCACTATAAGATTGTGGACCCCAAAACTTTGAAGCATGATCATCTCCAGATTCGACAACAGGACAAGCAGCATTGGCGAAGTTCCTGAAACGGAGAAGCCCATGTTCTTCACCATAGCTAGCAGTAACAATTTGATACCCGTTTACAGCCAGGCCGGCACAACCAGAGCTTGTACTTGCTTCCTCGGTAGGACAGCAATTCAATGAGTTTGTTTGTGTAAAAGTATCAGTCTCCAAAACATTAACGTAAGAATCCTCTGGGCCTCCTGTAACTATTTTGTACTGATCCATGTGCAAGAATGTTACTGGGCCCGTGTGGCTCTCCAACTCCGCTATTGGTTCTGGGGTTAGTGTCTCCTGGTTTCTCCTAATATCCCAAAGCATTACGCTGCAGCAATAAGCACTTATTTGAGTAAGTGATGAGGGCAAAACAATTCAGAAGTATGAAGAAATATACTTTTATCTTACCTGCCATTACCACCTGTGCAGATTAATGATTTTGAAGGCATTATCTCAAACGAGTACAAATTCGGCTGATAAACAGCCGCAGTCAAAACCTTCTGCATTGTCCTCAAATCAATTGCAATGACAGAGGAACCAGCAGCAACATAAACCATGGATTCATGGCACTTCATCTTTACTGGAGCGCCAGGAACAGATGCCATGCCCACGCAGCATGATGAACGAACAGCAGATGATGTTGCTGTATCCCAAACCCTCACCTATAAGAAACTCTTACCACTTTTAGATGAAAAAACCAACCATAAAATGATTATTGTGAAATCGCTATCAGTTTTGCATTACACAATTCCTTAAATAACCTTGAAAAATGTGGCAAAGTTCTTGGTTAACATTTTTTGTCTTCTTTAAAAAATATCAACATTTTTTCGTCCTCTACCACTTTTTCCATCACTTAATTGCAAATATCAAAACGAAGCTTATTCATCTTCTTCCCCTAAGTTGAGGGTGAGATACCCCCATGTTCCCTGGGGATCAGCCGACCACCTTACTCAAGTAAATCAGTGAGTTCATACAAATCAAGAAAGAGAAAATGTACTCTTCTTTCAGAACAGCCAACATTGAGCCTGAAATTATTAGCTCTTATTTTTCTTAGTGAGCACAAAATTATTATTACAGGTCCATAAAATTATACAAGATGGTACATGAGCAAGAAGTATATATTTCAATGACTATAGTCTTAAGTGGCACCGACTCCCCTAAGATAAGGACAGAGAATGACGTAGTGTTGACGTGGTGGTTAAATGTCATGTGTGTCAGAAGCTTTGACATAAATAAGTACTAATTCCATATCTTATCATGCATAATAAAATAGCTGACCAAATAACAAGTCCAATGGCTTATTGTTACAAGCATTAACAATAACAGAAATAATATGAACTGGAGGTACCTTGGAATCTTTCGAAATGGTCACCAAAAGAGAAGTTTTATGCCTGGAAGAATGATGAAAGCAAGAATAGATCAGTTTAATAACAAGAAATGGTCACCCACAGCATAAAGATTCCATTTTACTTGAGGGAGTTATTCACCACACGAAGTATCCAAATTCAGAAATAAAACATTAAATACAACTGAAATCTACAATTTTCTAAAAATTGTAAAAAACAAAACCCAAGCCAATGAACTATAGCTCAAATGGAATCTTCTATCCTTAAAGTGTGTGGGTGTGAAATCAAAACCCATTGGTGAAATTATTACATCACAAACATCAGTTCCAAAAAGTGGCAGCCTAAATATGTTAAGCCAAAGCAATTTTTTTCATTCATAATCACGTGAAAACACTCATTTTGACAATTCTTCTATCTACAACTATAATTGCCAATTCTTTTAAAAATACAATTGAGTAAGTCGCATAATATTGGTGCACAACATTAAAACCTAAAAGATAATTAGCAACAAATAATAAAGTCACATTCATTAAGTTTTAATCATTGAAAACTCATACCCAGCAACTGACATTAACTTTACAGGCTTTTCATGCCCATACAGAGTAGCCTTTAGCGCCTGCTGGCCACGCTTGCCACTAGAGTTAAGGGACCAAAGGCGAACAGTAGCATCTTCACCTCCACTTGCCAATACTTTTCCACCAACCTCACCTAACAATTTATCGGATAAGATAGAGACTGGGCCATTGTGACCTCTAAAACAACGTTGGCAAGAACCCTATAATGAAAGCATGAGACAGATAGATATTGAGGCTCTACAAAAGGTAGTCAATAACCAAAAAAGTTGACAACATTCTCTTTGTACTGCCATTTAGAGCTATAAACACCACAGAACAAATTACCAATAATAATTGTTTATCCAATTGGTTCATAGCCGTTTATGCTAGCATGGAAGATCAAGACTAGAGATCGCAAATATCTATAAATTTGCAAGAGGGGTTTCAAAACATTTATGAATTTATGAAGTACCTTCCACCATAGACGAATGGTGTGGTCGCAGCTTGAGGTGACCAAAATATTTTCATTACCTGGTGCATCACTTTTAAATAAAGAAGTTCCATCAAGGGAAAACAATCTGCATATCAAATAATTATAAACTAAAGGTTAAGAAGCAAGCAATCTATTTTTTTAAGGACAACATTTTACGTACAAGGACTGGACAAATTCTAATGAGCTTCATAAGATGCATAACATAAGATTGAGGCTCCTGTTTTCATCTATGATTTAGCAGAAAACAAAGACAGACACATTATTTGAGATCACATCTATCTTTCATAAGAATTGCTATGAATTAAACTTGTATCCAATTCATAGTTCAGGATAAAATTCCTAATTAGAGAATTTTTGCTTCAAAAACTATACACATGGAAGGTCCAAGGATTTAATTGCAGCCTGTTATTCTAAAAGATATGCAGAGCCAAAAGCATAGTCTTATAAGCCTCCCAATTCTTATATGCTCTAAAAGCTTGGCATGGAAAGAAAATACTCCCATGAAAGGAAGCCACAACTAAATAATAAATTGCTAACAACACAACTTGGTTATATGTTTTACAAGGAAATGNGTACACTGAAGTATACAAGACAACATCTTGCCCATTGACCCCAATGACCCAAAAAACCCATGAAAAACAACCGAAAATACACCAAGCTTGACCCCAACCCCTTGTTTCCCGTAGAACTAAAACGCTACTAAAAAACCCAACCCCAACTAAAACTTCACGATGTCCTCCCTTTGGACTTCCCTCTAGATGAGCTACCACTCTTAGTGTTGTAGTTGATTGCCCAATGCAGACGCTGTAACTCCCTGTTTTTTTTTTAAACTTGATTTGGTTTCAAGCGCATGGCTTGCCTCAATCGCAGTGATTAATTCTTTGAATTGGTCTTCACATCCTCCATGTGAAATTCCCACAAATTGCTGAATCTCGCTAACTTTAGGCAGAATCCAATCTGCTATTGGAGGAAGAGAGACTAAGGGAGCAACATTATCCCCAGACACAGTATCCAACTGCACTCCCGACTCTGGACGTTCCTCTATACAAGGCACCAACGCCAAGCTCATTGGTTCTCCAGCAACTCCATCGGTTCTCTCCAATGGTTTCAGGCTCATTCGAGATTCTAGGGTGACAGCAAGTTCCTTCACCTCTAGGGTGGTATCAAATTCTACACCTCTTTCAAACCTCGGCAATACACCATTTTCATTCAACTCTGACGAGGGAGCCATAGTTTCTTCAGGGACCAAGGGTGTAACCAGAGGCGAATGACATTCCATTACTGATGTTTCCATGCCGATTCCGGATGTAGACCCCGCTTCAAATATTCCAGATTTCCTTTTGACCCTCCATACTCTCCTGGATCTGGTTATAGGGACAGGACCGAATCCGATTTTTCGTTTTCCTTTATTTAAAGGGTTCGGGCCCGTCTTGTTTCTTACAACCCTGTTATCTCCAGCTGAAAGTAGGTCTATTTTCGTAGACAAGCAAGCTATTGCTGCCTTCAACTCAACCAATTGGATTTCCATATCCTTTAAGGAATTGTGCATTTCTACAAGCGGGTCTTGAGGTATGATTTGCAAACCCCCCCCATTCTGAACTCCCAAAGCATGACCCGTCTTCAAAGCAGTTGCATAGGATCGCCTCGACACCGAGGATGTACTTGGATCTTTCTCTTCCAAGCTCTCTTCCGCGCCACCTACATGTTTGCTATAGCCCCTCTGCATTTGATTTGGAGGGACTGGCCCCCCTCCAACATCTCTTTGTCCATCCACAGGACTGGAAAAGTCATGCAATAACTCCCCCATTCTTCTCCAGCCACTGCCCCCCTCCTCAGGGATGAATATAAAATTCCTCCTCCCACCACCACCATACTCCTCCACTGCCATATAACGTCCTCGAGGATTCGAGCAGCGATGCGCCGTGAAAGTACGTCTGCCTTCCCGAACAGTGGAGTAAAAATCCCGTTTCTCATTTGTGCACACGGTCATGGCCTTAGCCAGCCATTTTATTGTTGTTGAACCCAGAACTAATTTCGAAATCACCCTTCGACTCTTTTCAGTAATGCCCAACATATTCCCCTCCTTCACGAGTGTAAAGGATTTGGATTCTATGACCAACTCCTTAGAAAGACCCATTCTGAGCCCAACAACCCCAAACACCCAGTCGGCACCTGTTCAGCAACCCAACGTCATCTCCGTATGAAGATACGGCTGTTGGGCTGTCACCGACTCACCGTAGCCCTCTGAGTCTGCAGCACAACCACCGGAACACTTTGGAACAGTCCGTTGAAGCAGTCTGTCGGAAGCAGTCCGTCGAAACAGCAGAAAAGCAGCAAACTCCCAATCGCGGGAAAATACCAACGTCGGAGGCCCCACAACTGAGTCGTCTGGGTCTGTCGTTCAAGTCTGTGGCGGCGTCGAAGATGACGGCGATAGTTTGACTCTTCCGATAATGGAGGAGCCAGTTCTCCGACGAGGGTCGATGCCGGACGACCCACAGCGAGGACGCCGGGGCCCGTCAACCTCGTCTGTGACGGCGGTGTGGTGTTACTCGCCGGTCGATGGTGTGTGGGGTGTGGCGGCGGGATAGGTGGGTAACGTTTCTCTCTCGGCTCACTGTTCACTCACGCTTTACAAGGAAATGTAAACGGCTTTGTATCTAATAATGGCAGTGATCAATATCTGCAACAGACTCTCGATAAAGCTGTAGAAATTTTATTTTATTTTACAAGTAATAAAGCTATAGAATTTAATCTATCACTGGATAAAATATTAAATCTTTAAAACAAGAGAAACATGTAAATTCACACCTCATACAAGTAATTCTTGCATTATGATCACTTCGCATGATGAAAGATTGCCTTCCGCTTAAACAGCTATCGATTTTCATCATTCCTATCATTGAGCCCTATTTGGCGGTATCCAAAGCCAATGTCAGCATGGATGTCAGAGAATTTGATAAATACTCATATTGCCAGCCCCTCCATGGCCCTTTTCCTAGCAATACTCATAAAAAAAGAGTAAAAATGGAACAAAGGTAATACTCAATACCTGTGAGAAGACAACATCATTTTTGTCCATTACTATATGGCTGTAAGGTTGCGAAATTGTATAGAAGTCGGCAACAAAGGGATCAACAAACTTGAACTGCTGCAATGCTGTGCGCCTCGCCATGTATGCTTCCCTCACTTCCAATGTTTGTGAGGAGCTGGAAAGTATCTGTTCAGGCCAACTATCCCTAATGTGACATATATGAGACACCCACGAGTTAAAAGGAATGAGAGAGGAGAATGGAAATTAAAAATTAAAAATTTATACACACAGCTGATACACACGATTGATTTATTCCTCTATTTCCATTCCATAAGCCTCTATCCTAAACACTTTCTCTCCGTACACTCGAGAATTTTTCACGTTGTCAATGGTGCTTGTGGGTTGTTGACGAAGGATTTTCCGGTTTCTGAAGCATGACTACGAGTTGTTGTGTAGTTATTGAATCAAAGGTTTTTGAGGTGAGAAGAGATGGGGTTAAGGTATGCATAACAGAGAAAGGATGGAAAGGAGTAAGCTGTCTTTGGATGGGATTGGAGACTATCAGTTGGGTGGTTAACTCGTTGGAGGCTTGTATGAAGCATGGGAGTAAAGGTTTCTACTCGGCCCGACGGGAAGGAGATAGAGGACTCACTACTCAGCGATGCTCAAACACTCGCGGTGCATACATGGCTTTGGCGGCGTATGGTGGGGGAGGTCGCCGAAGTTTCGTACTTATTCCTGAAGGTAAGGATGGCATGGGATGGAGGAAGGTGGCGGCAGTGTTGAAGGATATGGCCAGAGGAAGTGGTCAGGGGAGAAACCCATCGAAAGCCTCGGCGGTAGCTATGCCGTCGAGGTCGTACAAGGAGGCTCTGGTGGATCCTCGAGTTGCGCAGCACAGTGCGACAGTAGACGTGCAAAAGGGATCACATCCCTGTTCGACAGTAGCTCGGTATGGTGATGGATATGACAGAAGGGTGGTCGGGTTTAAAGAAGAAACTATTTTGAAGGAGTTGAACGAAATGAAGATGTCGTTGGGGGAGTTAACTATTAAGGTAGTTGAGCTAATACGGTGCGTTGAAGATGGGATTATGGGCTCGAGAAGGCAGGTGGGCTTTCGGGTCTCTACGGATGGGCCTATCGAGCAGGAACAGGACGCGAGGAAGGCTGATGGCAACGGGCCAAAACCCAAAATGAGACAGATCTGGCGGAAGAGAACACAGGCTGATGGGGGCCCGTCGTCGCGTGGGCCTGAGCCACCGCCGCCTGCGAAGCCTCTGTTGACCTCGACGAAGGCCGCGGAGGTGCCGATGGACAACCTGCCGGCGGATGTCGCCATATATGAATACGAAGGAGGTGTCGATGGACAACCTGTTCTCGAAGACCCGATAGTTGCACAGAACATGACGACGGAGATCATCGATGCACAGACAACAGCGCCGAGGCCAGTGGAGATAGATGAGACCAGTTTCAGGGTTGAGAACTGTCCCTTGGAGGTAGGGAAAGTTTCGGGAAATGTCGATGACGCAACCCCGGTTACTGTTGTCGAGCCAAAGCTTCCGAATCAAACACAGATAGTTCCGATTTCTGTAGAGGAACCTATGGGGGGGTCAAATGTGGAGGTTGTGGTGCCGGGAGTGGAGGAAGTAGATGATGAGGATTCTGTGATGGGGAAGGAGATGGATACCAGGTTGTTGAGTCTATCTATGGAGACTGAGGGCAGTGAGGAGGAGTTGGGTACTCCATCACCCTTACAAATGATTCCTCCCCAGATTGCACCTCGTGCATCACATTGGGTATTAAAGAAAGTAGAGGAGCTCCAAGACTGGGTGGGAATTTCTTGTTAAGGTTATGAAGACCAATTCATGGCCCTCTTAGTTGCCATGGAAGCTAATCGATCCACAGCAATGAAGTCTGCTGTGAGAAAGGAGAGAGAATTGAGACGTTTGCAATGCTTCATTAAATACGATAATAAGGAGGGCACTTCGGGGAGAGAT
Organism: Pterocarya stenoptera; assembly: GCA_003123785.1. Taxonomy (NCBI): domain Eukaryota; kingdom Viridiplantae; phylum Streptophyta; class Magnoliopsida; order Fagales; family Juglandaceae; genus Pterocarya; species Pterocarya stenoptera. The sequence continues at coordinate 40,454 of QEOT01001089.1, read as the reverse complement.
AGAACAAAAGGGAGGGATGTTACTTTTGTCAATGAAGCCTAAAATACTATCGTGGAATGTGAGAGGGATCAATGATGTGAATAAACGTCTACGTATTAGATCTCTTCTCCGTAATTGGAAAGTCGACATCGTTTGTCTTCAAGAAACTAAATTGGCTTTTATTTCTCTTCATATCATTAGGAGTTTGTGGGGTTGTTTGCATGTGGGGTGGCATTACCTTCCGTCCATTGGAGCATCCGGGGGAATACTAGTTATATGGGATAAAAGAGTAGTGGAAAAAATGGAAGATTTCCTTGGGGATTATGTGGTGGCATGCTCGTTTATGGATGTCACGGATGGATATCAGTGGGCTTTCGCAGGTGTTTATGGGCCTAATCTGGACCGGTCTCGAAGGTTACTATGGGATGAGTTAGCCGGTATACACAGCATTTGGGACGTACCTTGGTGTATTGGAGGTGACTTCAATGTCACTCGGTTCCCGAGTGAGAGATCGGGTGATTCGGATTTCAACTCACACATGGTAGATTTTTCTAACTTCATTTCTGAATTGAACATTCAGGATATTCCTCTAGCAGGTGGTTCCTTCACTTGGTCTAGTAACCGAGATGTCCCATCGTGGTCAAGGATAGACAGATTCTTAGTTTCACCTGAATGGGAGATACACTTTCCGGATCTCATTCAGAAGAGACTACCCAGGTTATGTTCAGATCACTTTCCCATTCTTTTGAACTGTGGGGGCATTAGTAGAGGCCCAGGGTACTTTAAATTTGAGAACATGTGGCTAAAGTCAGAGGGTTTTATGGACAGAGTGCGACAATGGTGGTCCTCATATCATTTTCATGGTAATGCTAGCTATACGATGGCTTGTAAATTAAAGTCATTGAAAAAGGACTTGAAGGAGTGGAATAATCAAGTTTTTGGTAATGTGGAAAACCAGAAAAATATTCTTATGGAGGAGCTCAATGATTTGGAGGGTGTGGAAGAGGTGAGGCTACTCTCTGAAACTGAGCGGGCTCGCAAATCCCAAGTGTCCGCGGACATTGAACGGTTGTCTCTTTTAGAAGAAATATCGTGGCGCCAGAAATCGCGAGCAGTATGGTTGAAGGAAGGGGATAGATGCACTAAGTTTTTTCATCAAGTGGCCAACTCACATAGGCGGAACAACACTATCGATACTTTGATGATAGAGGGGGTGGTCTCTTCGAACCATACCGAGATTTCGGATCACATTGTCAATTACTATGATAAGTTGTTTTCGGAACAATTCGAATGGAGGCCGAGACTTGATGGGATGGTTTTTGACATTCTTGACCAGCAGGTAGCGGAGCGACTTGAAAGGCCTTTTGAGGAGGCAGAGGTCAGGTCAGTGGTCAAGGGCATGGCGGGTGATAAAGCTCCAGGCCCAGATGGTTTCTCCATGGCTTTTTTTCAGACTTGTTGGGAGGTGCTTAAAGATGATATCATGGAGGTCTTCCATGAATTTCATGGAAGTGGGCGGTTCGAGAAAAGCCTTAATGCAACTTTTCTAGCACTCATCCCCAAAAAACCCGGTGCTGTAGCAGTGGAAGATTTTCGCCCCATTAGTTTGGTGGGTGGTCTTTACAAAATCATATCCAAAGTTTTGGCGAATAGATTAAGCAAGGTGATGGAAAGCTTGATTTCGAAACCTCAAAATGCATTTGTTCAAGGTAGGCAAATCCTTGACTCGGTACTTATAGCCAACGAATGTCTGGAGAGTCGTATTAAATCGGGAGAGCCTGGACTCTTATGTAAGCTAGACATGGAGAAAGCTTACGACCACGTCAATTGGAGTTTCTTAATGTATATGTTGGAGAGATGTGGCTTTGGTTCTAAATGGTGTTCTTGGATTTTTCATTGTATCTCTACGGCCGGTTTTTCTATTTTGGTGAACGGTACGTCAAAAGGTTTCTTCAAGAGTTCCCGAGGTTTGCGACAAGGAGACCCCCTTTCTCCTCTTCTATTTGTTTTTGTGATGGAAGCTTTTAGCAAGATGATTTCAGGGGCAGTAGAAGGAGGTTTCATATCAGGATTCTTAGTGGGAGAGGCAAGTTCAGGTTCGCTTAACATTTCTCATCTTTTGTTTGCTGATGATACACTAATCTTTTGTGAGGCCAGACATGAACAAATTCGGGCTTTGAGGGCTCTTCTATTATGCTTTGAAGCTGTGTCAGGGTTGAAGGTAAATTTGGCTAAATCAGAGGTTGTGCCAGTCGGACATGTACCTGATGTGGAGAGTCTGGCGTCCATTATGGAATGCAAGATCTCTCAGTTGCCCATGAAGTATCTCGGCCTTCCTTTGGGTGCGACGTTCAAATCGAAATCCATATAGGATGATGTATTAGAAAAAATGGAGAGAAAACTAGCTGGTTGGAAGCGGATGTACTTATCCAAAGGGGGCCGGGTAACACTCATAAAAAGCACTCTCTCTAACTTACCAACTTATTTTCTCTCATTATTTCCACTTCCCGCTAAGGTGGCCCAACGCATGAAGAAAATTCAACGTGATTTCCTTTGGGGAGGACTCAAGGATGAGTCTAAAATCCACCTGGTGAAATGGGCCAAAATATGCTCCCCTATCAAAGAAGGAGGCTTGGGTCTACGTAATTTGAGATCATTCAACCAAGCTTTGCTAGGCAAGTGGTTATGGAGATATCACCAAGAACGGGAGGCCTTGTGGCGAAACGTCATTGCTGTGAAGCATGGAGATTCATGGGGAGGGTGGTGTTCTCATAAGGTGAGTGGTCCTCACGGAGTTGGGCTGTGGAAACATATCAGAAGCGGGTGGGATAAATATGCAGCACATACTAGCTTCAAAGTTGGCAACGGAGTTAAGGTAAGATTTTGGCATGACTTATGGTGTGGTGACCGGGCACTCAAGGATGTTTATCCACAAGTTTATAGCTTAGCAAGAAGGAAAGAAGCAGCTATAGCGGATTTAGTTATTTTGTCCAATGGTTTTTCCCAATGGAACCTCTCTTTCCATAGAGATGCACAAGATTGGGAGATGGATGATTTCTCGGCCTTTTTTGACCTTGTGTACTCCACTCGTGTGACGGGGGAAGGTGAAGACAAGATATATTGGCGTCCCTCTAAGAAGGGAGTTTTTACAGCCCGCTCTTTTTATTATTCTTTGAACATGCACAATTCTCTCACATTCCCTTGGAAGAGTATCTGGAAGACAAAAGCACCTTTAAAGGCTGCTTTTTTTTGTATGGACAGCTTCCTTGGGAAAGATTCTTACAATAGATAACCTCAGTAAACGTGGTATTATAGCTATGAATTGGTGTTACATGTGCAAGAAGAGTGGTGAGTCTGCTAACCATCTACTCCTACATTGTGAGGTTGTCAGAACCTTGTGGACTGAAGTCTTAGCACGGGTGGGGTTAGTGTGGGTGATGCCGGAAAGTGTAAGTGATTTTTTAGCCTCTTGGAGAGGTTTTAGGGGTAACCCTCAAATAGCAGCCGTATGGAAGATGTTGCCTATCTGTCTTTGGCGGTGCATTTGGAGGGAGCGGAACGCAAGATGTTTTGAAGATCAAGAGAGATCCATGGAAGAACTTAGATTTTTATTTTTCAATACTCTACTCCATTGGTCAATTGTAATTGATTTTCATGGCATGACCTTTCATAATTTCCTTGTATCTCTAAACTAGACATGCTCATGTATATGTCCTATATACCTAGGCCCTTTTGTATCTCTGTTGATCTATAAAAATTTGATTACCGATCAAAAAAAAAAAAAAAATAAGCCTCTATCAAAATACTTGGTTGCAGGAGACTGTCTAGCATTCCGAAGTTCAATATGGTCACTCCATTTCCCTCCCATAATGCTCCGTAACGTACACTTGATTGTCTAGCTTGAAGGTGTTAAGCTTTTTTTTCGTGTGTGTGCGACTAGTTTATATGAATATATTGCAGAAAGCATACAGAAGAATTTGGCGAAAAAAGTAGGCGAAGCATACATATATATAGATATATATGATGGGTGTTGTAAAGAGAAGAAGGACCTGAACCAGCGGAGCCAGATGGAGTCAGAATAGGCGACGCGCTTGAAGTATCTGCAGGACATGGCCAAGTTGGAGAGGTCCTGTAGGTTGAGGTAGCCGGCACAGTGAGCCAGCGAATCCACGTCCACATCCGTTATCTTTGTGGTCGATTGAGGTCGTGATGGATCTGCCTCCGCCATGTTCTTACGCTCGTTATTCGAAATTGTCCCGAAACCCTAGAAATCCTTACGATTACCTTGAAGGTGGAGGTCTTTGCGGAAATTTTTTGAAGCCAATTAGGTATTTCTGTTAATTCCTTAAGAATCAAAGTCGACATAACAGGGCTACAGACAGAAAGGTTGAACAGTAGAACCGCGGAAATGGTGAAATCTTGAGTAACATGCACAGGTTGTACACGACAACATGCACAAAGTCGTTTCGTTGACCACAGGATACTTTCACCGTTAAATAACATCGGGATCGAGTTTTTCAAAAGGTATAATAACTTCAAATATAATTATTATTTTTTTATTTAATTGGTTTTGTTATAATGAAAATCATAATTTGCGGGTTACATTACAATTTTTGGCTTTTCCTCGATTTAGCTTTAGGTATATGATATTCGGAATGTTTGCCTAAAGATAACTCCAACTTCTCTAAATCTCATTTGGATATAAGAAATGTTTCACTCATCTTATTTTATTATTATAATTTTTTTAATTTTTTTATAAAATATAATAAACAATTTAATTTTTTCAGATCTCATAATAATATTATTATTAAAAAAATATCTTTTAATAATATTTTATTCAATTTTAATTTTAACTCAACTCAACTCAGTGTTCAAACGGTACAAATTAAAGAGTAATTATTAGGTAAAGACTCTCCTCGCAACCAAAACATATTCGGTTTTTTTTTTCAAGTGAAAAATATATTCGACCAATCAGATACAAAAGTTCCCCTGTTGATACAAAAAACCAAAAAAAGAAATGAAAAAAAAAAACCCCATAATCTCACAACTGACAACTGGTAGAGGCGGGTACATCTTTGCCAGGCCCATATATGCAAAAGAACAAATTATTATCATTATTATTACTAACGATGAAATTTTGACTAAAATATGAAGACAACACTATCATGAACTCTGGACTTCTGGTTCTGAGCCACGCATTCAGAAATCCACATCAGGTTCCTTATCTCCTGCTCCCTCAACCTCATGTAGGCGAAGAAAACACCATAATGGAACTGCAGATCCAGGGTATTACATGGTGAGTAGAGAGCTTATAATGGGAACAAATAATGGGGATATGGCTGCTCAATTGCCAAAATACAAACCTGCTGCTCGAAAGCTAAGCAAAGCCTTTTCACCTCCTCTTCGTAGAATGCCTTGTCTAGCATCTGACTCTCTCCATAAGATAATTTGGAGAAAATTGACTGATAAGGAGGATATTTTTCCATAACACCACGGACCTAAAATGGTAACCAAACAGAGGACTCTGGTCACAAACAGTTACATTACATTAAAAACATGTACAAGCCCCACAACAAATGCTTTGAAACTGCCAAAGCTTAAGAAACTAGAAGAACATAAATAAGCATTTCTTTTTCATATATAATTAAAGACCAGGAACAAGCATCTATGTGGGCAGGGATTGACATAATTCACTTTAGATACAAACTCGCCAAACTTTCATTCTGATTAACTTAGGTTATGTTTGGGGGGAGAGATGAGATTTCTCATCTCTATCTCATCTCATCTCATCATTACATCTTTTTCAAATCCCCATATAAAATATAAGAGTAATTCTACATAGAAGCTACTGTAGCGGTGCACTCGTTGCACTCACTACGTGCCTGCGGTTAGATTTCTTTTTTTTTTTTTTTCATCTTCTCTGTGTGTGGTCTAAATAATGTCACATCATGTGTAAAATGGCTTCTCCAAACAGTGGCTTCTATCTATATTTATTCAAAATATAATAAAAAATTCAACTTTTTCAAATTTTAATTTAACTTTTTCAAATCCCAAAACAATAATAATATTAAAAAATAATATTTTAAACTTTCATCTTAACACTATTCACAAAATTTTTAAAAATTCTCATCTTATCTCAACATCCAAACCTAACCCTAGAATTATTTAGCTACTTCTTACCACAAATTTGCTCAGTATCCAAAAGAAAATAAATCAGCAAGCCAGTAACAAATCATTCAATTAAACATAAGGGAGACAAATGTTTACTGCATTAAAGGGAAGAAGGTCCTTTCAAGGACCACAGACTGAAATAACAGGAGCACCATTCATGCCAGTATAAAATCTTTCTACATCTCATGATGTAAACTCATAGCACATCTAAACAGAGGAATAAGGAAATAAATACCTGGTCAATATCCTCACAGATGGCAAGTTCCTCATGGCCATAGGGGTAACTGCTCAATGTAAACAAACAGTGTCAGAGCAAAAGCCAGAAATAGAAAAAGAAAATAGTCAAAGATAACATGGAAAATTACATATTCAACATTAAAATCGCAAAAAGTTCAAGTAACAAACTTACAATAAACCAAAGTTAGAGTACAATTTTTTGCGATCATCGCGAGTAAGCTCGGTCCCAATGCTGCAAAAAAATAAATAATTAAGGACAACAGAAGTCTGCATGTAGTTGTAAGATTGGAATGATCAACCAAGAGAAAACTTGAAAGCAAAAAAAAATTGTGAAATGAGTTTGTTGAAAGAGGATTGCCTGTTTATGGTAATATTGACAGCCCTTCTGTCAGCCTCGAAGGAGAGGAGGTCAGACATGATCTCTGCTGTGGCACCACCAAGTTTCTATACCAGAATGTCACTTAGAATTAAAGAGACACAGGACATGCAAAAAACCTTTATAAAATGCCTATGAAAAAAAATATATATATTAGTTTAGCAATCAATGTTCACCTGGCAAAATCTGTAAAAATCCTCTAGATATGCCTTGTAAAGGGTGTTCCTCATTATTTCGATGTTCATGTCATCCAAGTCCTACACAGAGAGGGAGCCAAAAGGAATAAAAATCAATGTTCTCCTACAAGCATCAAGCACATTGTAGCCAAACAAAATGATCATTCTACAATACTGATGCTACTGCTACCATCAAGGAGAACTCACTTTTTTTTTTTATTATTGGCACCGGGGTGTCCCGACTAATCCCGGGGGTGCATAGGCTCTCAACAAGGAGTTTTCTACAAATGCACCTAGGGTAATTCAAGGGAAAAATCCCCCAATCCGATGCCCCCTAGAGATTGTTTGCACCCAAGGGGATTTGAACCTTAGACCTAGGGAGAGCATACCCCCAAGCCCAAGGCCTTTACCACTTGAGCCAACCCCTAGGAGTTAGAACTAACTCACTCACTAATATAAATATAAAAAAGATGATACTAGAAAGACAATACATGGTTTTCTACAAATTTTTTTTTTTTTAAACCATGTATTGTCTTTCTAGTATCGTCTTTTTACTCTGAGGAATTAATACAATGTAACCTTCCTGTCCACATTACCGTGACCGACAGTAGATAATGTCTGCCTCAATTCCCTAGTATTACACCCTTCTTTAACAACTAGAAGATCAAAATTATCTGGTTGAAGAAAATAAGAATACTTGAATAAAAGAGGAACTAGTAGTTGATCATTTGGAGCACTAGTGAAGCAACACAATAATGTAGAGTCTCAATAAGGAAGAAAGATCATAAGATGCTTATGAAAGAAAACAGAATGTAAGAGGTGAGTTAAGCAAGGGTTACTAGACTGCACCTCTGATGTGATACACTCAGAGAAGTACGGAGCCAATGGTGTGTCAACAAGAACCAGCCTATAAAGTTCTCGCATATTCTGTGCCACTGCCAGGGTAGCAATGCTGATGACAGTGGAGGAGATTAAGAATATAGTTCATAAACCATCAATAAGCAATGGAAAACAGTATTTGGAGGTGAAATAACCTGTCAAACATGCCCAACGGATGGCATTTTTCCAAGAGCTCGTGAACATCTCTCTCATGCAAGGTTCCAGTGACAATCAGGACAACATTGTCTATCATGTGACCGTATCTGCATGAAGCAGCAGAAAAGTATTGGTGTCATAAGTTCAAGTTATATTTTCCAGTTGCAATCATAATATGCTTGATTAATCTTTTCTTTTCAGTGCTTCAAATATACATAAGCTGGTAATTCAAACAGAATACCCAAACCAAATATTTTGGTAGTGTTTATTCTTCTAAATTAATCCACGACTAGTTGTTGGTTTGT
>QEOT01001089.1:6539-30783 GCA_003123785.1 Pterocarya stenoptera | reverse complement strand
TTTAATATGTAGTCTCGCTTAAATATTTTATAAAAAAATAGATTCTATCATATAAAAATGTGATTTTTTTATTTTTTATTTTTATGGAGTTTATATTTTATAAAAGATTTATACATTTGAGATTTGTATTTAACATTACTCTTTATTTTAATGTCTTAGTGTGATATTACCTATAAATTATCAAATTCTTTATTAAAAAATAATAACTGTAATGTCGTAACCCATATTTTTATCACGCTCTGCCTTTGATCTTGTTACGTGAAATATGATACTATTTATTACTTCGAAATCATCATTTATATTTTTAAAATAAAATTAAAGACCGATGAGTTGAACCACCTTATTATAGTAGAATACAAATAAGATGATAATGCAGTTTGTAGATTTTTTCATAAATTGGCTTTGTTTGTTTTCACAATTCATTTCAATTCATTTCATATCATCTCATCTCATTTAATTATTATAATTTTTTTAAATTCTTATACAAAATAAAATAAACGATTCAATTTTTTAAAATTTTAAAATCAAAATAATAATATAAAAAATATATATTTTAATAATATTTTATTTAATTTTTAACTTTAATCTCAACTTAACTTATTCTAACTTATTTGTAAAAACATAAAAACAAACGAGGAATGTCAATTGTCTCTTTATATGCTAAACAACAGTAATAATCACCGTGTGATGGTTACGATGCGGAATGCTCTCTCTAACTTTAATAAGAAAGAGTTTTAATTACATGCCATGTATGAATTATACCACGCGTGTACGACACCATATATAATGCCAAGAATCGGAAAGTGACTCCGGTTTGTTACTCTACTCAATGGTATTTGAGCTATATAAATATATATATATATATATATATATTGTCTTCTCCTTTTCTGTTTTTAGACAATAGCACAGCTCTGTTTGACCATTAGGTTAAATTAATTGATTGATTTATTTATTTTTCTATTTGACCATTAGATTAAATTAATTGATTTATTTATTTATTTTTCCATTTGACCGTTAGGTTAAATTAATTGATTGATTTATTTATTTTAAAAAATATATATATAAAAAATCAATATACTAATAGTCACTTTTTGAATTATTAAATAAAGAAAAAAAATTAAAAAAAATTGTAATAGATGAGGTGTCAAAATTAGTGAACAAATTGAATAGACAAAATAGAATTTTTTTTTAAACAAAATACCTCATCTTTATTGAAATCCCTCACTTTTGAGGAAAGAAAACCGTGGTAACAAAAACTAATATCTGAATATTACATATATTCATTTAAAATAATGTTATACACCACATTTTCATTCTATTTTAATCATACTAAGTAGTATGTGGTACTTTTATCATCATTAGATGATAAAGAAGCATGTAATAAATGATCATTTAATAATAATAAATATATTATATCATACTTAGTAGGATGGTAGTATAGTATATAGAATTTTTAATTTATAAAGCCTCTAGACACTTTACAAAACCATATGAAACTGAGTATGAAGCAAAATATAGACGTAAACCAGAAATCAGACCATCATGAGCTTAAACCAGACGAATATTTGGAAGACTCGCCTTTTCTATCCGTAAGATTCTTTTTAAGTCCATAGGGAACATCTAGTGGAGACCACCATTGACCACTACACTTTCCGCTCTCATCCTTTTCAAAAAGTCTTGCCGAGGCATCTTGCCGAGGCATTCCCTTTCCTATATTGTCTTCTCCTGTTCAAGGCATATGTCAAATTATGGTATTTTATTTTGGGCAAGTCTGAAGATTTATTGAATAGAAATACATCGACAAAAACATGCCAACCTTCACAATCTTTACACGCAAAACAACCACGTCTATTGCATCAACTCTCTAGTACTATTCACTTTTGTCTCAAAATTCATATCCAAAGAACTAAAAAAAGGAAAGAAAGAGAAGATCATTATTCAGCGTTCAACAATGGCGACTCACGTGATGTCAGGCGCCGAAAGAAGTTTTAGCAGAAGCCGTAGGATGACGCGCAGGGACGCCCCGAAAGAACTGCGCGCCAGCGCCACGGGGATGGCATAGGCAACGAGATTCAAAACAGACGATTGAGCGAGCCCAGTCCAGATTGACCATGCATGAACCGATGAACGTAATTATCGGAAGCTTTCGGATAGAATTCAAACACGCACACACAAAGTATATATCCGCCGTTCACACTTTCCAATAATTACTACTTTCGTACAAGTTACAAGTAAGAAAACAGTTAAATCGCGGACATTCGCGGCTTCTGGAAAGAGATGGGCACCCAAGGCGGCTGGTAGCAGCTTCAAGCAGTATTTTCTTCTTGCTTTATCCAATCATATAGACGTGCGTGCGTAGCTAGCTTTATACAATCACACAGTGTTTCCAACGGCCAACCGTAGCGCTAGGCTGCATGATGCAAATTTAAAAAAAAAAAAAAAATAGTACTACAGGGACCGACAATTCAACCAAGTAAATGCATTTATTTATTTTTATTTTCTTTAATCATTTTTTATATATATTTAAACATTTTTAAAAAATAAAAAATAAAAAATATATAAATTCATTAATATTCACTTTTTTAATCATTAAGTAAAAAAACAAAAAAATAATCAATCTATTTGATAGATTCAAGTAGCATTTTTCAAAAAACAAAAAGATGAAGAAAATGCATGACAATGATGATGAAGAACAATGCACGCGCGGATCAACCATTGGTGCCACATGTTTGAGGCGGGATTAATTTTTTGTTGACTTGGATACTCTCCTCCGACGTAGTACGGGTGATGCATCAAACACTATATAACATGATGATATATTGCTATTCTTAAGTTATTTATAATTGGAATATTTGATATTTTCATTTTCATTCTTAACTATATTTCTAATATTACTAATTTTTACTTTTTTTTTTTTACTAAAACTATAAGAAGAAGTTTTAAACAATTCACTGAAACCTTTAAGGCCAACTAATTAAATATCATTTATGTACTGTGTCCATATACATATTATATAGCATCCCGCAATAGCATTTTTTCATTTACTAATTTCAAAGATCTACTCTTAATTTAAGAACAACGTCCTTCTTTCAAATTTTTTAACTTTCTCTAAATTAAATCAAAGATAAATATTTTAATTATAAAATTATAAAAATAAACTTATAAATTATTATAATTTGATATGATATATTAGATTATAAAATTATTTTTATTATATGATATATTTAATATATGATATAAAATTACGTTAATTTAAAAGTTGTCGTCTGTATATCCTCTAAACTGAAACGTGCGGCTGCCACGGCCCACCATGCACGCACGCTGCAAAAGGCACGGCAGGCGTTCAGCTATTGCGTGAAGACTAGTCGGTGGAATTTGGAAGCAAAACAGTAGCTAGCTAGCGTGTTTAATTACTTTTAACATACGTTTTTTACAGTGTTTAAATTGTCCTATGATACCTTATCTTTCTCATGTTTTATTGCTTTTCTATCTTTTACGATAAAAACAATTCAACCTAACAAAGCCGTGGCCTTTTTACAAACTTTTTACGTTACAAAGTTGGCTAAAGATTCTTATCATGATGGTCTCCTTAAGTGCAAGTATCCAACATCAACAGAGAAAAACTACTCTTAATGAACACTTCGAATTATTGTCATACATTTTGCGACACCTACCCTGCTTCTATTTATATATATATATATATATAATAAATGACTGCACATCCATGAATATTGTTAATGTCTAAATTGGCACAATATGTCGGAAGGGAGGAAAGAATCATCCTCAGACCACAATGATAATTTGGATTTCGATGTGGTATTCTTTGTGTTTATCCAATAGAAATAATAAATAAGTAAATAAAAGTAAACAAAAAGCAACACATGAATTTACGTGGTTCGGCATCATGCATATGTCCACAGGTTGTTAATATGGGGGTAAAATCTACTATAATGGATGATTTTACAATCTTACATATCTCACAATACAATAGAAAAATTTAGGAGAGATCCTTTGGGGTCACTATGTGTTGTGCAGTTTGGCGTATGGAGTTTTTGGAGATATTTTGTGTAGAGAGCTTGTTGAGAGGGATCTATTTTTTATATAGAGGTATATTGCCTTGGAGTGATTGAGTCTAACTTGCCTTGTGAAATATTTTTCTGTTAAGAGTCCGAGTCAACTTATTTTATATCTTTTTGACTTTATCTCTTAGCTTAATTTTTTACCTTATTTTGAGGTTAAATTATAGGTTGTTTATTTGACCTCTACAATATCATCCCGACAATTAAAAAAACATTGATCTTACTATGGTGTCCCTGAAATTTAACCTAGTTTCTGATTTTGTATATAAATACATATATATTTATAATTAGAAACTCATGCCCATTGTTATATTTGAAAGAAGTACTCAGTTTATCGAGAAAAAAGAAACTCATGCCCATTTTTATTTGTTAACCTCTGGGCCGTATTTTTCTTATAATTAGGGAAAATGTTTATATTTGCAAATGCATGCATACTCCTAATTGTCTGGCCTATATATATCTGTATTCATATTGACCAATCAGGTGCATGCACCCTACTTGTTAATCTTAAATATACAAATTATAATTAATTATTTTAATGATCAATAATAAATTTGCACACTATAATGGGCAACAACCGAGATCATCATACTGCCCAAAATTTAACAATTAATCTCGGGTACATACTGTCAATATAAGTAACATATCTGTATATATATATAATGTCTGACTAGTCTGATGTACGAGATTATATATATATATAAATTATAAAATCATTTTTATTGTAAAAATTAAGAAGCCTGATAACCAAAAAGATTGGAAGGTGATAGGAGATAGGGAGAGACTTTTTTTTTTTTTTTTTAAACTAGATAGGGAGAGACACGAGAGATCAAAGCAAAGGAAAAATAAGTCAACAACATGGAAGAAAATTAGTCCTGGCTCGATGTACGAGAATTCCCAAAATCAATAGACATCTTAAGTCAAACGTAATGACGGACATCAAAATGCTTCTTCACAAAATATTGTTTTATACAAGAAAGTAATCACCACAAATATCATACATACATACATATATATATATATATATATGCATGCAACCATATTTGATCAAGCAAACAAAGAATTGGAGCATGCATACGTGTACTTTCGAGCGGCCTAAATATATGGTGCATAAATAGTACATTAGTACTTACACCGCTTCAATTCATCATGTAGTCTTGAAACTTGAAATTATGCAAGATTTATGTATAAGTACTAGGCAAAACATGACCTACAAATTAATAGGAAAGAAAAAGCAAATCAAGGGCGCGTAGATGCGTTGGATATTAGGTTTACTTTTTGTGCTTTTGTTTCATATATTAACTCTACAAATATATGTAAATTAATAAATTGCGCCATATAGCATCGACGTCATGCATGAGAACATGCGAAACACTTTATTATCAATAAACTATGTTTCGTGTCACGATCTTTGTTCCATTACAAGCTGCATGATTTCCACATGTTAATTATACATTTTTTTTTAATCTAAAATCCTTTTAAAGAACAGTGCTACATATTCTTATAGTTTTAATCTACTTTATCAATTTTTTTTAATTTAAATTTTGAATTTTAAATTTCATAATTTTCAGCATATCAATAATTGACACGTTAACACGTATTGTTATGTAAGTAAAAATAGGAAGTACAAACAACATTTTCCTTTTTTAAAATTTCACTCATCAATTTGAATTTAAAGTTGAATCCATTGCCTTGATTGGTAATTTATAGTACTGCTAAAGGTAGCTAATTGAAGCAGATCATGAAGTATTCTAATGGGATTTTCAAGGATGATAAAATCCGTGAGGTGATCATGAGGAACATATATCCATGCGCGCTTTTGATCCATCAACTGTGTTCATAAATGATCACACGATTCACAATATTCCCTCATGCAATGTACGTAAGCATGTCTTCAATATTACGTACTCAAAGGGATTAAAGTTAATTAATTTTGTTCATCTATGTTACATTAATGCTTATTATATCGTACCAGGATTAATATTTTTAGTTCTAAATTTCAAAAGAGAATTCAAGTTTTGGAAAACAATCTCGTCAATTAATTTTATTTATTTTTTTAAAAAATATCGTCAATTTTGATAATTAATTGTGTATATAATTTGTGATTAATATGAACAGTTGTAGTTTGTTATTCGAGTCATGATCATGGGTGGATCGCGATGTGGAAACGTGTTGGGGATATTGATCATTTTCTTAGTCCTGACTGAGGCAAATTAAGAAAAAAGATTGATGCCTTTACATTTTTGGAGAAGCATATTATAGGTATGGAAAGAACGAAGATGTACAAATTTTCCAGGCACTTTAACCTTTCAGGACTCAGTCATGATGGGTCAAGTCCGGTGGTTGGTGAGTCTCCTAAATTAGTTCATTTCATTTGTTATAATATTTGAACAATTAACATGAAATTAATTCATTGCTTCATCAACATTTTTTTCCTCAAAATAATGTTTTCTTCTAAGATTTTTTTTCTGAATGAAATGAATATGTAGATTCATTTTTCCTTCATAATCATTTGAGCTTAACTAATTAGATTTGTGCTGATAATTAATTGACAAGTCTTTAATTTGAATCAATTATTTATTTGTTTATTTTTCTTCTGTTTTTCAAGCATCCATCAGTTCAACCATATAACCATCCTAGCTTGTCCTTCACACACAGTTGTTCAATTAAGTAAATATATACATATTTAACCGTCAAATATTAAGGGTTCGGTTGGATAGTAAGATAAGAAGAGATGATTTTAGATGAAAGTTGAATAAAATATTATTTTTAATATTATTATTATTATTATATCTGAAAAAATAAAATTATTTATTATATTTTATGTGAAAATTTTAAAAAATTATAATAATAAGATGAGATAAAATCGTTTTTCTATTCAAACTTGGCTCAATCAAGCATGTATTGTTAGATACGGAAAGATTATTGAATAATATCATCTTTTAGCCCTTTGTCAAGGCAATTGATCATATATCTGGTCAATTTTTTGATATTATATCTGTTTATACTTTACAGGATGAATGAGAATTTATTCGAATAAATTCAGTTAAGGCTTAAAAATATTAATTTATCAGTAAGATGGAAATTAATGGTTAATGCTCAAAAATAAAAATAAAAAAATTATAAAAAAGAGAAATGATGCTATTTAGAAATGCTACTATGCCCGTTTCAATTATATCGTTTACTTTGTCTCATTGATGTGACATTATCATATATGATGCTATGTTGTTTATTTTAAAAAAAAGACACAAACATAAAAAGTGGAAAGAGAATCTTGGGTTTCAGTTTTTAATTTTTTATGTTTTTGGACGCTACTTTATAATGAATATATTTTTATATTTTTTACTAAATCTTATAGTATCATGGGGTGGTGCACGTCAATGGGACAAATTGAACAGTATAAATGAGAGGTAATGTAGTAGCAATACTCTTTCGTAAAAAAAAAAAAAAAAAAAAAAACTAGTAAATGATAACTAGCTAGTAAATGGACCAAATAGAAATTGCTCAAATCAAATTACTTTACTTCTCCCTAATTATATTGGTTGATTCGACACACTTTAATTCATTCTTTATAGTTAAAACATGTTACATCAATTAGTGTAATTGAGGATAAGTTGGATAACAATATTTAAAATAAAAAATAAAATTTTAATTCTTATTTATAAATGGTGAAAAATAATTATTTTCAAAAATATAATAAAATGCAGAGGGAGATTTGGATAATGTAGTGCCGGTTTATAGAAAAGAACAGTATTCAAACATATAGCCAAAAATAATACATGCTCAAAAGTTTTCCAACTAAAGTGAGAGCAGTGGAGGGTGTGAAAAATGCATGAAAAAAAGAAGGGCAAAAAATAGAGAAGACCAAAGGAGGGGGGTGGTGTGACTGGATAAAAATCCGCTGTTGGAACAGCCCACTGGAAATCCAAGCATGGCCCCTGGTTTTTTCACTCTCTCCAAAAACAACTGTTTCTCTCCTTTTCAGCTACCCCTCGCTCTTGTCCCCTTTATATTCCGTCCTCAATCCGCACCCACCATCTCCTTCACCTACAGAGATGCCATTTCTCTCGTCTCTTTCCTCCTTTGACCTCTCACCTCCCTGTACTGGACTGTCCGGCAAGTACCATACGGTATAATTTATCAGTCTGTACCTCTCTTTCTCTTTCTTGCCCTGTTTTCTCTGTTTCTCGTTCATTTCTTGATGTTCTGCTTCTTGGGTCAATACCCATATACAAACTCGGCGTCTCTAGCAATACCCCGTCTCCTCTGTTTTTGTTTGGCTCAACACCCGGATCCCGATTCTGCATTTTCTGAACGGTTTGGGGGTGCCCATATTGAATTCCTTGTGTGAATTTGAAGTTGAATGGGGATTGAGACGACTCGAACCGATCGAAAGGGAAATAAGGAGTTCCGTGAATTACCCAAGGCCACAGACACGACTTCGAAAAGCAAGCCGAGGAAGAGCCGGCGACGTCAGAAGAAGATGTCGCCGGTTCAGAAGCTATTCGAGACTTGCAAGGAAGTGTTTGCCAATAGCGGGACGGGGATTGTGCCATCCACTGAAGATATTGAACGGCTACGAGCTGTTTTGGGTATGTTTTGCTTCTTTACGCACGAAGTCGTATTGAATTTTGTGTTAAAATGTGATCTATTCATCTGGGCGTGCCTGAGGATATTGAAATTTGATTGAAGAGAAACTCTCCGCTGGCTTTTTTATTGGTTTCTAGGTTCAGTTTTGATATAGAAACGAGTTGGGTTAATTATTATGCTTTTTTCTTCTCTTAAAATTTGATGTTTTGGGGTTTTGAAGCGGTTGAGGTTTATAATTTTGACGATCAACTTATAAAGATGGGAATGTTCTAGTGGTATTTGCTTTATTTAGAGATGTTAGTTCGATGACTCGTGACAAACAATGTAATATCATCCAAGTAGGATCAATACCTTTTGGGATGTCGGAGAATGATATTTTTCCCCCTTTTTGTTTTCGATCGAAACAGCAACAACGGGTCACCCTTACATGCCCTCCCCAATTAAGGCAGGATTCGATTATTGTTCCCCCCCCCCGCCGCCGATATTCTGGAAAGTCTGAGTGGTGATATAGCAGCATAGGAATACTAACGCGAGTTCTACTTGTGCATTACTGACATGAACCCTCTACAAAAGCTGTGCTTTTGCCATTCGTATACTTGTACTTTATTCTTATTGGTCTGACTTTCAATTTTGCAGATAAAATGAAACCGGAGGATGTTGGCCTCAGTCCCGAGATGCTGTATTTCCATACACAGGTGGCTCGTAGAACCCCGGCAATAACATACTTGCACCTCTACGAGAGTGAGAAATTCTCGGTATGTAAGCTTCTTGATCCTCTGAGGTGCTATTGAGTCAAATTCAGTTTACCCAGGGAACTTTATTGTAGCCCGTGGTTTTCAAATCTTTTTCAATTATTTCAGATGGGGATCTTTTGCTTGCCACCAAATGGTGTTATTCCACTTCATAATCACCCCGGCATGACGGTTTTCAGTAAGCTTCTCTTTGGGACCATGCACATCAACTCATATGACTGGGTGGCTGATGCCCCTAGTGACACATCCGCCAATGAGAATCCTTTAGAAAGTAAGTCTTCCCTTCCACATTATCACCAAACTTTTTCCCAAGACACTGTATAATTTCATGTTTCCGTAGACAGTGTATAATATATGATGCAATTATTAGCCTCCTTTAAAAATGAAGTGGAAAATTATTAATATTAGAATGAAATTTACAAAAGAATGACACATAAGAAAGGTAGTATCTAACATCTTGATGCTTCGGCTATACTCTAAGCCCTTAATTTCACGATCAAGATAAGATAAGTTTCTTACCAAAAAAAGAGAAATACATGAGAGGCCGGTGGGGAGTTTAACAAAACTCCAAA
The DNA here is from genome assembly GCA_003123785.1 of Pterocarya stenoptera. Lineage (NCBI taxonomy): Eukaryota > Viridiplantae > Streptophyta > Magnoliopsida > Fagales > Juglandaceae > Pterocarya > Pterocarya stenoptera. The sequence goes on along the minus strand of QEOT01001089.1, from coordinate 20,790 downwards.
AAATAGTAGATAAGCATAGAAATTAAAACGTAATTGAGAAATGTGCTAGCTAATTGGCTTGTCCCCCTGTTAGCTGTCATAATGGCTATTGTTGGAACAACCCCATGGTAGAATTTCCGATACATCTACTGCGAAAAGATCTCATAACAGGAATGTGTGCAATGAATATGATTGACTCAAGGTTTCAATTGAAAGGTCTCCAATTCTGCTCCTTTTGCTTTCACAGATAGGATATGCAGACAATAGCTACTTTATGACAAAACAAAGCACTAGCATACTCTTGGACAGTGGTGGGAGGAGTTGGAAATCCCTAAGTTGATGATGGGTCAAGCTTCCAAACACATACAAAATAAATAAAGAGAAAGAAAGAACTGAACAGATTTTTTTTTTTTTTGGGGGGGGGGGGGGGGGGGGGGGCTAATGGGCGTTTGGGAAAGAGTGTTAGGATGTGGAGTTGGTCTGGTAGAGATCATGTGGCGGCACACGCTGGCCATGCACGTCGGTGCTGGTGAGGGTGGGATAGGGTGATTGGGGAAGTGACATGGAGGGGAGCAAAGCCTGATGAGGGTTGGAGGGCTGGGATATTCAGGTTTTTTTTTGTTTTGTTTTGGGAGAGTGAAGTTAGCGCCCCCATCAGAAGATGAAGGGTTGGGGTTTCATGGAAGGAGGATGGAGTTGGGAACATGGTGAGGCAGTGTGCGGGCTGTGATGGTGTCTAGGGAGGTGTAGATCTGAACAACAATAAACACCTTCAATGATAGAAGAAAACTGAAAAGGGGCAGTAGAGAGGCACTGTGAATAAGCTAATAGACTTATCTGAAACGATTTGACTTCTTTTTTATGTGACTTGTTTAGAAAGCGGTCAATAGGTACTATAAGCCCATATTTATGTTAAAACCCGGCTGTTAATTTGTTACTGTAATCTCATTTGGAAAAGTTTGATGGATCAGCTACGGTTATCTAGTTGGATCGGATAATTTCTTACCTTTCAACTAGAAAATTGATTTTCAACGCTTTCCTTTTGTCCATCCAGAAAGAAATCACTATTTTCACATGATTTTATTGATGCAGTCACAGCTCCTGCTGTTCGTTTGGCTAAGGTTAAGGTTGACTCCGACTTTACCGCTCCTTGCAACGCCTCGATCCTTTACCCAGCTGATGGAGGCAACATGCATTGCTTCACAGGAGTGACAGCATGTGCGGTGCTAGATGTGCTTGGCCCTCCATATTCTGATCCTGATGGCCGGCATTGCACATACTACCTTGAATTTCCTTTCAACAGTGTATCAGGTACCGATCGAATTGCTTCTCCATGCCAAAGTTGGGTACACTTTTCTTTACCACGCCAATGAGGCAATGCCTTTACCGGACATGCAGACCTTGATTGTTTGTCTTTGGCAATTTCAGTTGATGGGGTATCAGTGCCTGAAGAGGAGAGGGAAGGTCATGCATGGCTTCAAGAGCTGGATAAACCTGAGGACTTAGAGGTAGTTGGGGCAATGTACAGAGGCCCAGAGATTGTGGATGAATGATCCTTCAAATCTCCATCTCCTTTCCACCCATGTTGGCAATTGGCCGAGGCCCAGTCCATGCGGCAACCCACCCTTTTGTTTCGTTTGTATCTTTTTCTTTCTCCTTCAGTTCTTTCTTCTTCTTTTTTTCCTCCCTTTAAATAGTTTTTGTACATACCCAGGACAAAAAAACTACAAAGCGAAGTTAACCGGAAATGAGTAGGAAGTCATTGAGTTAATTGTTAGCATCATCTTGATACTAACTGGGGTCTATTCCTTGTCTCTGACAACCACGGCGTTCGATGTTGTTTTTTATGACCTCATTTTGATCAGATATGGGACTTTCCCATAAGGTTTTATTGGGGAAATTGTTCAGAAAAAGTTGAAATGCCCTGTGGGAATTAATAAGGTCAATGATCTGAGCATGTCTCGTCGGATAGGAGAATTTGGGTGGGCTGCAATATTGGAAGTATATTAACTGAAATATGCATTAATGAATGTTATAGTATATTCTATGAATTAAAATATATATACTATCGCCACATCGCCAGATCAACTTGATAGAACCTTCTCCACAACTCTTGCCATAAAACTCGATAAGAAAATTAAGAACAAGAGCGATAAGGGTTTAGGTGGTATCGGATTTTTTATAATGTTGGTCAGACCATAGTCGAAAGCCCTCTGATTCCGATCAGTTTTCAATCTGGGTGATTTGAAAGTTGGTCACCCCTATGTCTGTATTGGGGCTGAAATAGTATTATTATTATTCAATATTCTCATCTTCCATAACCCTTGACATGAACACGGAAATTTATTAAGGAGAGGTTTGGACAGTGAGTTGAGTTGAGATGAGGGGAGTTGAGATAAAAGTTGAAATTTAAATAAAATATTATTAGAATGTTATATTTTAATATTATTATTGTTTTGAGATTTGAAAAAGTTGAATGGTTTATTATATTTTGTATGAGAATCTGAGAAAATTGTAATGATTAGATGAGATGAGTTGGGGGGCTTTTGTTTTACAACATGGCCTAATATATATTGAGATGAGTTGAGTTGAGATGAATTGGGGACTTAATTCTTGTTTGACTAAATTTTGTTTGACCCTAGTTGCACATAATATATTTGACACCATGTCAAAGACTTCAATTGACGTTAAGAAATAATTGGTCTATATTAGGGGTGTAACCGGTCCGATCCGGTTCGGTTTTGGACAAAATCTTAGACCGAACCGGTATGACCGGTTTTGTATTTTTCAAAACCGATTATGTACCGGTTACCCTCTTAAACCGGTATTTCCGGTTTCCGGTCCGGTTTTTCGATTTTTTTAGTGTAGCTATATAATACATGATCAATCACATTTTCATTTTTAAGATTAAACTTTTATTTTATAATAACATTATCTTATATATAATTATATTAATAGAATATGATCAAACAAATTACAAATGTTTATATTTAAAATTAACATTTTATGTTATAATTTATAAATTATAATATGAAATTATTTCATATATGATATATAATTATATTATATATATTTCACATATAATTATAAATTATATATAAAACTTATATATTAATATATATAAAAATTCTATATAAAATATTATTTTTTATATATATTTTATCAACTGGTCCTGTCCGGAAAATTCCAAAACCGGAACCAGACCGGTTCCGGCCGGTTTATGAAATATAAGAACCGGTTCCGGACCGGACCGGTTCAAAACCGGTAAATCCGGTCCGGTCCGGTTTACCGGTTTAAATTTACACCCGACTCTATGTAGAGATTTTACATGAGAGCAAATTTATAAATTGATATGTCAATTTGATGTGGTGTTTCGGATATATAGTAAAATACTTTTTATTATAAAGTAAATCTAATGCACAAAGATCTCACAAAAATATATTTATAAAATAATATAATTTGACGTAATATATTAGGCATTTTGTTTTATGTTAATTGGTAATCATGAACCTCTTGAGACTCTAAAGACATCATCAAACATGAAACATACATCAGACAAAATATGGAATCCGCCGGCAACTACTAGGTTTGCCAGTGAACAAATACAAGGATCTGCAGAAAACCTTTACTTTAACAAAAAATGGAACAAAAACCCGTTGATATCGATGTCATCTCAAAATAAAACCAATATATATAGGAAATGCTACTTGCACAATCGATCCATAGCACCAATCTCTTCTCTTCCCTTCGTTTGTTCCTGTCTCTCTCATGGCTTTGATATGGCTCTTTGTGTTGATCTTTTCCTTCTGTAATAGGTCTTCTGCGGAGGTGGTAACGGCCCTGCCGGGACAGCCCGAAAATGTTTCTTTTAAGCAGTATTCTGGTTACATTACCACGGATGCTCAGCATGGCCGAGCTCTATTCTATTACTTTGTCGAGGCTGAATCAGCTAACCCATTTTCACTTCCCTTGACCTTGTGGCTCAATGGAGGTTGATATCAGATCGTTGACTATATACCTTTCTTGCTGTCTCTCTATATATATTTTCAATGTATTATATATATGTATATATATATTATATGTACATATATATGAACCTATGACACTTCATGACGTTCCTAGGTACTTGATTTGATTTTTGTCTGCAATACATGATGCTAGGTCCCGGTTGTTCTTCGCTTGGTTTTGGCGCGTTTATGGAACACGGTCCCTTCCAACCAGGGGACAATGGACTTCTTGTTAAGAACGAATATTCATGGAACTTGGGTAAACTTAATTTGAATTGCTTAACTGTACAGCTAGCTAGGTTTTTATTTAAGGAAAAATGTTTGCTAAACAGACTCCACAACAAAATACTTGACAGAGTCAAACATGTTGTATGTTGAGTCACCTATTGGGGTTGGATTTTCCTACTCTAACACCAGCTCCGATTACGTGATCTGGAACGATACTCAGACCGGTATGGATTCTACCACCAGCATACAGTACAATATTGTTCGGCAATTGTTGATGTTTCTCAACTTTTCAATACATGATCACTTCTATTGTTTTGGGTGGCAGCCGAAGATAATTTGAGGTTTATAATAAACTGGCTGGAAGAATTCCCAAACTACAAAGACTCTGAGTTCTTCTTAACCGGTGAAAGCTATGCAGGTAATTAAGTAACCAAGTTGCTTACTACTTTTCAAAACAAATTTACAAGTTCTTATCATTCAGCTTCTCTTGTGCTGATAGATGATGAACAAATTCAGCTTTGTCAATGTTACTGACATCCTTTTTGCAGGGCACTACATCCCCCAGCTCGCAGCTTTGTTGATGGAGTACAACAGGAATCCCAATATCAAGCCCATCAAGCTAAAATCCATTGCTGTAATGACCAATCACTCGTCAAAACTAAGAAAAAAAAAACCTAAATGATCACCATGTCAGTTAATAGCAACAAGAAGGTTTACTTTTATCATTGTTTGTAGCTTGGAAATCCACTCTTGGACATAGACATCAGCGTGCAGGCTGGAGACTACTTGTGGGCACATGGAGCAATATCTGATGAAACACTGATGCTGGAGAAGACGGTCTGCAATAACTCAAAGTATCTTCGGGAATACGTCCACGATCAATGGTCTCAAGGATGCAACGATGTGTTTAATAGAGTTTCAGAAGAAATCAGCGAGGACGTTGCTACTGATGACCTACTCTTGCCTAAATGTTTGTCATCAACCTCGGCCGAGCAATTTAGGATCATGGGGAAGCATGCAGGGAAAACTCATGCAGCGGTATATATGCACAGTGGTTTATGATTTTTACTGATAATGATGTTGATGAAATGAATTGTGCATGATGATTGTTTTGAGTTGTTTATGACGGGAAGATTGAATTTGGGCTCCTGGAGTTCAGGTTGCTAGGAGGACGGGAACTAGAGGTGATCCATGCCTTCAAGGAAGAATATTCACCTATCTCAACAAACCACCTGTTCAGAAGGCACTTCACGCCAACACAACTCATCTGCCCTTCCATTGGGACTTCTGTGAAGGGTCTCTCTCTCTCTCTCTCTCTCTCTCTCTCTAAGTTTATTCATAGATTGGTTAATTACTAATTAATTTGCAGGCCTCTTATATACCAAGAAAATAACACGGACATGAACCTCATACCCCTCGTCTCAGACATTCTAAAGGCGGGCGTTCCCATCTTGCTTTACAGGTTCAATAACAAAAGTCACTTTCTTTTCCTTTGTATTTCTGTTGACATCTTTGGAAGTCGAATGGTGAAAGTATAAATCCCAAAAAACTTCTGACATTTTCATGGAGATTTTTTTTTTATGTTTTTTTTTTCATCAAACAGTGGCGACCAAGATTCGAAAATTCCTCTCACTCAAACAAGAATAATTGCCAACAATCTGGCCAAGGATTTGAAGCTAGTCCCTTTCACAAAGTACGGTCCTTGGTATGACAAGAAGCAGGTACGTAAGCAAGCATAGGATTCCCATTCTCCCAACTTTTTCAATCCTCCCTTGGGCCTATTGCTTAGCCGAGGCTTCGTTGATATCCGTTCGGATGTTGGGTTGAGTTGAGATGAATTAAATTCTTTATAAATAGTAATGAGTTGAGATAGTGAAGTGAGTTTTATAGGATTTACTTAAGATGATTTTAGATGTGTTTAGATGTTAAGATGAATTTAGATGTATTTATGGAAAGTTAAAAAAAATTATGAGTCAACTTGTAAAGAGGTGTTAAGTAAAAAAAAACGTTGTGGGTTTCACATATAAAGAGATTTTGAATTGAGATGAATATAATGATTTGAGAATTAGAAGTTTAGATGTTAAACTCAATTTAAAATTAGACTGAACTCGGTCCAAATTCCAAACGGGGCTAGCTAGTTTATGGCTGTGGTAATGGATCATAATGGAAATTGAATGGGTAAAATGGGCATTGCAGGTGGGAGGATGGTCGCAATCATTTGGTGGGTTGAAGGACGGGAAGAACGTGACCTATCTCACATATGCAACGGTCAGGGGTGCCGCCCATGAGGTCCCCTTCACATCTCCTTCACAGGCTCTCACTCTGTTTCGTTCTTTTCTAAAGGGAGTCCCTCTTCCCAGGCCCAGTGAATGATCTTTGGGCTGCTGAAACCGATTTTCAAATGGTCTTGTGCTGTTCTAATGGCAATCTAATCTACATTTGATATCTTGTAATTTTTGTTTTTTTGTTTTTGTTTTTCCCCATTTTATCATTCACGTGTTATTGATTCTGGTTATGTTTGAAGCTTCTTAAACTTGAATTAAAATTTGGAGCAAATTGTTGGTGAAAAGCTTGGTGTGTTTTGCATATATTATATGATTGTGATTTGTAAAAATTCAAACTAAAAAAGTTGGACCAAATAATAAAGAACTCATTAAATTCTTAATATCTAGTCTTCTAGGATGGGTTATCATCAAAGGAAAATGTTAAGTATGGGGTTTCCTTCAAATGATCAAAGCTCAAGCAAAAAAAGAAGAGCATGCATGGCTTAAGCTTAGACTTTGACCCTTATATATTTAATGTTTCTTTTTATAAATTTGAAGTACTTCGATGAATTGATCAGTAGTACTAGTTGGTTAGATCACTGCTAAAATGTGATTAGAAAAGTTCCATGCATAAATCAGGCTAATTTGATATAACGAGGCTAATTAAGAAATTTAATATTTTCATCCAAGGAGAGCAAAAACCATTGGAAAACGGATTAAGTTGTTGTAACTGTACTTACCCTGTCAAAAAGCCAAAGTTCCATTTGCAAGTTCTGATCTTATCTGCCATCATTCGACATTAATTAATTCATATTTAATTTACACAATCATGCCATGTTCCAAAGGCGGCGCCAGAGAGGATTTGAGGTTTAATTTGAGTCCCTAATATATAAATAGTCAATGCATGCGCAGTAGTTGGGTCAGTTCTCATGTGTTTGATTTGAAAAATATGTTACCCCTATACACCCATTGTTTCTCACTTTAATTTTAGTCTACAAAAGAAAAACGGAATTCAAACCCCACGAGCTGATGACAATCATGCATTACTGTCGATGTCCAAAGATAAGTATCCATCAAGCTTGACCTGTATATGATGGTTGGGGTTTGAATTAACATGAACCTAATTACATGAAAATGAACCAAAAAATCTCCATGAAACCCAATTAAATCTCATTCAAATTACAATATATAATTTCAATATATATTGGCTAATATTCTAGACAACTTACCTAATTAGCTCAATAAAATAACCACAAATTGGCTTTATAAGTACTCGATCTGTCTGTATTATACGCACCTAAAAAGAATTAGACAATGCCTGTTTTCATACTCTGATATATGCAATCATGGACCACCATATCTATATATATATATATATATATGCATGCCCTTAACCAGATCGATCTTAGATCTCCTGATGAATATTATAATAATAATACTGCAATTATAATTTAATATTTAGGAGTACATGATGAGCTTAATGATATTGCAAGTGTTTGATAAAGTTGAAACTTGCAATTGTGGGAAGTCTAGGAAACATGCAGGAGTCATAAAAGATTAAACTTTAGGCCGTCAATAACCTTTAATTATTTCGATGAAAAGTAGTGCAGCGTCGACATGTTGACCACTAGTAGTTCAGTATCCCTAGTCTTCTGGTCTTCTCTCAAAGGTGAGGGCCGGCTCATGTGCTCTATATATATTACCAAGTTGTGGATCCAGATTTCACCTTAATTAGGTCAAGTTAATATATATATATATATATATGCCATGATAATTTTGAGTAATGCTATATGCAGTTGTGGAATACGTAAGTGCCGTGCAGTCGTTTTGAAAAATAATAAGTTCCACTATGAAAAAATTAATTTTTTATATGGATCTTGTATTTATTCACTTTTTTCAAAATGATTGTACTGCGCTTGCATATTTGCAATTATCATTTCTCATATATTTTTTTGCCATATGAAAAGCTTTTTAGGGTAAAAACATTATAAGGTGTTATAAGAAAACGATATTATTTTATAATATTTGAGGCTAAACTTTAGAAGATAAAAAACTTTGGTGGTTAACGGCTCCTTACCATGCATCAAAGTCCATGACATCAGAATTAATTTGCCTCCTTACAGTATCAAAGGCCACCATTATATGATGGTCTACTAATGAAACAGCTAGTACTATTATATATATATATATATATATTTTATATAAGTAGTTAAGTTCTAAATATTAGAAACTACGACATAACCACAACTGATCTGCAGGCTCCTAGCTAGCTAGGCTACTAGCTCATAATATTATTATTTCAGACGTCTTTGACTCATGTTTGCCCCTATGCACAAGCTTATTATTAATTCAATCGTACTACGTATTACGACATCATGACTACAAACTTAATTAATTAAAAAAAAATCACAACTATATATTATATATTTATTTAATTTAATCCTATATTATATTAATAAATGAATCGCCGCCATAGACCGGAAGAAGCTAGCTCCTTGCAGCTGGTATTTTAACTGGGAAACGTCATTGAATAACTGAATCGTTCTAATTTCATAGTTTAATCTTGTGATAAGAATAAAATAAAAGCGGGAGCTGAATATTAAGCATTACTGTTGACATTTTAGGCACGACTGCGTATTGGGGAGATAGATAGATAATTATGCACTGGGATTTGAATATTAATTATTTTGTACCAAGTTTGAAAATACATACACTAGTTTGTTTAATTTTTGTGTATAAGAAGGGAGGCCGTGCGGTAAAGTTGAGGGTCAGGTGTTATATTATATGTTCCTCAAGCTAGCAAGGCAAGCTGGGAATTAACGCATGTTGAAAATGCCTAACCCTTGTGTTGTAGGTTTAGAAGACAAGAGTTTTGAATCTGTTGTTGCTCACCAGATCAGCCAAGATCATCAGGCCGCCGCGCCTAGACAGGTACGTACTTATATGCAGAAAGCTTAATATATTTATCCCTAGCTAGCATGATCTTGTGAATGAAGGAATCCCAGGTTTCTGGGTTAATTTTTTTATAATTCCTACGTACGTCCTACAATCTTAATGTGTGTGTGTGTATATCTATATATATATATATATGTTCTTGTGATCATCATCATCATCATCATGTATACAGCGCGCCGGCCGGGACTACCAGTACTTCGTTTAACCATATGGTTTTCTTTTCATGATCATGTCGATTGAATTATGATGAGTTCGATCTTGTCTACCTTGAAACTATTTATCAATGAGTAATTTGAATAACTTAATTGGTTTCTTTTTTCTATTTTTGGACTTGTTTTATTTGTGAATCTGAATCTTTCGCTTAATTTAGGTTAAACCAGGATTTTGGTTCTTGAATTATGTGTTAATTAAATTGGCTCTTAAATTATGTGTCAAACTCGATCGATCAGTTTAGCCCTCAAAGTATCACTTATTTCATGAATGAATTTAGATATATAGTACTGATCGTGAAGTACTTTTGACAACACCTACCTCAAAGTTACCCTGTCGATCATGACTATATATCGTACATGATAACGTGATCTTCATGCTGTTACTTCAAACACGTACGAGGAATAAATGGAGAAATGTAAAACGTCCGTAGTTACTTGGAAACCACGATATTTTCTACTGTTTTTATAATATTTTTCAAAAATTAGATTTGCAAGATCATCATCGTCGTCGTCGTGGTGGTGATGATCACATAACCTAATTATTGTCTGGTTTTGATGGTAAGCCAGAATTCATGACTAGATATACCCTCGAATTCTATTTTAGGTTCAAAGCAGAAGAGATCAATTGCGTGGGGTCGGTAGCTTGAACCAATCTTCACCCGGCTGTAAGAACTGGGGAAATGGCAAAGAGGTACGTACATGCAGCACATGATACTGTACATTAATAGTTTACAGTAGCAGTTATATATAATCATTTCTCATCCTTTCATCTCTCTGTCATGTCTTAGATAGAGAGATTTTCTTTTTAATTTTATTATTTTTAATTATATCGAATGATATAACATGCATGTTTTAAATTATTTAACAGGTTGATTGATGATTGAAATAAAAATTAATTAAAATATGACATCAATTGATCAAGTGATGAAGAATGATAAATTCAAAAAAAAAAAAAAATTTATCGTGAAAAATTGGATTTATTTTTAGTAGATTATGCTGCAATGCAGCAGTCAATGCACACTTTTTCTGAAAATGGTTGACGAACTACGTCAAACGTCTAAAAAGTCACAGCGATGTGAACATGAGGAGTTGTTCGATCCGGGGATCATATGTAGTACCTTTTTTCCGGCCCGTTGATTGACCGACAATAGCCGATAGGGCTGGCATTCCAATTACCACTCGCTGATTTCATAATCATGCGTGAGTTTTATTACGTGTAAGTAAGTTTGCGTATTAATTTATATATTAATTTTGTTATTTTTATATTTTAAATTTAAATTAGTATTATTTTTAATAAAATTTACTTTCTGACTAATCACATTAAATGTATGTGTGAATTAGTGTATAGAATCGATTACAATTAAATTTTTTCATCATGTGTAGTCCTTGTTAGACCTCTCGCTTCATATTTTTTTTAGTTTTTTTTTTAACTTAGTGATTAAGAAAGTGTTGACTAATACTAATAGTATTATGAATTTTTTTCGTTTAAAAAAACATTTAAAAGTATTTAAAAAATGATGTGAAAAAAAAAAACTTAAGTTTTTTTCATATTATTTTTTAACACTTTTAATTATTTTTAAAAATAGAAGAAAATTCACAATATTATAAAACAATACTTTCTTAATCACTAAGAAAAAAAAAACTAAAAAATAAAAAAAATAGTAGCGGAACCAAGGTATTGCCATTTTATCCAAAGGATCTTGGCCAAATCACAACTAATTTGAGTACCGATTGAAATAATAGAAATAACATGATATATAAACCCACAAGTTTAATTAGCTTGGTTTGTTTTCAGAAAACATCTCATCTTATCTCATTTAATCATTATAACTTTTTCAAATCTCAATACAAAATAAAATAAACAATTCAATTTTTTCAAATCCTAAAATAAAAATAATATTAAAAAATATATTCTAACAATACTTTATTTAACTTTTTAACTTTAATTTCAACTCATTTTATCTCATCTCCGAAAACAAATGAGGCAATTTTAGGGTCAAGTTAGCCTTGATATATATATATATTTATATATATGGTGGTTTCTCATAGACGAATTTTTATTTTCATTTTCTAGTTTTTTTAATATATATAAAATTGGAATTTTTCGACATTACCCTTTTGTATATATTTTTTTCTTTTCTTTTTTATTCCATGTTAACAAAATCAAGAACCACTCACATGATTATTATTTTTTTTTCTAGAACATTGAACTTGAATCTGCCAAAGCTGAAATGGGAGAGGCCAAAGAGGAAAATGAAAGACTAAAAATGATGTTAGAGAAAATTGAGAAGGATTATCAATCTCTACAATTGTGTTTCTTTGACATCATTAAACAAGAAGCTTCGAAGAGATGTACAGAGTCAGCTCCCTCACATGAGCAAATGGATCAAGAATCTGAATTAGTATCTCTTTGTCTCGGAAGAAGTCCAAGTCATGAGGTGAAAAGAGACGAGAAAGGTTGCAACAACCCTTGTAATAGCAAGGCTATTAAAGATTTAGAATGGAAGGACAACCTTAATCTTGGATGGGAGTCTACGGAGCAGCTTGCTTCTGATCATCCAAGCACAAAAGAGCCTAATAAACAAATTGTAGAAGCTGGAGACACATGGCTACCAAGTAAAACTCTAAAAACAATGAGAAATGGAGATGAAGAAATTTCACAACAAACCCATGTGAAGAGAGCTAGGGTTTCTGTGAGAGCTAGATGTGACACTCCAACGGTTAGTATACTAATCCATGTCGTTTTTCCCCCCCTTTTCACTTATGATGTACCAATAAATCTGACAAATATTTGATGGAGGCTTGTGAAATTTGGTTATAGATAAATCAATTTGGATAACCTTGATAAAGTGTGATAAATATGTCATTCCTACAGATGATTGATGGATGCCAATGGAGGAAATATGGACAGAAAATATCGAAAGTAAACCCATGCCCTCGAGCATACTATCGTTGCACAGTTGCACCTGAATGCCCAGTAAGAAAACAGGTATCATCTGCACAAAATTTGACTTTTGTTTAGGGACTAGAGATTTATTTTATGGGCTTACATATGTTTGCAAAACAATTGGTATTCCAAAATGTTTCATGTAATGCTTGAAATTAAAGATTCAATACTTCTTTACATGATTGCAGGTGCAAAGATGTGCTGAAGACATGTCCATCTTGATCACCACCTATGAAGGAACCCACAGCCACCCCCTTCCAACGTCAGCCACAGCTATGGCTTCCACCACTTCAGCTGCCGCTTCTATGCTATTATCTGGCTCATCTATATCTGAACCTGGCCTCGGTTCAACAACCACTACAATTGCTGCTCCTATACTCAATGCATTTAATCTAAATCNATCAGCCACAGCTATGGCTTCCACCACTTCGGCTGCCGCTTCTATGCTATTATCTGGCTCATCTATATCTGAACCTGGCCTCGGTTCAACAACCACTACAATTGCTGCTCCTATACTCAATGCATTTAATCTAAATCTCTTGGATAACTCGAGATCAAAACGATTTTACTCGCCCAACTCTTCTTCAACACCCCGTTTCCCAACCGTCACTCTGGACCTCACTGCCTCTCCATCCCCTCCACATACTCTTTTTAATAGATCATCTTCAAGCTTTGTTTCAAACCCAAGATTTCCTTCAAGAAGTCTTAGCTTCTCATCCTCAGAACCCGTTATACCAACGGGTTGGGACAGTGGATACCATGGTCATACCGCAGTACCCTACAACAAAACCCACACTGGATTCCTAAATCCAGGAAAACAATCCCAAAAACATTTCTACCAATCTTATTTGGAAAAGAACCACCAAGCTTCCTCTCAAGAGTCCATAACTGAAACCTTAACCAACGCAATTGCTTCAGACCCAACTTTCAGGTCTGCAATTGCATCCACAATTTCATCAATGGTAGGAGGTGGTGCAACCCATGATAACCAAGGTGGAGTAAAGAGATTATGCCAAAAGCCGAAGTGGGGCGAGCTAGTTCAGGCTGTTTATACTGATCCATCAGCTCAAAACGGGAAAGCATGTGCAACAAGCTACTTCAACAGATTTTCATTGCCATTATCCGTCTCCAAGAGTACTTCTGCATCTTCTCCCACTACTGATGATCAAATGAACTGACAAGTCTAATATTGCCTCGGATAAGACAATAACGATAGCTTCCTTCCTTTCACAAAATACCTCCTATACAGGCTCCCCCTCCCCTCAGTAGTCCCTAACATAAAATATGGGCTGGGCCAACGTTGCCCGCCCTGAAACCATGACTGTAAAAGTCAACCTCTGAACAGAGGTTGTGTTGTTCTTACCTTTGTTTTAATATTACGTAAAATGTAAATCTATATGACCCAGGTCTTCAGTCATCCATACCTCAATGTAGAGAAAGAATCCAATAGCTTATGCCTGCACAAAGTCATATAAAAAGGGAACCAACTACTGCTTGAACTATGGAACCACAAGAAGAATGTATTTTGACCGTGGACTAGATTAAGAACCACGACAAATCAACCCAACAAAATCTCTTGGATCAATTATTAATATCAGTAACTTTATCCTAGTACACAACTTAGCTGGCAATTTAAGTTTGGAGAACAGTTTTTTTTTT
>QEOT01001087.1:91486-182861 GCA_003123785.1 Pterocarya stenoptera | reverse complement strand
AAATTTCATTCACTACCTTTCTAGAGAAATATGGTGTTACATATCCCCTCTAATATGTGTTATGCATGCCCTTGCGAGGTTATGTTTTGATGCACTTACATTCCAAAATATAAAATGATCAGTTTGAGTTTAATATCAATTGTGATAACATAAGAAAAGTTCAAACTAAGCTGAGGCTTATGTCCCAAAAAACATGTTAAAAGTTAGAATTCCAGCATTATTGAAGTCGTTGTAAATGTCAACAAGTTATTCTTCCTAAATATTGTGCGATTTTATTCACTACTCATCCAGTTATATGAGGTGTTACATTTATGGCCTAGGAAATTATTACCTAGCTGTTGTTTTTAGGGTTCATGCTACAAAACAATGCTACATTATCAACCAAGAAATTAGAAATATATTCTTTTGAGAACTAACAGATTCTAATAACAAGTTTTGAAGAAATGAAATATTTGGAAGAGAGAACATTGGAATTGGCAAGCCAAGGTGGTCTATTTATAGATGACCAAAGGATGTGAATGAAAACATATTACTTTCTTTTTTTGAGCACCGTTCTAAATATGTATATATATTGTGTTTGTTGCCATGAGACACAACACTTAGACTTGGTCCAATGGTTCTTGTTTCTCTTGGAACCGGTCAATACCGATTCAAAACATAGCAGTCACACATTGGGCATTTACTTTTTCCCATGCATTGCAGCGCCTTGCACTTTGGCTTGTTGGGCTACATGCCCTGGTCCATGTTGCACCTTGGGTTGCTAGAGTGAGTTGTGGCCAGCAAGACTATATGATGTCCATTCCAGAAATATTGGTGACGACAAGATGCATGAGAAACAAGTTCTCGTTTAAGACCATGAGTTGGGAAGAAAAAGGGACAGGCTAACTTGAGGTAGCCCGATCCTGCCCCAAGCTATAGTGAGTTTGAGTCTTACGACTATCGGAAGAAAGGAAGCTCCACGGAAAGGAAGCAAAGAGAAGCCGCACAAAGCATCGGCAAACAAAGAACATACGGAGAAGGTACAGCCGGGTACGCATATTTACTTTATTACTCAATGCAGAATTACAAAAAAATTGGGGAAAGCAGCAGGAGTACGAGAAGAAACACATCAAGGAAAGAATAGAGACAACACAAAAAATAAAATATGGAAGGTGCAGAAAACGATAGTGCAGGGGAAACTGAAAATAATATGCGGGAAGTACACCGTCAAATACACAAAATCATTTTATTAACTTTACTACAATGTGAAAGGCAGGTTACATCATGAAGTCAAATTACAAGAAAAAAGTTACATCTCAAGGTCGTTTGAAACCACTAAACTACAAAGGATAATTCACACCGAGAACCTGATACAATCCAAGGAACCGCCTGCAGTGCCATTTACTCCACGCACACACATACAAGAGAAAAGTCCAGGGAAGGATCCAAGACTTCAAACCCTACTGAGACCGCAGAGTTGGCGGAGTCGACCCTATGGGTGCGACCTAGGTTGAAGATCTCCACCATTACGACATGTCGATAACACCATAAAAAGCCAACAAACCACCAAAGATATGACATGATGTACGGTCGCATAGGACCAGAGGAGGAGGAATGTTCTGGTGAGAAGGCGCTCTCGAGCACAAGGAAACCAAACAGTAAACCGCAGTTGCTTGTGGGGAAAGCCGCAGCAAGACGGTGCCAAGAATCAGAGTGCCCCAGGGGCCAACCTCAATAAAGGATCTCGATTGAATCGAAGTTATTCTCATATCAAGAGAAGCAAAATTGAAAAGGGAGGCTACCGCCATGGCGACAAGGCCGTTCACCACTACAACAAAAGCACTTATCCACTACGAACAACTAGGTAGTGAGTTCGGTTACAGAAAAGCTTTTGAAGTGAGGCCTCCTGAGCAAAAGGGTAAGAACGAGGAAGTAAAATAAGCACAAGAGCGGGAATGAAAACGAAGGGTCTGAAGCTCCATCGGAAAAATGGGTGGCTCCACCTTCTGATACAAACGCCACCACCACCGGTGTTGGCCTAACCGCCAGTGGAGAATTTGTCGCCCACTAGGGTGAGAAGAGTACATCATGGCAAGGATGAACAAGAAAACAATATGAAGGAACTTTGAAAAAAGAGAAATGTAAGGGTGATTATGATGAAAAACTTAACTGGAAAATGGGTCCTTATATAGGCAAGGCGGGCGTTTGACTTGCTTAATCGTCATAACTTCTCCAATCACCACCAAGTGCCATGTATCCTCTCTCCAGATGATCAAAATCCCTCAGTTATCGCAACCGTCGTAGCACATATTTATTGATGCGACAAACAAAGTTAATTCCAATAAAGAACGGAGCCATACGCAAAAATTAAAGGGATGCCATTTAATGAGGTAACATAACTGGCGTAGTGTCACCACGTACGTTTAAAAGAAAAAGTGGGAAGCGGCTAGTGGGGTGACCAAGCTATGAAATACTTGCTTCTATCTGAAAATTAAATATTTTTTTTAATTATTAATTATCAATACTATATAATGAATAAATGGATAATCCAATGTAAGGATTTTATGTGAATAGCCAAAGTCAAATTCATCTTATATTATTTTATTATTATATAAAAAATAACTATTCCAATGTGAAAACTTATGTGAATGGAATAGCCAAAAGTCAAATTCATTTTACACTCATCAAAAATGTCCTTTAGACTTGACTAATCCATTGAGGATGCTTAAAGGGGCCTTAAATTCAAGCAATAACTCGAGAGAATCTTTTTATTGCCAATAGTATCCTCCTTTTGATATGATTATCCATGTCCATATGCCAAATAGGACCATGCTTGGGAGAGGTGACATTGGAGAATTGCATGACTCAGTGGGTACTTTTAATTGCGCTGCTTGTATAGTCATCGACTATCATTAAGGCCATAACTTGAAAGCATGATGAGCATCTTCTTCTTTCATAGATAACTTTTGGGACAAGGAGTTTGAAGTATGGTTCTTTGAAAAGCAAATTAAGGGCAGGTTTGGGGGTAGAGACAAGACCAAGATTTCTCATCCCAAATCTTTAACTGAGATGAGATACACTTCCAAACGATCACTTTAAATAAAACCTAGAAATATCCCCATTTTTCAAACGTTTTCAACATTGTTCACGGACATGACTATTCAATTGAAAGACCCAGGCCTTTGTCCCCCTCCCACATTACTCCCCCAATGCGACTCCACAATACCCTACCCTTCCTCCACACAACACTTATGTCGTCCCCCAATCAAACCCATCATCCTCCTTCGTTGCCAGTGCCTTCTTATGAAACTGCCAACCCGTTCGAAGATTCAGACATCTCCGAACCCAAATCGAGCTCCATTTTCGACATCGAGCTCCACAGTGCCCGTTTGTGATTTAACCTCCATTTTTGAATGGCACTGCTCCAATCTTGCGGTGTCTAGTGGCCTGAGCCACGCAGATCTGTAGTTGTTGAAAAACCAGTGAGATTTAGGACGAGTTTGCTCACGGCATCGTTTGAGGTAAACAACTTCACACCCATCCTTCCCTCTGCCCCATGCACTACATTGCTGTGTGAATCTCTAAACAAGATTCATGTTAATTAGCAGGCTATTGTTGTCCCTGACCTAGCCAGATCTAGATCCCTAAAGCGAAGGCTATTGTGTGTAGTGAAGGGAAAGTGAGTTGACCTCTGTAGTGAACAACAGAGCTCGCGTGGCAGCAATAGTTGCCTATTAGATTTCTCATGGAAAAAGCTTGGTTGTCTCTTATAGAGGAAAATTGAGTATAAGAGAGCAGTGGGCAATAGGCAGGAAGACACCCTTATGAAGTGAATCAACCCTCGCACCTCTATCCACAAATCTGGTCATCGTTGCCTCCATAACTCAATGACCACGGGTCCTAAGACTCGGTTGTACCAGATGAGAATATGCAAGCCCTCCTATTTGAAATAATGCTGTTGCATATACAGGAAATACTTTCATGTTGTTAATTCTTGTTCCCAATCATAACACCAAATGAAATCATTGTATATGGTTTGTTGGTTCTGTTTTGTGCTTATGTAGTGATTACTCTTTGGCTACAATAACATGAAGTTGAGATTATGTTTTTTCCACTTTTACTTTTTAACTATTGTGAACTGTGATTGTGATTCTGTGAAAGGAGTATAAAAATTCTAAGCTTAGAAATTCATCAACAGATGTAGGAATTGAGGCATGTAATCCATTGACTGCCAAAAATAGATTGGCAGTTGTAAAAAAAACTCATGTTTAAAGACCAGACAATGAAAACCATATTAAACTCAAAAATCAAAGACAATGCCCCACCAGCTTGCTTATTCAGATCCAATTTCTGAAGATTATCACAAACAAAATCCAATGCATTTCTTGACTTTGGAAGATCAGCTATGATTTGCCAATTCAAAAATCTCAGATTTTTGTAGCAATTATCACTCGTAATCCAATGACAACCTTGCCTAAATTTCCTGTTAGGGTTTCCCATTACTTCAGTAATGGGCTTTGTAAACATGGAAACAACTATAGGTACTACCATGGGAATCCCATACTTGAAAGATTTTCTCAGATTCTCAGTGAAAGTTCAACACGATCTTCATACTGAAGAGAAAATCTTCTCTCCTGCATGTCTTGAAAAGCTTGAACTTTGCTGCCAAGCAACATCTGTTAATTTACCTTGTTTGTTACTAGCTGGTTGTGGATATGTTTTTAAGTCCATGAGCTCTAATAAAGGCATTGAAACCTTATGATTTACAATATTCTTCTCTTATCTATATATCTTGGGCTACCTAAACTTCTTTCCCTTCATAAAGTCATATGTCACAACTTGTGACTTTGTCATCATGAAGGGAAAACCTAAATAACCTTATGCATAACACCAGCATAAAAATGAAATTTTCAGGAAACCTTTATATGGGGAACAGATTTTGTCGTGTCTTATTTTTTTAGGTCGAGGTCTGTGAGAGTCTGTTGTGATTTGAGCTCTATATATGGACTATAAAATCTTTCTGTTAAGCATTTTGTTTAAGCATTTTGTTGAGCATGTTCTCTGCATCTTTCTTTTTCTACTTATATGGTATCAAAACCCTTCTCAAGGTACCTTATACAGATCATGTTTTTTTTAGCTTGGTTATTTTGTTTATTGTTTTATTGTTTTAATAAGGGCTAGTTCATGATCGTTTTCTTATTGTGGTGTTACTACCTAAGACATTCTTCGAGTTCATCCTCTCGACAAGTATGACTGTCTTCTGCTGAGTACACAATAATTTCTAGAATTATATAGCGTTGACATTATTTTTAGCCCATACATGATTATTATCGATAGTAGTAGATTTGCTCTTGTTGACCATCTCATGTTCTCATAAATTGTAACATAACTAGCTGAAACAACTTGCAATAATTTATTAAGAGATTATTTTATTTTATTTTATTTTATTTATCTAAAAAAGAACTTTCAATTATTTTTTAATCCAGAAAAGAGACCCCCTAGTTTTCTGTCCAATCCAAAAAAAAAAGGCATTTACTATAAACTGTGTTAAGTTATATCATCCACTTTCAAACTTTTTGCTCGTATTTTATGAAAACTTCACAATTTTCTAGAGTAGAGGAATATAGCAATAGTTCACACAACTATTGGCATTTATAGATTGTTGACATTATTTTTAGTAGAATAGTTTCGGGTGTCAGTTCATTCTACCTTAAAATTGCATGGTATGTAAAGGAAAAATGCATGTTGAATGTGGTCCTAGCCATCTCAAACTATTATATCTGGTTTCAATAATCATCGCTCGTTTGAGCATATATTAGAAGCATATGGACAATGATATGATCGAGTCGACCCGTGATTTGGATTTATGGAATGATGGGTTCGAGGATGTCCTAATTGACCTATTGTACCAGGATACCCTTATGGATAGATTGAAAGGAGGGAGGATCACAATCGCTGATCATGTCAGGCCTGCTAAATGACTGTATGATATTGGCTCAAAAAATTCAATTATGATCAAGTGAAAGGCAAAATTGCTCATCTAAAGAGAAGACAATGCGAATTTACCGATTTGATGAAGCAAACCAGCTTAGGGTGGGACCTAGAAAGGAAGGCCCTAGTTGCTAGCGAGGAATACTAGGTGAATGCTATAAGGGTATGATATAAACTATTGCAAAATTTGGAGTAAATTTTGATACAACATGTTCTGATTGTAATTAATCACAATTGATCTTGTTAAGTATGCTCATCATGGAAGCATTACAAGACGCATGGATGCCCAAAGTATGAAGAGTTTTGCACAATATTTGGTTGTTCAGTTGCCATTGGGACAAGGCATTGGGTGTCGACTGATCCCGCCCCAGATAGTGACTATGAGTGCTTGCTTGATGAGGATATGCAAACTCGTGGTTGACCAGTGACTGATCATGAACCGCCGCCATTGGGGGTTCCCTGGCATTCATCCACACCCTTCTCTGCCTCCTATGCCAGTGGATCTCGCAGTCAACAGAGGGGAGGGCCTACCCAAGACGCACCCCTTCAAATGCAATTAAGCGAGACCCTTGCTGAAATAAAACATAGTGCCAAAGCAAGACGGAATGCTGCTGAGGAGGTGATGGAGTTGAGCAAGGCCAGGAAGCATAGCAAAGGTTTTGACACTAGCATGGAGTCCGATGGAGCATTTGATCTCCAGATGCATTGTATGAGGTTGTTGGAAGAAGTACAACCTACCCTACCTCTTGATCAATTTAACAAGGCCTTCAACCGATTATTGAACACAAAAGTTTAGAGATCGTTCGTGTTGATCTTGGATCAGCGCAGGAGTTAGTGGGCTTGGAGTTTGAAATGATCGTTCATTTCATGTGATTTTTTAATGGTGCCTACTAGATTGGTTTTCTATGCTAATCATGTTCAGGGATTAGCAATTATCTGACTTGATGTCTTATCAATTTGTTTATGCATGTTTTATGCTTTTTGAATGTTATGTGTGACATTTCATAAACATCTATCATTAATTTGTGCTTATGAACTTGTTGGAAATTTATGTTAACATTTTCCCAATGCTAATATGTTTTCGGCCATTGTGACTTAAGAACATTTATGCATTTCGTTAATAAACATCTTTTGATTGTATTTAATCCCCATAAACATGATTATTTATCCTGTTGTTAACATTAACCTTTATTTTTTATATTTTTTTATAACTTGGAAGCCTTCCGTTATTCAGAATGGATAGTGATAGTAGTTCCGCAGAAACCCCATCGATGGAGATGAACAGCGAGATGGACGATACCTGTTCAAGTGTCTCTCATAACAGCGAGTCGGATGAGTTTATGTCGGCATATCCTTCGAGTGGAGATGAAGCTGCAATGTAGGAGCTTAACCTTATTTATATGATGCACTCAGCATCTCAATTATTGGGACGTCGGGTTCCAATGCCCCAACACAATATAGGTCTACGAGGGGATCAATATATTCAAGAAGTGTTGAATGGAAATCCTTGGAATTGCCAAGAGATGTTTTGAATGGATGTGCCCACATTCTGTTATGTATGCGACCTGCTACGAGGGTCATTAGTTATGGACCCTACAGAGAGGGTGTCGGTGAAGGAATCATTAGGCATGTTTTGCCTTCTCGTTAGCCATGCACAAGGTCAACGCATCGTTGTTGACTGTTTTCAACATTCTAGCGAAACTATTAACCGCCATGTAAAGATGGTGATGGGTCACTACATGAGCTAGGAAGGACTGTGATTAGGCAAACACACACAACTGTGGTCCATCCTTACATTGTGGGAAACCGCTACAATTATCCATGGTTTGAGGTAATGAATTTCATTTATGTGCTTTTGTTCTTTTAAAGATTTTTTTTTCATGGTATTAATATATATTTTTTTCATGGTATTAATATATTTGTTTTCTGATATATATTTGTTCTTATTGGGGTCGGGTCTTGGTGTTATGGACAACACAATGATTTCAGCTGTTGCACTAGCTCGTCTTGCAAACGCATATAGAAATTGTTATAATCGAATTGCACAAAATGTCTTGTACTTATGTGACTTCGATATGAAGTTCACGTATGTGTATATTGGATGGGAGGGCACAACCCATGATGTACAAGTTTTCCTAGATGCTTTGAGTTAAGGTCGGAATAGATTTTCATGGCCAAAGCAAGGTACCTTATATGTAAATTGTAATTGGAAAAACACTGTTTTTTTTTCTTGTGCTTAACATTTCGGCTATTTTTTTAAGAGTAGCTATAAGTCGTATATTTCCATGTGTTCAGGATATTATTATTTTTTCAATTCCACTTTTCCCTGCATTGAGAAGTTTATGCCGCCCTATCCATGAGAGAGGTATCATCGATCTGATCGTTATAGTGGGCGTTATTCTCGAGGCTATAAAGATTATTTCCACTTTCATTATTCATCATTGTGCAATGTTATCAAACTCACATTCGTGTTGTTGAAAAATCGGTTTTAGATATCGGACGCGATGCCTCAATATTGCCCAACCAGGCAAGGGATAATCGTTACTGCATGTTGTACACTATACAACCTGATTAAAACAGTGACGCCAAATGATGAGTTCATTCAGCATGCATTGGGGCTTTAGTTCAATGGAGAAAATATTTCTGGGGAAGAGGACGTGAGTGAGACCTCTAAAGTGGTAGACATGTCCCATGAGTTCGCCGGAGTTATGGCTGCACAAAGGGATGAGATTGCGATTTCTCTGTGGGCACACCGGAATGGGAAATGAACGTGTATCCAGAAAATAGAAATTCTTGCTTATTGTATTTTCATATTAATGTTTCGTATGCATGTTTTTGATATTAAAACCATTGTGAATTATGTATAGGTTAATGGAAAGAAAATTGGTTTGTCTTTACTCCACGTCTATTATCCGAATATTTAAAAAAAAAGAAAGAAAAAAAAACTGTGACCACTATGTTATTGTCTATCATTTTTTCATAGTTAATTGGTTGTTTGCTTCTGTTATGAACCTAATATAAAGGAAAAGAGAGCACACCAATAGGTGAGTATTGAATATAGGAATTAAACAAGGCAAGAGTTTAGAACAAGTACACTACCAATAGACAACAAAACAAGTGATTTAAAAACTAAATTCAACTTATCGTGATAATTTGTGACATTCAGTCCCCCAATGTAGCATTAGACGATTTACATTATCATTAACTTTGAAAAATTTAAAATAAATTAATAATACCCAAGACCCAATCAAGGGACATTTGTACTTGTTCATCATTGCTTGGAATCTTTTATGTCCTATTCTTGCACGTTCATCCGCTATCCTTTCATTCATTCATTTTACTAACTCTAAAGTGCGCTTAGAACAATCCTATTGTGACATTGCAAGATCAACCCATTCGAAAAATCTACACTAATTTTGAGCCTTATAATATCAAAAATTAAAAAACCGCCGACTAAAACTGTTGGGCTTAGCCAACGTCCGCAGTTTGGAGGGAATGCCACAATAACATAGCAATCTTCGTCCCAACATCATTCCATCTTTTGCCCTTATAGGTTGAGTACTAGATATGGTCACTCTACTACTACTTTCCATATTTCTTGCAAAGAAAGTAAAAACAAGCAGTAAACAAATACTAGACTACTTCCCATAACAATTTCAAAGAGCATAGGTAGCAACAGTAAAAATTAACATCAATTGACTGACCACATTTCTTGCAAAGTATATCAAAACAAGTACTTCAACAATTTGTCCAACATTTCAGCTTTCTTCCAGAAACTCAATGCATAAATTAATAGGTTGACATTATAAGTACTTATTACAACTTTTTCAAACTTTCAAATAAAAAATAATTCTAACTATTTCAAATTCCTAAACAAAAATAGTATTATAAAACTATATTATTACAATATTTTAACTTTATAATATTCTTTATTCAACTTTTTTTCTCTCATTTCTCAAAACGTAAAAAATACTCAACTTAAACTATCTTATTACTATTCACAAATTATCTTATTACTATTAACAAAATTCTCATATCATCTCATCTCACTACTATTTCCAAATTATCTTAATGAAGATGTAAAACTTGTATCAAACTCTACTTATAGTGAATTTTAATGTTACAAGAATCTATTGACCACAAATGAAAAGGTGGGGGATTTAAAAAAAAAATGGTTATAATTATATGGTAAGATCAATAGTTAAAGATATCTATTGGAGGGCCTATTTTAGTTGAGAGCCTGTTCTGACTTAAAAGCCCAATATGGAGGGAGCCCAGTATGAAGGGCTTCTAGTTAATCAAAGAAATTTAGAGAGTCCAAGGCCCAACAAAGTCACACACACCACAAGCCATTTTTCACGGAAAGATAGAGATTTCATGCAGATACGTGATCAATTCGGTTACAGGATAATAATTTACGCCAATAAACTTTGAACCAGATAAGCATCACGTCGGAGTTTATATATACGAGGTAAGCCCGATAGTAGGGGATCGATCTCTCTTTTAAATTTCAAATTGTTCTGTTTCACTTAATGACTTAAGCATTGGAGTTTTCCCAGGCGTATCACGCCAGAACTTTTTTTTTATCACATAGGTGAACGATTGCAGACAGCTAGTGAGACACGTCCTCTACATTGGCGCCGTCTGTGGGATTCATTTTCTCTTTACGTGGTTCTCACATGCCAACTATAACCCTTTCCTTAGCAAGCCGAGTGATAGATGCATGCACGGAGGCACGACTAGCAGCAACTGAAGAGAGACTAAAGTCGGGGTGGAGGCCCTGGAAACCTTGAAGGAGGAGAATGATGATCTGTGGCGAAGGAATGCCGAATCAAGCAATACCGTTGTACCCGCTCATAGTGAGCAAGGAGAGGAGGAGGGACCATGCAATATGGAGTCGAACCTGGGACGAACGGAGAAGGAGAAAATGCATGATGAGTTAAAGGAACTGGCAGGAAAGTATGAGGAGATGGCGAAGAGGAGGGGGGGATCTTCCTCAGTGGAATACTTGCTAAACAAAACTGATCTGCCATACAATGAACGAAACATGGCCGTGCCCCTCCCACCAAAATTCAAGGTACGCTAGGTGGACATGTATGATGGGTCCAAAGATCCGGTAGACCATCTGGAGAACTTCAAAGCCCACATTACGCTCCACGGGTTTCTAGGCGAGATTGCATACCGGGCTTTCCCCTTAACCCTAAGGGGGACAGCAAGAGGATGGTTTAGGTCCCTCAAGCCAAAGTTAATAGACAGTTTCGAAGAATTGGCTAAACAGCTCCTAACCCAGTTTTTGCCCAGCAGAAGGTGTAGGCACCCAGTCGCCTACCTACTAAAGGTCAAACAGAAAAAAGATGAAGACCCAAAGACATACTTTACCCACTTTAACAAAGAATGTTTGACAATGGACGACCAAGATGGGAAGATCACCCTCACTGCCCTCCTAGGTGGGATATGGCCACGGAGTCCCTTTATGATGGAACTGGCCAGAAAGATGCCTTCCAGAAAGGGAATTCATGGATAGAGCAGATGATTTTGTTAATGCAAAAGATACTCTGCAGGCCTTGGTGGCTCCTCATAAGGCGGATAGCAAGGTCGAACGGAGGAACAGGGCGCCCATAGGAGAAATTCGAACGATAGCAGATGGCTTTGCAGGAGGCGATGCATCCACATTTAGCCGTAAGGCATATGCATGAAAGACGAGATATGAAGAGGTATATGTAGTTGATAGAGCTCCCAAGCAACAAAAGCTTGGGGGTGATCAGATGGTAATATTTTTCAGGGAGGTGGATCGAGAAGGAGTACTGTACCCGTACGATGATACTTTGGTGATCACCCTCTTGATAGCCAACTATACGACCAGGCGGGTACTAGTCGACAACAGAAGTTTGGCCGATATATTATTTTGGGAGGCGTTCGTCAAAATGGGTATCAATGTCGGTAAACTAAGGCCCTTCCCGACACCATTAAAGGGTTTCTCTGGAGACACAATCCAGCCCGTTGGGGCTATCACTCTTCCAGTAACTGCCGAGTCTAGAGCACGAACGACAACCATCATGACCAATTTCCTGGTAGTGAAAGCTCCCTCTTCTTATAACACCATATTGGGGAGACGGACACTTAACCATCTTAGGGTAGTGACATCCACATACCACCTCAAGATGAAGTTTCCAACCGATAACGGGATAGGAGAGTCGCAAGGCGAGCAAGCTTTGGCACGAGAATGCTTTGTGCAAGAATTAAGAAAGGGCCGAAATGAGGTTTGTGTGATAACAGAATAGAACGAGGCACCGACACCCCTTCTTCCTCCATCTCTGACGGTAACTTTGGAGGAAGATGGAAGTTAAGGACGAGCATAATCAGCAACATGCTGAAGTCAACTAACCATTAGAGCTCGTGGCGTTATATTCAGACCGCCCTGGGACTACTACACTCATTGGGACCCATGTTCCATCGGCGGACAGAGAAGCCCTGAAGTAACTGTTGATCGAACATATGGATGTCTTTGCATGGAGCCATGAGGAAATGCCTGGCATAGATAATAACATCACCGCTTGAGCGTGGACCCCTCGCATAAAGCAGTATTCTAGAAAAGAAGGTCATTCAGAGCAGAGAAGTACGCTGCCATCAATGAGGAGATAGAGAGTTTGCTTGCCGCAGGTTTCATAAAAAAAGTTCACTACTCAGAATGGCTATCCAACATAGTCATGGTAAAAAAAGCAAATGGATAGTAGAGAATGTGCGTAGACTTCACCGACTTGAATAAAACTTGCCCAAAGACAGTTTCCCTTTACCACGCATTGACGTTATGGTGGACGTAACGGCAGGGCACCATATGTTGAGTTTCATGGATGCTTACTCAGTATACAATCAAATACTGATGCACGTATCAGACGAAGAGAAAACTTCATTCATAACAAACCATGGGCTATATTGCTACCAGGTCATTCCATTTGGATGGAAGAATGCAGGGACGACCTACCAGAGGCTGGTTAATCGGATGTTTAAAGAACAGATAGGAAAATCTATGGAGGTTTACGTGGACGACCTGTTGACAAAAAGTAAGGAGCTCGCCTAGCATCTTGACGACCTGCGAGCGGCGTTTAGGATTTTACGCCATTACAAGATGAAGCTAAACCTAGCAAAATGTGCTTTTGGGGTCTAGTCGGGGAAGTTTTTGGGATTTATTGTGTTTGAAAGAGGAATCGAGACTTCTCCAGAAAAGACAGAAGCCATACTCAAGATGAAGCCGCCAAGAAAACTGAACGAAACCCAACAATTGGCAGGCAGGGTAGCCGCGCTGGGAAGATTCATAGCCCAGTCGACAGACAAATGTCTCCCCTTCTTCTGAGTACTACGCAAAATGAATCCCTGAAATGAAAAGTGTGATGAGGCTTTCGAAAAGTTGAAGTGATACTTGGCCAATCCGCCACTCCTAAGGCAGCCAAAGAAAGGCGATGTGCTTTATGTATACTTAGTAGTTTCCTTGCATGCTGTATCCGCCGTCCTGGTAAAGGAAGAAAGCACTTCCTAGTATCCCATGTACTACGTGAGTAGGGCTCTCTGAGGAGCAGAAGTAAGGTATCCTTGCATTGAGATGCTAGCTTTTGCCTTGATAACAGCAACCAGAAAACTCCGCCATACTTTCAAGCCCACACAATAAGAGTGCTTACGGAAAACCCATTAGCAAAAACCTTGAGGAAACCAGATAGCACGAGAAGACTGATAGGATGGTCAGTGGAGCTGATAGAATTTTACTTAGAGTACATGCCAAGAAAGGCGACTAAAGGACAAGCACTGGCAGATTTTGTGGCAGAGTTCTCAGGCTTCCCTCAAGAAGACGCGGTAGCCCCAGTGGGAAAGTCATGGGCACTTTTCATAGATGGCTCATCCTGCCGGGAGGGCAGAGGCCTGGGAATACATTTGGTAAACCCTAATGGCCAAGAACAGTACTACATGGCAACACCGACTTTCAAAGTCACGACCAACGAAGCCGAATATGAAGTGCTCGTGGCAGGACTTTTTATTACCGCCAAGATAGGGGCGATTGAGATAGAGACCAAGTGAAACTCACAGATAGTTGTGAATCAAGTTTTGGGCTTGTACATAACAAAGGGGGAAAATTGAAAAAATATTTAGAGTGAGTTTGGGAAGCGCGCGACTCTTCTCATATTTCAGTATAACTCAGATACCAAGGGCGGACAATGAAGTGGCAGACAAGTTGGCACGAACAACGTTGGGAATGGAAGAAGCACCTCTCCTATGGCAAGTTGAACAAAGAGTCATTGAGGTCCCAACCATTGGGACAGAAGCACCCTAGGTTCCAGCATCCCAGAGTGGGCCAGCGAGGTGGTTGAATACTTGGATGAAGGAAAGCTACTGGGGGCAAAGGAAGAGGCGGGGAGGATAAGAAGGAAGGCGGCAAGATTCCTGCTCATCGTTGGAGTCCTTTATAAAAGGAGTTTCTCCACCCCACTACTATGATGTATTTCTACACAGGAAGTACAGTACGTCTTGGCAGAAATATACGAAGGAATATGTGGAAACCATTTGGAGAGAAGAGCTCTGGCCAGAAAGGCGGTAAGGCAGGGTACTACTGGCCCAATGCATTAAGGGATGCTCAAGAATTTAGTAAAAGGTGGATCAAATGCTAGACGTATGCCTTAGTGCCGCACGCCCCTCCAGAAGAGTTAACGTCTGTGACTGCGCCCTGGCCTTTTGCCTAATGGGGCATGGACTTGGTTGGACCTTTCCCACCAGGAAAAGGAGGGGTGAAATTCATGATAGTGGTCATAGATTACTTCACAAAGTAGGCGGAGGCGGAACCATTGGTGTCCATAACAAGCAAGACCGTGACAAAGTTCTTGTGGAAAAACATTGTTTGCAGGTTTGGGGTCCCGCAAAGCATAGTGATAGACAATGGGTGTCCAGTTTAACTCTTACCATTTCAGAGAATGGTGTATAGAGTTAAAAATTAAGGTGAAGTACTCCTCACCAGGTCACCCGCAAGAAAACGGACAAGCAGAAGCAACGAACAAGGCATTACTCTCAATCTCAAAGAAGAGGGTTGAGGAGAAAAATGGAGAATGGGCGGCAGAACTACCCGGGGTGCTCTGGGTGTACAGAACATTGGCAAAGACTCCAACAGGAAAATTTTCGTTTACATTGATATATGGTTGCAAGGCGGTAGCCCTAGTTGAAATAGGGCTGCCAAGTTACAGAACTAGTTATTTTTTGATCACTCAAAATGATAAAAAGATGGAGGAGTACCTCAATTTATTAGAAGAAGAAAGAGAAATAGCAGAAGCTAGGATGTTGTAAGAAAAGGCTAAAGTCAAGCAGTACTTCAACAAGAGAGTAAGGCCCAGGACCTTTAAAATAGGAGATCTGGTCTTGAAGACAAGTGGGGTGACTACCCAAGGCGAGGGAAAAATGGGGCCCCGATGGGAAGGGCTTTATTAGGTAGTAGCCAACAGACCTAGGTCGTACCGACTGAAAGACAATCAGGGCAAGGAACTGCCACATCCGTGGAATTTAGAGCATTTAAAGAAATTTTATCAGTAGCGCTTTCAACGGCCCACATCCGTTGGTTTTTACTATATCCACATTGTTATATTTATATTTATGATTGTGGGAGTATTTGCATTACCCTGTCAATATTCACAATTTGTCGCGTTTCTTTGGTGAATCCTCTATAAAACATAAGCATAACCAAGGCAAATACCAAAAGCAAGCCTTAGCAGCTTGTGGTGCTATGTAAAAGGGCTTAGAGGTCATCAGGCCACGCCATTCCTAAACACCAAAAGTAAACCTTAGCAGCTTGTGGTGCCATGTAAAAGTGTGCGGAGGTCATCAGACCACGCCACCTCTAAACACCAAAAACAAGCTATAGGAGCTTGTTGGGGCATGTAAAAAGGGCGTGGAGGTCATTAGACCATGCCACCCCTAAACACCAAAAAATAAGCCTTAGCAGTTTATGGTGCCATGTAAAAGGAAGCAGAGGTCATTAGACCACGTCACCGCTAAACACCAAAAGCAAGCTATAGCAAATTGTGGTGCCATGCAAAAGGGCGTAGAGGTCATCAAACCACACTACCCCTTAAACACCAAAAGCAAACCATAATAGCTTATGGTGCCATGTAAAATGGCGCGGAGGTCATCAAACCATGCCACCCCTAAACCCCAATAGCAAGCCTTAGCAGCTTGTGGTGCCATGTAAAAGGTGAGGAGGTCATCAAACCAAGCCACTCCTAAACACCAAAAGCAAGCCATAACAGTTTCTGGTGCCATGTAAAAGGACATGGAGGTTATCAGACCATGCCACCCCTAAAATACCAAAAGCAAGCCATAATAGCTTGTGGTGTCATGTAAAAGGGCGTGGAGGTCATTAGACCACGCCACCCCTAAATACCAAAAGCAAGCCATAGTAGCTTTTGGTGCCATGAAAAAAGAGCCAGAGGGCATCAAACCACGATACCCCTATCAAGAACTCCGGCAGAGTACAAAACTGAGCGCAAAGGAGCAAGCAACAATAAAGTAGAAATCTTGGAACAAAAGAAATATAGCAAGGAACTTAACAGACATACATCATTACAAATTTTGGAAGAAACCAAAGTCCTTTATTTAAAAAAAAAGAAAGGAAAATACAGCAAAAGCAAAAATGCAAAAGTTCCAAGGGAAAGATAAAGGGGCTATGGAGCATCATCGGGCAGCGGTAGTAGGGGTACGCCTATAAAAGTGTCAGGCATCTCATCCTGCTCGAATGTATTAGTCTGATGACAGCTGTTCTTTTTAGGAAGGAATAAGTCCCGGTCTAACGCCGTAAGATCCATAGCAAGGTCGATCATAAGGCGGGACCTAAGCCTTAGGATGCTAGCACCATAGCCATAAGCAAAGGCGCGATCCCTGGTAGTAGGGACGCATGCCAACTAACTGCGCAGGCATTCAATCTCAGCCTGGGTAGCAGTAAGCTCTTCTTTCTTCTAGGCCAGCTGTTGATCCTTGGCAACAACAACCAAATTTGCCTTCATAAGGTCCTTGCCTGCATCCCTGCAGTTGTCGTTATACTTCTGGTGGCGTTCTTGGAGTTCTGCAAAAGCTCCCTATCTCAGAGAGATTAAGGGTAGTAAGGCGGGTTTTCTCTAGGGAGGCCGCCAGATATTGAGTTAGCTCTTGACCTTGCTTCTGCGACTGAATTAGCTATTCACCGGTTGAGTCCAAAACCTAGCTGCGGGTGAGAAGCTCAAAGTTAAGGAAGGCTAGCTTGGCTTCAAAGCCTTTCTAAGCCTCAGAAAGTTGGGACCTCACTAAGTCCATTTCGGATTGGAGGAGCTTCATGGCGAAGTCATCCCTAACTTTTGCCACTTAAGCAAGGCACATAGCGTCACGGAGCTGGAGAACTTCCTCCTCGTAAATCTCCCAGTCTCTTTGTAGCGAGTGGGAGTAGCCCTTTGATTGCTCTAGCAGTACTTCAACCTCTGTTTTCCTCTAAAAAAGGGTGGGCCAACTCAACCCCATCGGCCTGCCATTTCTAGGAAGCACGCTTGGCGATGAAACACAACTTTCACCGCTCCTTGACCTCCTCTTCTAGGAGAGCATGATCTGTCACGATTCAAGCTGCCAGATCATTAATGCCCTATAAAAGAAAGTAAAACAACCCAAATAAGAAAATGTGTGGAAGCACAGCCAAAAAAAAAAAAAATGTCCCATGGTACCAGAGAAAACCAATCCTTTAAGCGGTTAGCCATCTGAGCAATGGCTTCAGCCTGGGCATTGGCAGAAGTAGAAGAGGCACCCCCACTGGCATCACTACCAACCTCAGGCGAGGAAGCCTCGACAAGCCTCAGGGTTGGATCCACCACCCTCTCTGGCAGACTTCCAAGGCGTACAGTTGGAAGAGGGGACTTCGTGTAGGCCAAGTCAGCCTCCAGTAGGCAAGTGTCTTCTCGCAAAAAATTACCCCATTCCTCTCCTGGAAGGGAGTCGGTGTCCCCCCCAAAGGGTGAGGTATAGAATGGAGGAAAAGAAAGGCCTTCGCTACTACCAACCAACGAAGGGGTACTTTCCCCAGAGATCGTGGCTGGTGGGGTCTCTAGGACAGGTTGTGTTGTCCCAACTTCGATGTGGGCATCCTCACGGCAAGAGGGCGTTCGCCCAACGACGCCATCCTGATCAGTAGCCCTGGCACCCAAGTTTTCATGAACCCCTGAGCCCATGACGTCATCCAAATTAAGGGCGGCCATAACTTTAGCATCCAGCTCGCCTCTCCTCACCCAAGCTTCAACAACTGGAAGTTCAGATATGGGGGTGGCCTCCAGGGGGCGTGTCGGCACAGGGGGCTCAATTTGAAAGGTGGCCGCCAAATCAAAGAGGGCCATACTGGCCAAACTTTCAGCATATCTCAGGCCAGAAGAACGTGGCCTCATAGAGGAGCCTCGAGGTGAGGAAAGTGCGGTAGAAACTAGCGGGGTGGGCGACTGATCCTAACCACCCCCCGAGGGGGCAACAGTAACCTCCAACAGCAGCACAGGGAGCGCAGCAGTGGTTGGCTGCGTAGGTGTATGAATTTGGGTGCCTTCCAAAGGCGCCAAAACTTCTGGCGATGTGGGCTTCTAGACATCGGCATCCTCCAAGGGTGCTCGAGTCTTATTTTATGGAGGCGATGAGGGAGGAGAGCCTTCAAGGCGAGCTCTTTTTCTTTGACTGGTATCATCATTCTTTTTCTTGCTCCTAACTTCCCTCTTTTCTTCACCTTCCTTCTTCTTAGATCTCTTCTTCTTCTTCTTCTTCCCTTGCTTGGAATGGGTATCCTCCTTCTTTTTCTTGGAGGGTTTTTGTAAAGGAGCAGGAATTACGTCTGTAATCATGAATGAACGCCCCTGGACATGAGAACGATTGGGGGACATCAAGAATCGGTTTATATAGTCGGGCATATGCAAAAAATCAGTCCAAAGATCTTTAGAATGGGCCGCAGCCCAAAAATGGACAATCTCAATTCGGGACAGTTCCTGACGTGACAAAGGCAGCATGGTTGCCCACAAACTCTTGTCATCAGGAAAAAGGCGCCAGATCGGCCTAACTATAAAATCCCGAAAAGGAGTCTCTGGGGCAGGAATGTCTCAGCCCGTGCCAGAAATAAAGAAAAACTTGGTTGACCAAGCTTTAGCATTAGAATATTGATATTCAAATCAAGCCAAAGTCTCCCCTCTTTCTTTCTTGCGAAAGCTAGTGACATTGCCCTTAGTAGCCGACCTCACACAGTAGAAAGCAAAAAACTCACGGGCAATCAGGTCGAGTTAAACATCCCTGAGAGGCTCCAAGACCATACGGAAAATAATGTAGGCGCAGAGATAAGCCCTCAATGCAAAAGAATGGAGCTGAGGGGGCACAATATTGAGTAAATCCAAGATGTCTCAAGGGGGTGACAGAAATGAAGTCTTAACCCATGAGACAACAGAGTCCTGGTCAAAGTAACCTTACCAACGAAACCCTCATCATCACAGCAACTCGATGGGGGAGCCTCCATTATCACTTCCTTTGGGATACGAAGGTATCACCGTGTTTAGCCATATAACTGGAAAAGAAAAAAAACAAGAGCCAGAAAGGAAGCACGGGCAAGAAAGGCATGTGAAAGAAAATGAGCAAAGAGAAGAATGCAGAAGATAGAGAAGGGGTATTTAAAGAAGGAAAAATATGGAATGCCAGCGGCCATAGACATCATGGTCAGACATTGAAGTTGAAGAGTAACCGTCACACGAAAGCCCCCTCCCCTTTCGCCACGTCAGCGGGAAATCATGGGGGCTTTGCGATTTTTGAAAAAGTAAAATGGCTCAGGAAGAGGAATATGAAAAGCCAGTAGGAACTCAATAATTCATAGATGGGCTGGGGCTGTCCGAACAGTCATTTGATTTCCTATGCCCCATAGGCCAGTGCATACCCAAGACCGTGGTAAGCCTTAAAAAGAGTAAGAACTGGAGACAAAAAGAGGGCCCATAACGAGGCTCAGGACATTTATGAGGCAACAAGATTTGTCAACATGAATTCCCTACACCAGAGGGCGAAGAGAATTAGCGGGCTAGCTAGAAAGCCTATTTTAGTTGAGAGCCCATTCTGAATTAAAAGCCCAATATGGAGGGGGCCCAGTATGCGGGGCTCCTAGTTAACTGAAGAAACTTAGAGAGTCCAAGGTCCAACAAAGTCACACACACCACACGCCACCTTTCATGGGAAGATAAAGATTTCATGCAGATACATGATCAATTCTGTTATAGGATAATAATCTACGCCGATAAACTCTAAACCAGATAAGCATCATGTCGGAGTCTATATATACCAGGTAACTCCCGATAGTGGGGGATCGATCTCTCTTTTGAATTTCAAGTTGTTCTGTTTCACTTACTAACTTAAGTATAGGAGTTTCTCCAGGCATATCACGCCAGAACTTCTTTTTATCATGCAGGTGAATAGTTGCAGACGTCCGGTGAGACACGTCCCCTACATCTATCATCCTTTTTATGAAAAATGGCCAAAATTAAGCCTTCATATTTCTAAACCCTCTTTACAAAAAATAAAAATAAATAAAAATAAAAATAAAAGAAAAGAAAGATGATAGTGTGAACACTGAACTACTTAGAAAAAATAATTAATTACACTAGTGTGAATTGCATTGGAACGCTCCAGACTCTGGTGCGCCATTTTTATAAAGCAAACTGTTGGCAAAAGTATCTAAGTTCGTCAAATAAGATTAAAAAAAAGAAAGAAAGAAAGAGACGACTCCCAAAACTTGGAATAATAACATAATTTCAATTCTTCCAACGAGTTATAATTTGCTTCTTTGTTTTTTTTTTTTTTTGGTAAGGATGGGGGGTAGAGGTTCTTATGTTGTCATATCATCATATGTGCTGTGCGCCGCGCAGCAGGTTCATGCAGGAGAGAGATCACGAGGCTACTGTGACTAGACAAGGTTGATTTGCATTGCTTGTTGAGATGGAGTTGAAGATGGTTTGTGATTTCTTGAAGTACATTTTTGAGTCACCAGAGAAGAATAAGGAGAAGATGACAAGGGAAAGATTAATAGCTCAAACTCCTCAAAACTATTGAGCAAACTTCGTAGAGGAAGACCATCTTTCAATGCCAATAGAAAACACATTTTTATTATTTCTAACACTTTGTGGTACACTTGACTTTTTGGTACGCAATAATTATCATTGACTTCTGTAGTTTATTTTAATAAGTTAATAAGAGAGGACGTCTATGTGGGGGATTAGAACTCGTGATCTTATTATCCTCTTTCTCTGTGTTTTGTTTATAGTAACTTACATTTTGAACTGGTATCTGTGAATTCTTATAATAAAAGATTATTATTTTATTTTCTATGAGGCGAGTGTGATGCGGAACAAGACATAAAGTTTCCCCCGCGACCCGTCTTCTCCAAACAGAGCATTCCCCCACCCGTTTGACGGTTTGAGTCTGTATGCGAAGACGCAGGAGCACAGCTCGCTCAACTTCTCCCCTACCGAATAACCATAACAACCCGTGACTTTTTGAGTCTTACCAATCCCCATCAATCTCCCGTGAATCCAGCCCCGCCTTCCATTTTCCTTTTCCCGCTGTTTTAGTGGATCGATTCGATATGGCCACTACTCATCAAAGAAAATCCACAGAACTTGTCCATAAAAGCAGCTCCAACACCTTCCTGTTTTCTAAGCCATCCACACTTCTTGTAATTTCCATGGCCTGCATCTTCTTTGTCTCCCTTGTCCTTTTTCTTTCCCTCTCTTCAGCCTCCCACCACCAACATAGCTCCAAAATCCATCCCGCGATCCGCCAGGCCTGCAAGGCCACTCGCTTCCCTATCCCATGCGAGACCTCTTTGACCCAATCCAACCACGTGCCCCCCAACCCCACCCCTCTCCAGCTCATCCAGTCCGCTATCTGGGTCTCCTCCCAGAACCTCCACACCGCCCAATCCATGGTCAAGTCCATCCTGGACTCCTCCGCGGGGAATGCGAACCGCACCACGGCGGCCAAAAACTGCCTGGAGTCCCTCACAAGCTCCCAGTACCGGATCTCTCGGACTACCGAAGACGCACTGCCACATGGCAGGATCAAGGATGCGAGAATCTGGATGAGCGCCTCCTTGCTCTACCAACAAGATTGCTGGTCCTCGCTCAAGTACGCGAACGACACCCAGATGGTGAACTCGACGATGTCGTTTCTGGACTCGTTGGTTGGGCTCACGAGTAACGCGCTGAGTATGGTGTTCTCGTACGGTATTTTCGGGAACGAGACCGGGTCGTGGGCCCCGCCCAAGACCGAGCGGGACCGGTTCTGGGAGGGAGCTGCCGGCTCTGGGTCGGATTTCCGGGGCGGATTCCCGTCGAATCTAAAGGCGGACGCGACCGTGTGTAAGGACGGGAGTGGCGGGTGCTACAAGACGGTGCAGGAAGCAGTGAACGCCGCACCTGATAACGCCGGTGAACGGAAGTTCGTGATACATATAAAGGAGGGGGTATACGAGGAAACCGTCAGAATCCCGTTAGAGAAGAAGAACGTGGTGTTTTTAGGAGACGGGATGGGCAAAACGGTCATTACGGGGTCGTTGAACGTCGGCCAGCCTGGGATTTCTACATACAACACAGCCACAGTAGGTAAGTCTTTGAATGCATATTACTGTAATGTGTTTGGCCATTCTTCCTTCCAGCTTCCAGCTTTTGTCATCGTGTAGAGCCCATTTGAAATGAAATTGGGTTGCAAGCTTATTCACAGTTAACTATTTAGTAGCAAGAGCTTAGGAAAAAGGGCTAGTTAGTACTAAAAACAAAAGATAAAATGTTAGGAAGTCCCCGAGAGAACAGATGTTAGGAAGCCGTAAAATTTATGAGTTTGAGCTTTGCATTGTTAATCCCTTCTTGTTCTTATGTTTGAATCATTCTGGAACAGCTGTTCTTGGTGATGGATTCATGGCCAGCAGCCTCACAATCCAGAACACGGCCGGTCCTGATGCACACCAAGCAGTGGCCTTCAGATCAGACAGTGATCTATCCGTCATTGAGAACTGCGAATTCTTAGGCAATCAAGATACACTCTATGCTCGCTCCCTCCGCCAATTCTACAAATCATGCCGCATCCAGGGAAATGTAGATTTCATTTTTGGAAACTCAGCATCAGTTTTTCAAGACTGCCAGATCTTAATCTGCCCCCGGCAAGTCGATCCAGCAAAAGGCGAGAAAAATACTATCACTGCACATAGCAGAAACGACCCTGCACAATCCACAGGTTTTGTTTTTCAGAATTGCTTGATAAATGGCACCAAGGAATACATGGCACTGTATCATAGCAATCCCAAAGTACACATTAACTATTTGGGGAGGCCATGGAAGTTGTACTCGAGGACAGTTTTTATACACTGTAACTTAGAAGCTCTTATTACACCAGAAGGCTGGATGCCATGGGATGGCGATTTTGCATTGACAACACTCTATTATGGGGAATTTGGGAATTCTGGACCAGGCTCTAATGCGTCCAAGAGAGTAACCTGGAGTAACCAGATCCCGTCAGGGCACGTACACACATATTCCGTTGAGAATTTTATCCAAGGACATGAGTGGATTCCATCTTCTAAGTAATTTGCTTCAAATTTTGCAGAAATATTGGCCGTAATGTGTCTGGAACTTAACAATATTGGGAGATTCCAAATCATTGGCTACATTTGATCTCCATCCATATGTAGTATCTCTCTCTTGGCATCTCTTGTGTAACTCTGGGGGAGGTAGATGAGAATTGGATGGGTGTAATTTCTACTTCATCATATAAAACAAAACTTATTTATTTATTCTTTTATAAATTTCCACAGGATCACTGTCAGTCATTGAATTTTGATGTTGGTGGTTGCCAACCACCAAGTCGCACGTTCAACAAACGTAGAAGAGAGAAAAATGACATGGACTCTTTCAACGCTAGTAATGTTACAAAGGCATTGGCATCTGGCCATCAATTTCTTGACTTGCAGGATACGTTGCAACAAGAAGCCCAATTTCACTAATAGCTTGCCAACAAAGTTAAGGTTCCCTTAAAACGGTTTATTGCTCATTTTGTATGGCTCATTTCACTTTTTACTCTCTCTTAGGGGCCTCAAATTCATGCAATAACTTGAGAGAATCGTTTTACTGCCAATAATATTCTCCTTTTGATATGATTATCCATGTCCATATGCCAAATAGGACCATGCTTGGGAGAGGTGACATGGGAGAATTGCGTGACTCATGGGTACTTTTAATGGCGTTGCTTGTATAGTCACGGTTGAACTCTTGACAGTAATGGTTTTAAGCTAATATATTAATTCATATTTAAAAAAAAAAAAAATTACTCAAAATTTTTTTTTTAATATACATTTGGGGGAGGGGGGGGAGTTGAACTCATGATCTCCATTTTAGATACGTGGATCTTGTGCCATCAGGCCATAGGCGCTTAGCATAAGCGAAATTTAATTGAAATCATTATCAATGTCAAGAACTCTCTCTTTGATAACTTAAAATTTCACTCGCTACCTTTCTGGAGAAATATGGTGTTACATTTCCCCTCTAATATGTGTAACTTGCGAGGTTATGTTTTGACGCACTTACATTCCACACTATAAAATGATCTGTTTGATTTTATTATCATTTGTTTAACATAAGGAAAGTTCAAACTACACCAAGGCTTATATCCCAAACAACAAGTTAAAAGTTATAGTTCCAACATTATTGAAATCGATATAAATGTCAACAAGTTCTTCTTCCTAAATATTGTGCGATTTTATTCACTACTCATCCAGTTATATGAGGTGTTACATTTATGGCCTAGGAAATTATTACCTAGCTGTTGTTTTTTGGGTTTATGCCACCAAACAATGCTACATTATCAAACAACCTCATTGTAGTCGGAAAACCAATGAATATAGCACCTTTTGTAAATGTTTTTTTTTCCTCAGCAAGTAAAATATTCATAGATAAACTAGCAGATTACAGGATACAAGTTCTAAAGGGGTGGGAGTCCCCTACGGTCTTTCCAAAACCAACATATACATCACGAAAATAAGAAAAAAATAGACCTAGAGCCAAAATTTGACTCTCACCCATTTCCCACTAGGGAAAGCCGCTTGAAGTGGATTTAATATAGTATAATAAACAAACTATAATATTGCGGCTAAAAGCCATAGTGAAGAGTTGTGTGTTACATCTTGTTGGTCTGGGTTGTCTGGAAGAGACTTTCACTTGATCCTTGGTTAGGGAAAACGGGAATATAGGAGCATAGCAACTGGAGGATGTG
This sequence comes from Pterocarya stenoptera, assembly GCA_003123785.1. Lineage (NCBI taxonomy): Eukaryota > Viridiplantae > Streptophyta > Magnoliopsida > Fagales > Juglandaceae > Pterocarya > Pterocarya stenoptera. Next base: position 157,583 of record QEOT01001087.1, on the reverse strand, counting down.
TCGATACACCGGTATAGGACCTTCATTGTCTGCGGTGGCGTGTGGTTCACGCGCCACTCTAGGAAATAAGGCGGTGGTTGGATCTAAAAGATCCGAAGCTACTAATCCCAGTAGTGCCACGCGTGAAGGCGACAAGCTCTCTCTGGTGCGATGGCACGTGAAACTCACGCGCGGTATGAGTCGTGTGAGAGACTCACGCGCCGTTCTTTTGAGCAATTTTCTTCAACCGTCTTACAGATCGGCAGCTGGTGAGGCGCGTGGTAGTCGTAGGTGGCCAATAGGTAGTAGATCAGCACATCTTGGTGCTACAGGCTGAAAACTATGAAAAAAGGGAAAAAAAAAACTTTATGGACAGTTCCGACGTTGGCCAGACAAGAGGAGGGAGGGAGGAGCCGAAGCTCCAACCCTCCTCTAGATGGAGGAAATGGAAGGATGCCACGATTGGGTAGAGAGAAAAGGACCTTTGGAGAGAGATTGGATAAAAGGGTCGTACCTTTTCTAAATGTTTGGTATGCCTCACCTTCTACTAATTATTATTATTATTGTCGTTGTTATTAGTATTATACAATGGCAATATCATAAAAGAATGTAAACCGATAGAGGGGTTGAATCTTAACAAAAGCCTTGAGCCAAATTTGACAAAGCTACATTAAAATAAAATAAAATAAAAATCCTAAAAAAATAGATCGGAAGGATCCTGTCAAGTATTTTCTAGATCCAAATTCCAAGAGAGTGGTTATGGTGGTTGATGGCTTTGGTAGCAGTCTAAACAATGAGCTATTTTTTAGGGGCAACAACTTGTATTGTGTTGTGCAGCTGTGCTGCGGTGATTGTTGATACTTTGTGGTGTTAGTCTGAGGTAGATGGTTGTAGTTATGTACAAATGATATTTGCACTCTCTAGTGTTTACAGGTTTTGTATACTCTCCTTAAAAAATATGAGTAAATTAGAACTCACACGAAAAAATTAATTTTTTTAAAATAGTGTGTGGTACTTACATATCTTAAAATTATATCTAATACTACTCTTAACAAAATAGAACCAATCAAACTTTGGGCAGCACATGAGACTCATAGAATTTTTAGAAATGATATTTGTAGTTGTGGAGTGATAGGGAAATAAACAATTTGTTATGTAGCATAAATGATCTTCTGCGAGACTGTGACTGACATTTTGTCTGTTTGACAACCCTCATACTCTTGACACGGTTGCGAGACAAACCAATTTCATGTCTCTTGAGGTTTGATAAAATGCTTGTAAAAGAAGCGACTGTTGTGTTTAACCATAAAACTATGAGGGAAATGACCTCAAGTAAAGATACAGAACGGGGAGGAGGCAGGTAGAATTTCCACCTATGAGATGGTTAACGGCTCTGAGGTTACAAATTTGAGGTTTCAATTGTTTAAACTTTTGTAGCAGATTATAATTATGAATGGATCAAGTTTTCCAATCACTTTGCATAAAGTTTACAAGTTAGCACATCAGCCTAGGCTTCTGCAATGCCTGCACGCTGCACCATAGTTAATACTTAATAGCATTACTTCGACAGTGGCTCTTTGGATACCTTTTAATCAAGCTGACATTAAAATTCATGGCAATTCCCGATCTCATATCATGGATTGGTATCGTGAAAAAGAAGATGATCAAAGGTTGTAGACTTTTAAATTATTTTAAAACTTCTTCAATCATTCAATACCCCGATGATGTTTACAGTACCCAGAGTAAAGAATGGATCTCAAGCACTTTTGGGCCTTTAAAAGGTGGGGGAAAAATGAACCCCTTTTGGAAACTATGTCACCTACAAAACGAAGGCATGAAAAATGTGAGGAAATAGAAACTGAAGGAACAAGCTTCCTGGCCGAAAGAGAGCCCAGGACTCACACGACAGGGAGAGATGCAGTAGAAATTGCAGGTGGTGTTGGAGTAAAAGACTCGTCATCTGTCCAATTTGTCTCACCCCAGTGCTTCAACATGTTCTTCCAGGAGCAGATATTGTCTATGCATTTCTTTAAACGTCGATCTCTCACTTTAATGTTCCAATGCCCGTCTGTGTAGTTTGCTTTCTCGGCTAGCATAAAGTCCCATTCTAGCTGCGCCTTTTGCTTTGATCTCAAGAGGCAGAACTGCTGCAATACCACAGGCATTGCATCATGTACTTTCCACCACCTTTCGTGTGCAACGTCACTTGCAAATTCTTGGAATATATCAACATTCCAATTACAATCATAATCACGGAAGCACAGCCATGGCTTCACTCCCAGATAGTGAAGGACATAGAGAATTGGAGGCTCGGAGCCAAAGAGCTTCTTAGTTTTCATCTCCTTAACTTCTTCCTCGTCACCAACCCAGAAATGCTTCAAGAAATTCATGTGTTTTGGAACCCTATGCCACCATGTGAAAATCTCATTCAAGTATCCTTGGTCCCCCGAATTATACGACTCAATCTCATTGATGTGATCCATCAAAAGCTGGAAAGTGCAGTTTGAAGGCTCAACAACCAAGACACCGGAGTTAAATAGTGTACCATTGTTCCCCGTTGCAGAAATTTCTGGCATCCCAAATAAGAAATCAATGTTTCTGAGTATGAGCAAATCAGCGTCGATGAAAATGATCTTGTCATAATCTGTTAACTGCCATAACCGGAACTTGCTGTAATTCCATTCGTTATAGGCATCTTTCTCAGCTTTTGGGTTCCTGATCCTCTGGATTGTCTTGATCTTCCAACCTGCAGCTTCAAGTCCACTTCTGTGATAGGCACCGATCGTTTCATCCACAAGTATGACAAGGTCTCTTGTGGAGCCAGACATGCGGATGCTCTGGGCAGCAGCAATGGCTCCACAAACATAAACATGAGCTGAATGTAGAATCATTGCATATGCTTCTCGGTGCATATTTCTTGAGTAAATCAGCTCTGTATTTCAAAGAATTGTATTAGATTCTATCAACAAATTGCTATGCAAGAACCATACATTACCAGGTAGAATTTGAAGCATCTCATACAATTCACAAAGAAATCACTGACTCACTAGTGAGCTGGTAGCATGTCTTAGTGTCTGAGTTTTTAAAGCAAAATCAACACTTCAAAACTGCTATTTTCTATGAAGTTCAATCGAGTGCGTGCCTTGATGTTAATTAGTTCTTCTAAAAATAATAGGTTATGATTTAGAGAGATGGTGGCAACAATTGTACATCTTGTTAAAATTTTGAGGTATGACTGACCATTGCCCCTGAGAGGAAGTGCAAGTTCGCAAGAGCCTACTGGGAGATGGACTTTTTCTCTTAGCGCATGCGGCCTGGTTTGTATAGCCATGCATTCCCTTGACGTGCAATAAGTTCCTTGCCAGTAAACAGATTTGGTATAGGGAAGCACTTGGTAATGAAAAGCAAATGCACAGGATACAAGCCTTTGAAGGAGCCTGCTAGATCAGCAGCTGCAAGTGCAGCCGACCTACATCTCTGGACCAATTCCCCTCGTTCCGACAATGAAGCTTAACAGCTATAAGATTAAGTCGGATTCCTGGGGCATCAATCTTTGGCAGAGATGGGCAAATGGGTACTTCAGTTTCTTCTTCCTCATCAATCCATTCTGGATATAAGGAATCCCATGTCACATTTTTTGCAGCGTAGTCCAAGTGCAAAACAATGTGTTTGGCATCAGGAATAAGCTGTTTCCAATGATCTCGATTTCACGGCTATTGAAGTTTACAAGACCGATTCCCCATTTTTCATGATTCTCAGTCACCTTTTCCAGAACTTTCATAATGTCATCCCACTCAATGTCTAGATTTGATCGATAACGAGGATCTTGACCACCGCATATCCACCTGTCCACAAAACTTGACCTGCATTGCTTAAATTTGGCTCTTGTCAGTGAATAATTCTTCTCTATATTCTAAAAATGTTAAAATTGAAGTTCGAAATGTTATAATTTTTCTTGCAATGTAGCTTCACATTATGAAAAGCAGGTCAATAGGTGATTAACAGGAATGAAAGGAAAGCTAACTGCATTTGCAGGGGATGATTGCAACAAACCTACATTTTACTAAAAAAAAACCTACAATTTACGGCATGCTGCCCATAAATTCCCCCACTAACCCCATGGAAATTGTTTTCTTCTAAATGCCCTGGCTCTTGTCCGTTGCCAAGGGGAACAAATGGAAAAATTGTCACATAGCAAAACTTCAAAATATCAAAAGCAGTGCCGTCAATAATGTAAGATTACATATACCTAGAACCAGAATGTGCTAGCCCATTGCTGTTGTAAACGTCTGGAGAGTGTAGGAGTTTTACAAATGCTCCAGATACGATAACTAGGAGGACAAGTTTCAGCAGAGAAAACTTGCATCTTGAACTTCTATCTTGAATGGATATATGTAAAGGCTTAGCTTTGCTCTTTGGAAATCTTCTTTTGTATACGTCTTCACTGTAAGTTGGAAATTTAATAACAAAATTAGTAAACAAAAGAAAAGAACAGACTAGTAAATAAATTAGAAAGAATAACATGCTTGAAGAAAAAATCTATCAAGAACAGGAACTTGCATTGTTGTAGCTACCAGTAGATGTGTCAATTTAATCAGTAAAAGATATCAATGATTTACTTTTTCAGAGGCCAAAACCAACATATGATACAACTTTCATGTTATCCCTTTCTGGGTAACCAAAAGGAACAACTTGCTGACAGAATGACATTGATATGAAATTAAAATGATAAAAAAATATTAACTGCTTGTACTACCAAAAAGAATGGAACAACTAGAAGATAGTAGAAACGATAGGCAATTGACTACTACTTAGAACAAACACCGAGTTGAGTCTACACCTAACCCCCACAGATGCGATATCATATGATCAAATGTCAGCATTTTGATTCATAAGAAAAAGGTAATGACAAGAAAAGGCCGATTAAGCAACAAGATTTGAGGAATGTGTCACCAAAGGTGTACAATCCAGTTGGAACTTCTGAAATGACCTTAACCTACCTAGTCCATGCACGGATCTACGGGCTTTGGCATGGAGTTGGCATCAATTTGACTCTGTTTTGAGTTTGTACATTTCATTGAACCTTTCTGAAGGACGCAACACCTTCAAATGGTCTGCTCAAATACTCGTTTTTATTAACCAGTTCTCATCTTGTAATGCCCCGGTTCCGGAGGGGTCGAAGAGTTACCCCTTGTCACTCAAAATCATTTTTCAACCATATAGACTCCAATGTTTTCAATAACACATACGATTCATTGTTTTAGATCAATTACTCCAATAAGATTAATCTAAATGCCACAAAAAATCTGAAAATAAATCTATCAACCTTCCAAGATACCAAGTCAGCAAATCAAAACAGAGCTTTCGAATAAAATCTCCAATAACCAATATACCATCTTTGTACTTGATCCACTATGGTCAAATAGCCTTATACACGTTTTCTAACCTTGATCCCCAGCTGTACCATCCAAAATCATCTAAAAATTGTTATGGAGATAAGGGGTGAGTTATCAACAACTTAGTAAGCAAAGAACATATACTAGTATGTAAACATGAGCCTTTTCAGAAAGTTTGTTATGCAGAAAACAAAACATTTCATTTTCATATGTAGATCTAAAAAACGTGTTATCAGGAAATCAGAGCGACTTTTCAATCTAATACCCAAAGACCAACTGTTCATTTTTAAAGATCCATTTCATATTCAAAGACCATTTTCATATTCAAAAACGCTTTGGCATAACATAACTGAACGTTTTCATCTTATCGTGTCATATCATATCATATATCATGTTTAACCCCCGTGGTAGGGTTATGCTATCCCCGGTGGCCAAACCAGGCAGTATCATATGATGAAACTTCTCATTTTTCAATCTCGGAGCCTCGAGTGTGCACACAAAAAAGAACATGTGAAAGACCATTTTGTTTCCAAAGTGGGTGCACTCATACCATATCATATCATGTTGGTACCAACTATATTACGTGAACTAGTATCATTATATCAGAACAATATTCAGAATCAGAATCAAACATATAAGTATGCCAAAGGTTTTTCATATCCACATCATATCAAAACACGTGCTAATCATATTCATATAATTTCCATTTTATCAAAAACAAATCCAAATCATTTCATATCACATGTATAAAAATCTCATTGATTTCATATTCGCTCTTTTGCATATTTCAGAAACATGTCAAATATTGCTCATGTCTACACTTTTCATGTCAAAAGCATTTCTTTTCTCTTTCATACATATTTCATGAATGAATGCAAAACATATACTGAGGTTGTTTTTCACTTTTTCTTTTTAAAACAAAATGCACATTTTTACAAACCAACCTCAATTCGTTTTTTTTTATGCAAATTTAGCATAGGAACCCCGCTTACCTGGACTTCTTAGCTTTCAGAAAATTCCTAAAAAATGCCGAACAACTATTACTCGTCACCTATAAAATAATCACGTAAATCCCGTAAATTTCTAATCAATCACGTATTTCAATATTTAAGCCTAAACCTCTAAAATAACCTATTTCAATTCCTCAAAACCTAAAATTCTCATAATTCCTAAAATACCAACATTTTCTAAAACCATCAATATCCACTTATCAAATTCGTACCGAATAAGAAATTTTAATCGAACAAGTATTAAGATAATTATTGAACACAAATAAAAAGTAATATTTAAAATATCTAAAATACCAACAACGTATTATAAATTAATAGAATACTTTGACTACTTAAAAAAAATCTTATAAAATACGTGATGAAAATCTCATCTCTTAAAATAGGTTTACTTCATTTGGCTAACAATATTATTAAAATATTATCTACAAAAAAATAATATTTTGTGAGACTTAAAATAAAATCCATTTAAGCATAAACCCAAAAAGACTATTCATCTGAAACATATATTTGGAACATACAATAAGGGTAGACTGATAGTAGTACTCAACTGTTAGGTTAACAATTTACACACACACACACACACACACACATATATATACAACTTATGGGGAAAACTAGCAGTGAACGAAAACAAAAGCACAGAAATAACAGAAGTAGCGGCGGCAGGAACTTACACCAGGATAAGTTTAGGGCCGCGTGCGATGACTAGGCTGGAAAATGCCATGGTGGCGTGGCTGATGAGCTGGGAAAGGCGTGCGGCGGCGAAGCTGCCTACACTGGGCGGCGAAAGTGAGAGAGGCAGAGAGAGATGAGCGGGAGGGAGAGCGAGAGTAAGCCGTGAGAGGGAGAGAGAGACCGCATGGAATACTCATGGATAGAACAGCAATGCGGCGGCACCACTTGTAGCTGCGGCATCAGGTGGGGCGGTGGCTTACGGGCAGTGAGTTGGTTGAGTGAAAATGCTTTATTTTTCGTTTGTAAAACAGGAGCTTTGGTTGACAGTGGTGGTTGTTGTATGTTGATGGCTCTTGGTGCAAAGTTGCCGGTTGTTACTGGGGCTGGGCAGTGCTTTGCAAGGAGAGTCTCATAGTGGTAGTGTCGAGGTGTGGGGCGGAGGTTCAAGCTGTGGGCTTGGTGGCTTGATGCTGTTTGTTTGGGTGGCTCTCGGTTTATGGATGTGAACTGCGTTGTACCGCGGTGCAGTGGGTGATCAGGTGCAGTGGGTTTGGCTTCCAACGAGAGTTAGCACCTTCCCGGGTAGCTTAAATGTGGCCAGTGGGTGCTTCAGATGGGGTGGGAAATAGAGGCTTCCGTGCGTGGGTTGCGGCCATGAATCTAGGGTTGAGGATGCTTAACCTATATATATAAGCTATAAGTAGGAAGCAGATCAAACCTAAAGAAAAGGGCAGGAGAGACGTGCATGAAAATGGAAGGAAAAAGCGTGAACCCGCGTGACATGGGTTTTGGAAATGCTTCCATGGGCCTGGGCTCCGTAGAAGGGAGTTGNAAAAAAAAAAAAAAAAAATAGAAGAGTCCAACAAAAGAAAAAGGCACAATAAAAATAAATAAGAGCCAAATAAAAACACTACAACTCAAAATTAATAAAATAATTAAAGTCCAAAAATAAAATAATTTAAAGCAAGGAGTAATTTAAATGTAAACAATAATTAATATCAAGAAAGCACATCAAAATAAATTTCACAACTTAAAAATCTAAAATAAACCAACGAGAAATCCAATAAATTTTAAAACAAGAGAACCAGTATTTAAATTAATTAAAATAATCCTTCAGTTAAACATATACTAAAATACGGGATATCACACACCTTCTTTTATGTCTGTGTGTACATACACATGTATGTGCATATAAAAAAAAAAATGTATGTGCATATATATATAAATATATATATATATCCTTCTCGAATAAAAATTTCTCTTTTATGTTTTTGTGGTTTGTACTTGGTCCCTGTGCTTCTACTTTACTCAACAAACTCTCTCTTCCATTGTCTTTTTTTTTTTAAAAAAAAAACAAAAAGAAAAAGAGAACGAAGGTCATGTCCATGAGTGACCTCTTCCCAATTTTATTAGGAAAACCCTCATTTATGGTTGAGGAATACCATAGAAACAAATAGGACATTTGGAGATTACAAATCACCCCAACTTATCCAACCAAACAAAACTAAAAGCTATTACCAGGTAAACAAAAAAGCCCAGGCTAAGCAATCCTAACCGAGACAAAAAGATCAAAAAACACTTCAAATCCACAAGTAAGGCATACCCAATACATCTAGTCTAAGCAATTCCCCAACTCGTTGTGGTAAAACATATTGATCTCCATACCTCCTGGATCCTAGCCAAACCGGGTTCTAGTTGTCTAGCAAAAAAATCTGCAATTTAATTAGCCTCCTATACACATGGGAAATGGTATAGTGCATTCCTCTGAGAACTTCTAAAAGCTCTTCCCAGTAGTCCCAGAGGTACCAAACAGAACAAGTTCTATTTGAGAGCTAGTGGACCATCAAAGAAGAGTCACATTCCAATTTCCACTTGAAGCAATTCCTTACAAAGCTTCATCCCTAAAATGAGTGCTCTCATTTCTGCAGCGTTGTTGGTACCATGTCCAAACAAAGACAAAAAAGCCGCCTTGAAAACTCCTCTTTCATCCCTTATAACACCCCTACCCCCACAATTTCCCGGATTCCCCCAACAACTTTCATCGACATTTAGTTTTACCCATCCATGCCCAGACTTTTGCCACTGCACTACACAAGGAGGATGCTCAATAAGAAGCTTTGGCATGATCTCCATAGCATGAAGAAAACTTATATCCATTCGCGAGGGAGGAGCATATTTAGTCATATTTTCCAACATAGTACGCAACCTATATTTGATGCCAAGCCAAACATCGTTTGTCGTTTCATAAACGGATTCCATCCGAGCCCTACAACGACGCCCCTATGGCTTCCAAGTGATCAAATACGGTAGGAGACCAACCAATGTTCCATATTGTGAAGCACGTCGTGCACAATTGAACCACACTGTAATCCTAGCCTTCCAAGAATTCGTTGCCATACAATTAACACCCAACACTACCGTTGCTTTCCTCCATACCTCATGAGCAAATGAACTCTTGCATAGAACATGATCCAATGATTCGAGCTTACCATACTTACAACAGTTACACCTAGATGCCGAATCAATGCCCACTTCTTGTATACGTGACCTGCATTTTATGATTTCTAATTTCCTGACTCTGTGCACATAATGGACCTGAGGATAGCCACCGATCATACCAAAAGGAAGCCTTACCTTCCTTAATCCGAAAGCGAACATGCTCTAGAACTTCAGGAAGAACACGGATAATAGAACGCCAAAACCTGGAACCTTTATTTGGATTCACTTCTCGCAAATGTTTGCCATCTTTTAAATACTTGGCTTTAAAAACCTAGGTCCATAAATTATCAACTGTCATCATACGCCAAGCAAACTTCATCTGCAATGATTTTTTCACTTCAACAAAATCCTTGATGCCCAGGCCTCCCTCACAAGTAGGTTTGCAAATATTATACCAGGAACACCATTTCCATTTACCTCTACCATTTATTCCACCCCAAAAAAAGGAAGAAAGCAAAGAATTAATCTTTGTGAAAAGAATGTTTGGAATATCCAGTACTGCCAATTGATGGGACGCCATCAAGGACAAAACATATTTGATTAAAATGAGCTGATCGCCTTGCGATAAAAGATTAAATTTCCATCCAGCCACCTTGTTCTGATTTTTTGTGATTAGCGGCTCTAAAGTACGGCCTTGAGTCGTCCTGATACTAAAGGAGCGCCCAGATAGGTGGTAGGAAATACCCTCTCCGCAAAACCTGTCAACCTTAATAAACTTTGCTGCCTAGCATAACCAATTCGCTTTGAAAGAAAAATACTTGATTTCTCTTTATTAATAAGTTGACCTGACCACTCCTCATACTGCTTAAGAGTTTTGATAAGCATGCGAATAGACCTCTTCTTACCATTTGCAAAAATTAACAAGTCATCCACATAGAGCAAATGAGAAACCAAGGGCGCCCATTCTGGGATGGTGGAAAGCCCTTATCTTACCATTAGCAAAATTCTTCTTTATGAGCCTTGAAAGAACTTCCCACAAAATAATAAACAAATAGGGAGATAAAGGATTCCCTTGACGAAGTCCTCGAGTAGGTTTAAAAAAACCCTTGTAAGTGCCATTCATCAAGATTAAATACCAAGGGGAAGAAACACATCCTGGCACCAACCCACAAAACTGTGGCCGGAGAAACCAAAACCTTGTAAAACCAAATTTAAAAAAGCCCAATCCACCCGATCATACGCCTTAGCTATATCAATTTTCAACATCACATTTCCTCCATTCATCTTCTTGTGCAAAGAATGAACCATTTCCTGAGCCACAGACTCAGGATATGGTTTCAGAAATTCTGGAGCTGGAATGTAGAGTGCCGACTCTGCATGTCCCTATTGGTGTTGCACCCGATCGTGAGGAGGAGTTCAATGTGCTAGAAAAAATTCCGTTAGAAAAAGGCTATTGTTTGGATAAGGATTTGCATGTCCCGAGTGAAGGTTTGCAGGAAGCTAGTGGGCCAAGTGCGAAGAAGTCCCAAAGGGTGATCACTCGACCGAATAAACTAAATTTATGATTAATACAATTTTAGTTTGGAACGTGTGGGGGCTGGGTAAGTCAAAAAGTCGGTTAAAGAAGCTTCTGATCACATCAATGGAAGGCCTGGAATGTAAAAACTTTAAGACCAAAGCATAATGAAAGTCCTCCGCCACTTTGTTCATCTCTGCCTAAAAAAAAAACGAAACCAACTTCCCCATCCACGTCCACAAGATACAGCATCGGGAGCTTATATGAAGAAGAAGAAGAAGGGGCATGTAAAACTGCATGGGCATACGATTTGGGACCTGCACCACCATCAGAAAGAGTCCCCACTGGCGTAGAACCCACCAGGGGGGCTGTGGGAGCCGCTATGAAAAAACCCTAGGCACGAAAACTCACAAGAGAACCAAAAACGGAAAGCTGAAAAATACAGAGCTATTTTTGATAACGCTCTCTCTTCCATTGTCTTGCCTAACTTATAAGGACTGCATTTGTTCTCGTCAAATAGTTTTTGAAAGATGTCACAAGTATGCGGTTTCTAGTTTTATAGGATGCCTTACAACAGATGATCAATTTATTATTGTTATCAGTAGACTACATATTTATATTAACTAAAAATATATGACAATTTTATATAGTGATAGAAAACGGGGTCCTTCTGGGGATAGTGATAGAAAACAATTGTCATATATAGTGATATGACAATTATTAACTAAAAATATATGACAATTTTATATAGTGATAGAAAACGGGGTCCTTCTGGGGATAGTGATAGAAAACAATTGTCATATATAGTGATATGACAATTATATATGACAATTATTAACTAAAAATATATGACAATTTTCTACATTAGCTAATTTGGGTTCTTGAAATTAGCTAATTGATGGGGTCCTTCTGGGGACAACTCTAAATGAGATATTTCATATAGAAAATCCTTTCAAGAACTCACATTAGATTAATTCTTGATACATGAAAATCAGAACTCAGAATATTTATTTCCTACGCATTTTGTATAACCAAACTAGCCCTAAATGTCTCTTGTGTAACAAGGTTAAAGCTTACCGAAGATCAATAGAAGATGAAAGACTGTTATGATATAAATGCATGAAAAAAGAGAAGGTTTGATAATGAATAAGACTTGATCGGACATAGCAAAAATAAGACTTGTTGGAATGCGCCCTCTTTTGAAATTTAGAGAATTGCTGGAATGAATGATAACCAAAGAGTTCCAAGACCTTTTTATTTTTATTTTTAGAGAGAATTCTATGGGATTAATTGCAGAGAGTTTAGGGTAGGTTTGGGAGCTTAGATGAGACAGAAAATTCTCATTTGATCTCATCCCATCTTATTCCCAAACATAATTCAAATACAAAATTTTTAAACTAATTATTACAATTTTTTCAAACTTTTAAATAAAAAATAATTCCAACTTTTTCAAAAAATAATATTATAAAACTATATTATTACAATATTTTAACTTTATAATATTTTTTATTCAACTTTTTCTTTCTCATTTCCCAAAACTCAAAAAATATTTAACTCAAACTATCTCACTACTATTCACAAACTATCTTATTACTATTTACAAAATTCTCATCTCATCTCATCTCACTACTATTCACAAATTATCTTAATGACGATGTAAAACTTGTATCAAACTCTACTTATAGTGAATTTTATACTTTAGACTTGTAATGGATTTAGCACCAAGAACTGAGAAGAGGATCCGACCATATATATAGTTAGGATTGAAAAATGCATGTAACATCTATTAAAATAGATTCATATACATTGTATTTTCTCATTTGAGATCTGTCATGGAAAGAAATAGCGATGATATTATGAACATTTTACATGGCTTATTTCAATGTTACAAGAATCTATTGACCACAAATGAAAAGGTTGGGGAGTTAAACAAAAATGGTNGAGAGAGAGAGAGAGAGAGAGAGAGAGAATAAGTCATTGCAAGGTGATTTGAAAGGAAACTTTTTAGACTACTTTATTGATCCTTTTTAGAGTTTTTTATACAAGACTAGAATTCTATCTTAGGAAGTATTTACACTTTATGACTCAGAATATACAACAGTTACACAGTAGTAAATACAAATATATAAGCTTGATTTTCAGCTACACTAATCATAGAATATTCTCATGTATCTTGGCTAGGAGTCTTCCTTTGTGAGCTGTCCTTGATCTGTGTCAACTTCCCTAATACGCCTCTGCAAGATTGTGCTGCCATCGGCAAGACCAATCTTGTTTCTCAAAAATTCTGTACGCTGCCTTGACAGTGGCTTTGTCATCAAATCTGCAAGATGATTTTGTGTGTGTACATGCCGAACATTGAGTGTTCCTTTTTGAACTAGATCAAAAACAAAGTGTAGATCAATTTGAATATGTTTCATTCTTGAATGTTGAACCAGATTGAAGCTTAGATGAGTTGCACCAAGATTATCACAAAGAAGTGAAGGTGGTTTCTTGAGTGTAAATCCAAGTTCTTGGAAGAGAGCTAAAAGCCACATGGTTTCAGACGCTGCATTGGCAAGGGCATGATATTCAGCTTCCGTGGATGAATGTGCAACTGCTCGTTGTTTCTTGGAACTCCATGAAATTGGATTTGGGCCAAGAAAAGTGATATAAGCCGATGTAGAGTTCCGATCATCAATGTTCCCAGCCCAATCGGCATCACTGTATGTTGTGAAATATGGAAGGGCAGATTTTTTAAGCTGAATTCTATGAAATATTGTTTTCTTTAGATATCAAAGGAGCTGCTTTGTTGCTATCCAATGTGTGACTATTGGCTTGTGCATGAACTATGACAGCTTTTTAACCGCAAAGGAGAGGTCTGGACGAGTCAATGAGAGATATTGCATGATGCCAATCACACTTCTAAACTCAGTACTGTCCATTACAGCAGTGCCGTCCACCAATTGAAGAGAGGCAACAAATGAAAGAGGTGTTGAAACATCTTTTGCACCGACCATATTTGTGGATTTTAGAAGATCACAAACATATTTATGTTGTGATAAAAATAACCCTGCAATCGTTGGAATAACTTCTACTCCTAAAACGAAGTGAAGAAAACCCATATCATTCAAAGAAAACTGCTCACCAAGTTTCTGAATAACAAATGCAACAAAATATTTATTACTTCCAGTAATAACAAGATCATTGACATAAACAAGAAAGTAGCATGTAATAGAAGCATGTTGATATATAAACAGTGAATAATCAGCTTTGGAATTGTGAAAACCAAGCTCCACTAAAGCATTCTTCAAGGCTGAGTACCATGCCCGAGGGGCTTGTTTAAGCCCATAAATTGCCTTTCTTAACCTGCTTCTCTTTTTCTTTTTCTTTTTTTGTAAGGATGGGTGTAGCTAAACGGATGTGTGTTCTTCATTACTAGCCATGATTTGTCATAGGATTTTTCAACCTTAAGATTAATCATTTTTTATTCTAACCACCTTAAAACCCAAAGGACTAGCAGTTTTCACGCCAACTCTATTTAAAGGTTGAACACTCAACCCCCAGAGTTTGGGTATCTATTTCTAATCATTTACTTAGGAAAGCTCCATACGCTTCATCCTTTATTTTTTTTATTTTTTTCAAGAGGATTCAAACAGTAGGGAATCTAACCCAGGACCATGCGCCTAATCCACACATTCTCAAGTTCGCCCTTACCACTAAGGTAGATCCGTGTAGGATTTTTTTTTTAATTGCAAAAGGCTCAGTAGTCTTATAGTTTACTTCTCCTATGTTAAATCAATGAACATTAATGAAGAACACTACAAATTTAAGCATGTGCAGAATGTCCTTCAAGATTTTCCCTTTATAAATCGTGCCAAGCCTCATTTCAATAGATATAGCATCCCGGTATTTCAAGCCACACATCAAACAAAATATGATGCATCAAAAAGTATGCTCTATGCTTAGGTTTAAAAATAAGTCTTCATAAGAATACTTCCGCTCAACCACACTCCAAGATGCTCAAATTTCACAAAATGATAGAAATAGAGTGTGTGTCAATCATGTGTATAACAGTGCATATCGCATTAAGGCAAAATATTGTTTATCACATGCACACACACTAATAAAGAAAACATAAGCAATAAAAGAAACATTAACACAGAAAATAAAAAAAGAGAAGCAATCAACAGAACAACGNCTACAAATTTAAGCATGTGCAGAATGTCCTTCAAGATTTTCCCTTTATAAATCGTGCCAAGCCTCATTTCAATAGATATAGCATCCCGGTATTTCAAGCCACACATTAAACAAAATATGATGCATCAAAAAGTATGCTCTATGCTTAGGTTTAAAAATAAGTCTTCATAAGAATACTTCCGCTCAACCACACTACCAAGATGCTCAAATTTCACAAAATGATAGAAATAGAGTGTGTGTCAATCATGTGTATAACAGTGCATATCGCATTAAGGCAAAATATTGTTTATCACATGCACACACACTAATAAAGAAAACATAAGCAATAAAAGAAACATTAACACAGAAAATAAAAAAAGAGAAGCAATCAACAGAACAACGAAAAAGAATAAACGCTAAAAAAACAAATTATTATTATTTTAGAATTGCACAGCATAATGCAATTCCCTCCCCCCAACTGGACAATGCAGTGTCCTCAATGCTAACAGGGAAGATGGGGACGTAAAAAAGGAAAGAGAGGGATGGGGTTTCTCTAGCTTTTGGCATAGCGGGCCCCGGCGGGAGGCCCGCACGATGGGCTATTAGCTCAGTGGTAGAGCGCGCCCCTGATAATTGCGTCATTGTGCCTGGGTTGTGAGGGCTCTCAGCCACATGGATAGTTCAATGTGCTCATCAGCGCCTGACCCTGAGATGTGGATCATCCAAGGCACATTAGCATGGCGTACTTCTCATGTTCGAACCGGGGTTTGAAACCAACCTTCTCCTCAGGAGGATAAATGGGGCGATTTAGGTGAGATCCAATGTAGATCCAACTTTCTATTCACTCGTGGGATCCGGGCGGTTCGGGGGGGAAGAGAAACAATGTAAAGAGAAACAAACAATGCAAAAAATAAAATAAAATAAAATAAAATAATAAACAAAAACAAGAAATAAACAAGCATTACAAGAAATAAACAAAGAAAATAATACAGAAGAACAACACTCAAGTAAACAACGAGATGCAATAATAGAAACAACATTCAAATATGTACGCAAGAGTTGTGAAGAAGAACTTCCTGGCCAAGTGTGAAATGCTTGGAGTGAAAAAAAAAATTTATCATGCGAAATCATGTTGAGCATTGTCATTTTCATTCAATTTCCATAAAACCTGGATCTCGACAAGTGCCGTGAATTCTGAAGTCCGACAAGTGTGGTAAATCATGGAGTCCTGGGTCCTAATTCGTGTTGTGAAGTGCGAGTCGACAACTGCTTTAGAGCCTCGAGCTTTGCCCCAGGTCCCACTTGGATCAGCTTTCGCAGATCCTTGAATGCTCTGGGTCTCTATAAAAGACCATTTTCACCCTTCGAAATACACACATTAATTTCTTTGCATTTCTCACATTTCTCCTTTTTTTTTTCTTTTTCACAATTTCTCACAATCTCTCAAATGGCCATGCAAAATTCTTCTAGTAATGTTCCCGATTTAAATCAGGAACCATTTATGCCGTAACCACTCATTTTTAATCCTAAGGCCATCAACGCCATGATAGGGATAGAGATGTATTTTGCTAACAAGACTGATGCTGAGGTTGTTGCAAGTTTGAGGATGCTCAGTGCTCCATATGCTGGTGCTATTACCACCATGTCTCATAGGTTACTGTAACAGGTTAGTGAGGTTGATCAGCTTAAGAATCAAATAATTGAGTTGCAACAAAGACTTGCAAATAAAAGGAGAAAGAATAAAATATTAAAACATGAAAACAGGGAGTTGAGGTAATATGTAGACCAGTATGCTCAAGACATGCAACCACACATAGAGGAGCTGGAATGAGAGGGGGTAGAATTACAAAGTGAATAGCAGCGGTTAACAGTAGAGGTTCATCGTTCACAAGAAATATAGGAACAGTTTGCATTTAATCTTGTTGTTGTAGCTAAATAAAATATGTACCTAGCATATCATGTAATATGATAGCTTGTCTTGTTCTCATTTCCATCCTTATAAAATCAGTTTTGAGTTTCATTTCATTTGCATCAATTCTTCTTTGTTCTCTGAAGTCTATTTGCATTCTCGTTCTCTAAGCTTTGTCTATAATGGCTCAGCAATCTTCTTCCAGCAACCCCATTTTTCACCATATGGGCCATTCTGCATCTCGGCTACCAATTATGTCTGCCTCCACCACAAGTGCAGGGATGCAACAGGAAAATGATCTGACCAACAAGTCAGATGATGATGCCATTTATGAACTGGTGAGTCTCAGTACTCAATACCCATCAGCCATTGTTGCATTTGCCCGACGATTGCAGTCTAGAACTCATGAAGTTGAAAACTTTCAAGAGAAGATTTATGAACTTCAATGACTTGTTCATGAATCTAACAAAAAAATTAGAGATTTAAAGCAGGAGAATAAGAATTTAAAATCCTTACTTACTTTTTCATTTCGACTTCTTACTCTTTTAGATAAGGATAACATGTCAATTTATGAAGAGTAAGAGCGCCTGAAAAGTGAGTCTAAAAGTCTCAAATTTTTGTAAGTCGTTTAATTTTATGAAATAAAAATGTTTTCATGCATGCATTTTTCTTGTTTGTTGTTTGATGCAACTCTACACAATTTATCTCTCATCCAAGATATGAAAAATCAATCGAGACAAATAAAATTCAAACAACTAAGTAGTAAATTTTTTTTTTTAATTTTTTTATAGTCTAAGACATGCATCGATGTAAGAGAGGAGACTCACACACGTTGGAAGGCAAAAAATCAACTCACACAGCAAAAGAAACAAAAACAAAAAATGTCAAGCCAGATACACGCTAAAAAAAATAAATACACGCTAAAAAAAATGAACAGCGAATGTAAGCAAATATAAATAATTACACGCTAAAATATGAAAATGTTTTTTTTTTTAATTTCTACTTTTATTTTTGCAATAAATTTAATGAAACAACAATATAATTATATAAGACTCATTCAAAAGAGGGTTTCTAAAATTTCTACTTTTTTTCTTCTTCTTTTTTTCTTTTTTTTTCTTCCCATCTCTCTACGTCTTCTTTGTGGTTTTCTTGCGTGACCGCAGCGTGTTCTCAGTGCCTTCTTTCTTTTGTTTTTTTTTTCTTTCCGTCGGTTAGCATCTCCATGCAACGCGTGCATGCTAAAAGGAANGTCTTCTTTGTGGTTTTCTTGCGTGACCGCAGCGTGTTCTCAGTGCCTTCTTTCTTTTGTTTTTTTTTTCTTTCCGTCGGTTAGCATCTCCATGCAACGCGTGCATACTAAAAGGACCCATCTTCATCGACAAAAACTCTTGTTGGTTTTGGACGTGGAGTTGTTGTCTTGAAGGTAGTTTGCGGAGAGTGGTTCTGCATGCTTGCTGGGCGGATGTCCATGGCAGCTATTGCTCTATTTTTGGTGTGAAAAACAGAGTAGGCTTGGAGAGGTGACAGCCATTGAGTGGAGGTGCTTGCATGGGGTTAGGTGGCAGCTGCTGAGTAGAGGCTCACGGTGGTGGAGAGTTGCACGCCGCTCCTTCTTTCTTTTGTTTATTTCCAGCAGCTTCCTTTCTGCAGCTCTTGAAGTCCCTTGTGCAAATTTTTCCATCAACTCAGCAAGGTAAGATGGCACCAGTAGATACTTGAGATTAGTGGTGCTTTCCACTGCCAAGGCTATTATAGATTGATAAAATGCAATGTAGAGTTTAGAATAAACACGTGTAATGTTTTCATTTGCTTACTTAGAAAGTTAGTTATTACAGTTACGTTTACTCATCTATATTTTAGGCTATAAATACAGACCTATTCTTCTATAATAACACTCACTGAATAAGAATATATTTTTCCAACTTCATATCTCTCGTATCAGACTTCTCTTCTCCTCCATCTATGACTACTCTGTTTCATGGTATCAGATTGTAAATGGCCGATTCCGCTTCCATTTCTGATTCAAATATGGAGATTATTCCAAGTTACTATCACTTACAAAGTGGTGATTCACCAGGAAATATACTGGTGTCAAATGTCCTCACTGGGGAAAACTACCATACATGGAGCAGGTCCATGATGATGGCTTTGAAAGCCAAAAACAAGATTGGGTTCGTGAATGGATCGATTGCACAACCAAGTTCAACGAATTCTGCCTATGAATTGTGGGAGAGATGCAATAATATGGTTTCTTCCTGGATCATCAATTCTGTTTCAAAAGAAATCGATTGTAGCATAATATGTGCAAGAACAGCTAAAATGTGGGATGATCTGAAAAATAGATTTACACAAAAAAATGGTCCAATAATCTTTCAACTACAGAAAGATTTATCAATCTTGACGCAAGAAGACTCATCAGTGCGAGATTATAACTAAAGTTTCTTGGGTTATCAAGAGAGACAGCATGTGATGCAATTTTTGATGGGGTTAAATGATTATTTTTCCCATATCAGAGGACAAATTCTGATGTTAGAACCTTTGCCGAATATAACTAAAGTTTTTTCTTTGGTTGTTCAAGAAGAGAAACAAAGAGAGATTAGGAAGAACAACATGATTGACACTGCTGCTTTCATGAGCAAAGTTCAAGATACAAATCCAGCAATGAAAAGATTTATTCCTGGAAAACAACAGCCAAGAAGAGATAAGCTATTCTGCACTCACTGTGGTATGAACAATCATACAGTGGAGAAATGCTACAAGATACGTGGCTACCCTCCAGGCTTCAAACATAATTCAACCAATCTTCGACAGAAAGGAAAGTTTACAGGAACTGCTAATCAGATTTCGGGCCAAACCTTGAGTACTCCTTTTGAGAATTTTAATCAAATGCCATTCTCTCAAGAAGACTATCGAAAATTGTTATCTTTAATTCACTCACAACCTAATGATAATACCAATCACCAAGCTGCAAACATCATTTCTAATTCGATTGATCATTCTGCTCAAGGTATATCATCAAATTCTAGCCTCTCTTTAAGTGCTTCAATTTCATCTTCAATATTTGAAAATACTTGGATTGTAGACACAGGAGCTACAGACCATATTGCTCATTCAATTGACATCTTCACCTCAACCACAAAAGCGTTAAACATTTCTGTTAAACTCCTAAATGGAAATACTGTACCCGTAACTCATGTTGGTATAGTTCAAATATCTGAAAATCTAATCCTTAAAGATGTACTTTATGTACCATCTTTCTCATATAATCTGCTCTCTGTGAGTAAACTTACTTCAAATCAGAAATGCTCATTTATATTCTCATCTGATTTTTGCTTTATTCAGGAACTTACCCAATGGAAGACGATTGGGATAGCTAGAAGATCAGCTGGGCTTTACATACTGCAGAAATCAGGTGCTAGTGATGTTGTAGTTCAACCCAAATCAACTCTTGTAAACTCTGTAACAAGTTCTGAAGTTTGGCATAGTAGACTAGGACATCCTTCTATATCTCGACTGTCATTTCTTTCCAATAATGTACCAGATATCAACATTTCTGATAAAATTATTGATCATCATTGTACTATTTGCCCCTTGGCAAAACAGAAAAGATTACCATTTCAAATTCATCCATATAATGAAAACTCCATTTTTCATATTGTCCATTGTGATATATGGGGTCACTTTTCAATTCCAGCCCATAATGGTTCTAGATTTTTTCTTACTATAGTTGATGATCATTCGAGATTTACTTGGATATATTTGATGAAAAACAAGTCTGAGGTCAGAAACATTTTCAAGAGTTTTTACAATTTGATTGAAACACAGTTTGGGAAGAAAATAAAATGTCTAAGAAGTGATAATGGTTTAGAATTTAAAATGGCAGATTTTTATGCATTAAAAGGAATAATACATCAAATGTCATGTGTGGAAACACCTCAACAAAATTCTATAGTTGAAAGAAAGCATCAACACTTGCTAAATGTAGCAAGAGCTTTAAAATTTCAGTCAAATGTACCTTTAGTTTTTTGGGGAGAATGCATATTAACTGCATGTTATCTCATAAATCGTGTTCCATCTTTAATTTTAAACAACAAGTCTTCATATGAAGTTCTTCATAATTCAAACCCATTTTATAATCATTTGAAAGTTTTTGGTTGTTTAGTCTATGCATCAACACTTGTTCAAAACAGAAACAAATTTTCACCAAGAGCCAGAAAATGTGTTTTTGTAGGTTATTCTTCTGGTATAAAAGGATATAAATTGTTCAATTTAGAAAATAAAAATTTCTTTATTTATAGGGATGTGGTTTTTCATGAAACAGTTTTCCCTTTTATATCAAAGAATGATTCTTCAACCTTCACTTCAAATCTGGACAATATTCCTTTTCCATCATTAGATAACATAGTCTTTCCAAAACTAGTTTTTGATTCTACTGAGAACACAAATATTCCTACTCCTAGTAATATTCCTTCTAATCCTCAAGAAAAATCCAGAAATCATCCTAATCCAGAAAATACAGACTCACCAAATTTGAATGATGAAACCCAATTCCCTGTTCTGAGGAGATCAACTCAACAGCACAAAGCACCTGGTTACCTGCAATCTTTTCACTGCAATCTGGCTGATTCTACTTCTCAATCTTCTTTCATAGGTCCTGCCATCAATATAGGTACTAAATATAGCATTTCTGATGTCTTATCATACTCGAAATTATCTCAATCACATAGAGTTTTTTCTGTTGCCATATCTACTGAAATTGAACCAAACTTTTATCACCAAGCTGTTAGGCATACTCATTGGAGAGATGCCATGGCTGGAGAATTGTCTGCACTTGAATCAAATAACACTTGGGTTTTTACATCACTTCCTCCAAATAAAAGACCCATAGGTTGTAAATGGGTGTATAAAATTAAATACAATTTAGATGGTTCTATTGAGAGACATAAGGCAAGACTAGTAGCAAAAGGGTACACTCAAAGAGAAGGCCTAGATTTTTTTGAAACTTTCTGACCTGTTGCGAAGATGGTCACTGTTAGATGTGTATTATCACTGGCTGCAATACACAATTGGCATCTCTTTCATCTAGATGTCAACAATGCTTTTTTATATGGAGACTTAGATGAAGAGGTTTTCATGAAAGCATCTCTNATGTGTATTATCACTGGCTGCAATACACAATTGGCATCTCTTTCATCTAGATGTCAACAATGCTTTTTTATATGGAGACTTAGATGAAGAGGTTTTCATGAAAGCACCTCCNTGTCAACAATGCTTTTTTATATGGAGACTTAGATGAAGAGGTTTTCATGAAAGCATCTCTTGGTTATCTACCTAAAGGGGACTCTCGGGTATGTAAGTTGCAAAGATCCTTATATGGTTTGAAGCAAGCATACAGACAATGGAATTCAAAGTTCAAATCTGTGCTATTTGATATTGGATTCACACAGTCAAAGGCAGATTACTCCTTGTTTACCAAGAAGGAAGGAAGTTCATTTGTGGCTTTATTACTTTATGTGGATGATATACTGCTTGCTAGCAGTGATTTAGAGGCAATTGATTCTGTAACAACCCACTATAAATTCAACGGTAGAATTTCTATTGGCTTTAGGAATCTCGTGAAAACTCCATAAGTTTTCACGAATCGACCAATCGCATAAGTTTTAGTCTATCAACATAGTTTGTGTTATCACTCACTATGGGGTCAGAAGTGCGATTCTAATTATTTGAGGTAGTTATAAGTGTCAGAATGTATTATGGTCTGCGCCATTAGACTCAGTTGATTATTTAGGATTTTATGGCGCAATAAGTCTATTTTCATATTTTCAGACAAAATGTCTGTTTAAAACTATGAAATTATTTTTAGGGACACTTCGAGGTTGAGTTTCAGTTAACGATTTTCACTGTCGGTTAATATGAATATTTAAAAATTTTTTAGTGCTAAGTTTATGATTCATTTTTCTGAAGTGAATAGTAACCTTGGTAAGTGCACAAATTGCAGTGTTTCAAAATCACAATATGGAATGTCCAAATAGATTAGAGAAGTTTTATTTGGACACTTGACAAGATCTTAGCCACACATAGTGAATAGTATTAGACACTTGGCACCATGAGGAACGTTTGATGGATTTGAAGGAATCAAGGTGTGAGATCATGCCACTTAAGCAAAAACCTTATTCCATTCGACCAATCAAATTGTGCCAAACCAATGAGGATTTCCACTCTAGTGAAATCCTATATGATTGAAATCCAACTGAGAACCCAAAATCATGGTTGAAATCGAAGTCCTAAACGGTTTTATCTAAACCATTAAGTTGACCTCCGAAACTTTAATGAATTAGTTTCTAGTATTGTGTTTAATCGCTTGATTAAATTACTTTCACATGCTATTAATCATTCAATTTGTATAAGAACATCATTATCCAACCTTGTTAACCTTGAAAAATTGATTGGGCCAAGTGATATTGGATTTGGGCTTGATAGCAACTCAAACTCTCTTTAAACCCCAAAATTGAGGCCCATTCGGTTTAGGCCCATTAAGGCCCACGAATTTGGTCTCATTAGCATTGCTTCTTGCCTAAGTTTGCACCCCCACTTGGCTGAATAGATTTTCCAAAAGAGATTTTAGAAAGTTTTGAAGAAAAATATCTAAAGGGCCACCTCACTCTTTCACTCTCACACTCCATCTTGAGAAAAGATCTTGGGCTGATTTTTTTGGGGAAGAAAAGGCCAACACTCAAGCTCTCTTTTAGTCCTATCACTTTACATAACCTATGTTAGAGTCTCTCCAGTTCACTTCCCACAAAAAGAAACTCTCCTTTACATTTTTCCTTGATAGAACACAAAAGACTCTCTCGGACAGTTTTTCTAGTCTCTGTTGAGCGCCTTATTCGAAGCTTTTGTAAGTGTTTTCTCACAAAGTTCCCTTACTTAAAGTTGTTCATTTTTTAGTCTAGTTTATGTGGATATCTTATTTGTTCCATTTAGAGATCATTTTATTGATAAAAAGTTGTTCAAACCCCAGAAAGGTTAATCTGGGAGATAAACTGGAGAGTGTGTTGTAGTTTGGAGTTTTTGACCAAGCTAATGGATAGATCTTGGTCTGAAATTTTTATGTAGTACTGTTAACATGTGTATATGATTATTTTTTAAGGATTTTTTGCATGATTAAAAGTTTTGGTGAAAGGTTTTCTTAGATCTAGAAACTTAGAAACTGGAAGAGGAAAAACAGTTTCTGTTTTGAGAAAGTTTAAATCTTTTATGGTCTAATCCTAATCCAATGGCTTTGATATTTTTATTTGAGGATCCTAAACCTCTTATATACATTTTAGAATGTTGTTTTGAATATATTTAATGTTAGTTTCTAAGATATGAAATTTTATGCAAGGAGATATTTAGTTAGGCCAAAGTGATGATGTTCTTGGCTAAATTTATGTTTTGATTGCTTTTTAACCATGTGATCTTGAGTTTGAAGCTTGGATATGTTTTAGGACACATTTTTAAACCATGTGATGTTTTTATTTGAAAATCACATCTTTATAAGTCATGGATCAAGAGGTTGATCAAAACAAGTTAGAAACAAAAATCAAAGGAAATAGCCTATGTAAAATTTCGGCCCTATAGAGTTTTAATGGTTGTGTTTAGTTTTAAATTTTTCTGATTTGATATTTAAGTTTAGGATAAAATTTACATGAGGTATGTAAATTTTGATAATTTTTGGAATTTGGATGCAAAATCCTTAAGTTAAGGGTAAAATGGTCATTTTCCCATATGTAAAGGGTAAAATGGTAATTTTACTCTAAGTTGACATTTTTCCATATTTCTAATTGTTAGTGATTAAGTCCTAACTTTTAAAAATCATTACTTTCAGTTCCTTGTGATCGTGCTTGAGTTTTTGCCCAGAAAATGTAAAGACCGAGGTAAGTTAGCTTTTAACTTACTAGCAGTTTAATGTGTATGAGTGATAAGTAAAGCAACTACAATGTATGTATGTATGTATGTATGTCATAACACGTGTCATGCCGAATCATTACATATTTATCTGTTACACAGAATTTATTTTGTCATGAGTTATTCATTTATTACACAAGATATTCTGTCACGTATTGCTATACATTGCAAGTATGTCATGTTAAGTTAAGTATGCCATCTGTTACATGTATGTCATGTCATGTCTTTCAACTTACGTTCATGTACGTCTTCGTACAGTTAAGTTATTGTTCAGTTCATGGTTATTGTTAAATCATGGTAACCCTATGAGATAAGAATACGCAATCATGGAAACCCCATGAGATATGAATACGCAATCATAGTAACCCCGTAAGATAAGAATACTCAATCATGGTAACCCCATGAGATAAGAATACGATATCATGGTAATCCCATAAGATAAAACTACGCTATCGTGGTAACCCCACGAGACAAGAGTATCATGGTTATTCCATGAGATAAGACTACGCTATCGTGGTAACCCCACGAGACAAGAGTATCATGATAATTCTATGAGATAAGACTATGCTATCATGGTAAACCCATGAGACAAGAGCATCATGGTAATTCCATGAGATAAGAATATATTTCAAGTTCATGTTAAGTCTCAGATCATGTTCATGATAAGTAAAGAAGTCAGTTCAAGCTCATGAAAAGTTAAGTTTAAGTTTAAGTTCAAGTTCATGTTATGTTAAGTTTCAGAATTCAAGTCCAAGTTCATGTTAAGTAAAGAAGTCAGTTCAAGTTCATGCAAAATTAAGTTTTAGTTCAAGTTCAAGTTCATGTTAAGTTAAGTTTCAGAATTCAAGTCCAAGTTCATATTAAGTAAAGAAGTCAGTTTAAGTTCATGTTAAGTCAAGTTTCAGATCAAGTTCTTGTTAAGTCAAGTATCAGTTTAAGTCCAGTTTAGTTTAAGCAAGTCAAGTTTAATTCATGCTTTAGTTTATGTTATGTCAGTTATGTTATGCTGTATGTCAAGTTATGGTATGATTTTAATTATGCATTCATGCTTTTACTGCCATTGATGCATCATTAACCTGTGTGAAGGTTTTCTATTAACTTACTGAGATTTGTAATCAAATCTCACTGCGGTAGTCCCAACTACCATTCCCCCCCGAATGGTAGATCTTGTTACAAGATCGGAAGGAGAATCGAGAATCAACCAACTAGAAACAGTCGACTAAGTGATGGTGTGACGCAGATGATAGTACAGTAGTTACCTCAAATTACTACTTGTATTTGTGAAGTTATATCTCCAGCACTCTTTTGATCGCAACTATTTTGGGCTAGTGTTGTGATCTTAGTTGTTTAGTATGTCATTATGTATGAAGTATGTTTTAAGTATTTGGGATATTTCAGTTTGGTGCATAGTATTGCTAAAGAAAAAAAAATTATCCGCTGCGAATATTGCATAATGCTAGGTCAATGTTAGGAACATTGCATCTTATATGTCATGAACGGGGGCAGGTAACCTTGTGTTGCATGTCTCGACGCTTCAAATGTTCGTCCGATCCCAAGTGGAATTTGGGGGCGTCAAAGATTCTGTCAAAGCAGCTTTAACTCTTCATTTTAAATTGAAAGATTTGGGACCAGCCAAGTTCTTTCTCGAGATGGAGATTGCAAGATCAAAAAGAGGTATTTCTTTATCTCAAAGAAAATACACTTTAGAACTACTAGTAGATTTTGATTTGTTAGCTGCCAAACCTGTTTTGTTTCCCATGGACACTCATGTCAAATTGTCGAAAGATGAAGGTGACTTGGTTGATGATGTTTTTGGTTATCAAAGATTGATTGGCAGATTAATTTATCTCACTCATACCAGACCAGATATTACTTTTGCAGTTCACCATTTAAGTCAATATCTGGATCGTCCTCGAATACCTCATCTTCAAGTTGCAATGAGGATTCTTAAATACTTGAAATTAGCTCCTGGACAAGGTCTTTTATTTCCAAGTCATTCCAAAGTGCATATAAAGGCATTTTCAGATTCAGATTCAGATTAGGCAAGTTGTATAGACAATCGAAGGTCAGTCAGTGGCTATTGTGTTTTCATTGGGGATTCTCTGATATCTTGGAAATCGAAGAAGCAACATACGGTTTCTAGATCATCAGCAAAAGCTGAATATAGATCAATGGCGTTTACAGTTTGTGAAATAACATGGATCCGATCATTACTTAAGGATCTGTATCAATCACATACACAACCAGCTTTATTGTTTTGTGATAATCAAGCTTCTCTTCATATAGCAGCTAATCCAGTTCATTATAAACGGACCAAACATATAGAACTAGATTGTCATTTAGTGCGTGAGAAAATAGAAGAAGGATCACTGACAGTTCTACACATTGCCTCTGTTCATCAAATTGCAGATTTGATGACTAAGCCTCTTGGTTCCAAACCATTTGATACTTTGTTATCCAAGATAAATGTGCATAATATATACACATCATCTTGAGGGGGACTATTATAGACTGATAAAATGCAATGTAGAGTTTAGAATAAACACGTGTAATGTTTTCATTTGCTTACTTAGAAAGTTAGTTATTACAGTTACGTTTACTCATCTGTATTTTAGGCTATAAATATAGACCTATTCTTCTGTAATAACACTCACTGAATAAGAATACATTTTTCCAACTTCATATCTCTCGTATCAAACTTCTCTTCTCCTCCATCTATCACTACTTTGTTTCAAAGGCAGAGCTCTTCAGCTCCCGTACTACGTGTGATGGTGGCTGGTGGCGGCACGAGGTTGGCAAGGGCTGAATGTAGTGCAGCGTGGAGGTTAAGTGGCCGTTAATGGTGGCTTGAGGTGGCTGGGCACGGTGCTGTGTAGGTGCAGTTGGACGTGGTCTACGGTGCATGCATGCAGGGGCGGAGCTAGGATTTGGTATTTAGGGGGGCGATTGACAAAGTGTGTGGTATGGAATAAAATTCATCCATTATCATCTCTGAAGTGAAATTCTTGGCAATTTCTTTCTCAATATAAACTAGCAAATGATCTACAAGAAACTCATCTTCAATCCGCATACGCAATCTAGTTTTTATAAGTTTCATGGCAGAAAATGCTTGCTTAGTAGTAGAAGTAGAAACAGGAAGAGTTAATACTAGACGAATTAACCTGTCAATCAAATAATAAATCTTTGAATTTTCTGAAATTGCTAATCCTCTACATAGCTCAGATAATGTAGACATATCTTGAAAATCTGGATGCGTCAGCACATCAAGCTCATAATGCTGCAATTGAATTCTCAAAAAGAATTTTTCTTGCTCAGTAAAATCCTGTGGATAAAACTTCTCAACCAATTTGCATATATCATCAATTTTAAATGATTTGTATGCACCTTTAGGGTTTAAAGCAGCACTAAGCACGAGAATTTCTATTGTCTGGTCGTTAAATCTATTATTCAATTCTTGTAACTGGAAGTCTATTGTAGCAGTAAATATATCAATCCTAAAATGATGCTCCATTGACTTGTCAACTTGACGACGAGATTTGCCTCGAGCTCTAGTATATTGGTCATTCATAGAATATCAATTTGGTGTTTTTCACAAAATGATTTAACATCAGTAAGCAAAGAGTCCCACCCATCATCTCACAGATTTTGAATGAGTACTTTTGTGGTTGAAACTAGGCTCATGGCATTCACAATATCTTGTGAATTTTGTTGCAAAGATTGGCAAAGTGCATTAGTGATTCCCATGATTTTTTTATCATATGTAATATCAGAATAAATTCAAAAGATGTTAATACCATGTAAGCCACTTCAGCATCATCACGTTGAGAATAATTTAATCCCTCATTTGAGATAGTATTGATAACTGAGCAAGTAGCACTGAACATCCTCATCAAGCTACAAACAGATTGGAAATGAGATCCCCACCTAGTATCTCCAGCTCGTTGTAATTCATCATGACGTTTGAAGAACCAACAACAGTATTGATAATAGATGTCAAATGGCCAAAGAACTGATGAACATGTTTGGCTTCTCTAGAGGCTGCAACTAAAGCTAATTATAGTTTATGAGCCCAACAATGAACATAATATGCATAGGGACAATCTTTAAGAAATAAAGCTTGTAATCCATTCCATTCACTGCGCATATTACTTCCTCCATCATATCCCTGACCTCGAATATTCTCAATTTGAAGGTCGTAACGAGAAAGAAGAACGCATATTTCATTTTTTAGAGTTAGTGCCATAGTATCTTTGACATGCACAATATGAAAAAATTGCTCTCTAATAAAACCATATTTATCAACAAACCTCAAAATGATAGCCATTTGTTCTCTTTTAGATTCATCCCAAGTTTCGTCAACAAGAATACAAAATTTGGCATCCCCGATTTCTTCGTGAATCACATTTCGCACTTTACTTGCATATATATGCAAAATTTCCTTTTGAATTTGGGGTGATGTATATTTGGCATTCTGTGGAGCATTTTCCAGGATAACTCCATTAACTTGATCATTAAAACTTGCCAAAAGTTTTATCAATTTAATGAAATTACCTTGATTTTTTGAGTCAGAGCTTTCATCATGACCCCTAAAGGCACAAGCTTGGAACGTAAGCCATCGAACACTTTCTATCGAAGTTTTGAGCTGCAACCGATTATTCTCAATCTGTTGTGATACTTGTTTTTCAACTAACTTGTCAATATGTCTTGACTAATTCATTAGATCCTCACAACATTTTACAGCATTTTTATGTGGTGAATTTGAATCTCTCCACACATGTCTTATTAAAGGACAATTCATTCTATCATTCACTTTTTTTCAATTGTCAAAACCTTTATTGGTAAATGCATCTGATCCTGGACGGCTTGTTGATTTCTTAGCAAAAATATAGCATGGAAGACAAAATATAGCATTCTTCGATGGTGAGTACTCCAACCAATTTGAATATCTTTGAGACTAAGAAAATTGAAATCGACGACGTTGATTACCTATTCTTGAAAATGGATATTCTGAAAGTTTAGGTTAATATGGACCAGCTTTAAGATAGGCACGTCGGATCTCATCTTGTAGGTTAGTAGGAAATTCTCATATTTGTAGACGTAATCCTGGATCACGTTCCAAAGAGGTAGCATCCATCTCTTCAGGTTGGATTCTTGAAGTTTTAGAGGGACGCTCGTCAGTGATAGAAGCNAAAAAAAAAAAAAAAAAAGAAGAAGAAGAGAATAATCATCAATCTTGTAGAATTGGAAAATTCATAAAGTACCTTTTAGAAGCTTGTGGCGGCGTGACCCTCTCTCAAAGATTATAAAGTACCTTTTATGAACATTTGATCCCTGAAATAAACTCATAAAAAAGATGCAGACAAATTAGATAACACTACTTAAAAGTTTATGAGTAACCTACATAAAAAAACAAACTTATTTTTTTTCAATTTTCAGCATTTCATAGGAATCAAAATAAAAATTCCAACTAATTTTTTTTTTCTTATTTAAAAAAAAAAAGTCACATAGAACAGTCAAAGTCTCAAAAGTTACTATTATTCACAAGATAAATTATTGTTTTTATCGATTAAAAAAAGCCACATTCCAACTTTTTTCTTTTCTCCAACTTATGAGAAAAGATAACCTTCCAATTCCAGACTTTAGACTTCTAGTTACTTAAATACTAGTAATTGTTTAATTATTGTTCATAACTCACAAGAACCACAACAAATGATATATTTTATTAATAGACACCTTTGATTTTTGGTCCTTTGCATTTTTGTGTTCTTTTTCAATAGTAACTTTTGTCTTTTAGCATTTTACTTTATCATGAGTTCGCAAGTCCCAAGCCCAAGGGTCTTTCGTCTTCACTCTTCCGTCTTAGCCTCTTATTCTTAATATAATAATAAGAGAAGTCTTGGACTCTAAGGATGAATGATGAACAGTGAAGGGCAAGGCACTGAGTCCGTGAGTCGCAAACTCCCACTCGCATAAAATCATAATCGCATTGACTATTAAGTATTAAAATTTTAAAAACGAAACCCATCGGCCAGAGCTCTATATTTAAGATCCCATTTTTCTATAAAAAAAAATAGTAAAACCAAACAAAACTGAACGGTATGAAGACTTTGAACTTACTTCATCACCAAAAGGTAGAAGATTAGAAGGTAGCCCACTGCCCACAAGTTCCAACAGCTGAAAGGTGAAGGGCCACGAAGCACTGTAGAGTGAAGGCGAAGCCGAGAAGATCACTGCAAATGCGGAAAGGTTGAGACTTCAGAAAGTTAGTAACTGAGTTGCCCGTTGGTATTTTTTTATTTCCTCCTCTGCCCGTGATGTGTTACACTGTTATTTGTCTATAAGATTTGGTTTCACTTCTTGAGATTTATGCTTTATCGGTAAGGTGCAAAGATTTGTGTGTTAGTTATCAAGTGAAGTGAAGTGAAAAGTTAGAGTGAGGTTATCTGAGTATGGGGATTTGGGGGGACAATTTTAATAAAATTTTTGAAAATCTGAGTATTAGGCGGGGGCAATTTTAATTATATACATAAATATTATATTTATTTACATACTAGAGTAATTTTTTTAAAAACTTGCCCCCCAGCCATACAGCTAGCTCTGCCCCTGCATGCATGGAGGTGACTTGATGGCTGTAGGTTGAGGATGACTCAAAACGACATGTCGTTTAGAAGAAGGCACAAGACAAAGCGTATAGACAAACGACAAGTTGTTTTCATTTTCGGAAAAATGATATGTCGTTTAGACGGTGCTGCAAAACAAAAAATAAAAAAGTTAAATAAATAAATACAAAAAATAAAACTAGACAAACAAATAAAAGATAACTAAAGAAACAAAAATAAAACTAGACAAAGAAAATAAAATAAAAAAATAATTAAAGATAAAAATAAAATTAGACAAAAGATGAAGAATTAAATATTAAAAGTATGTTGTGCAAGTGAATAAATATTACCTGACCAATTAAATCACAAGTTATAAAATTAAACATAAACTATGCTATTAATCAATTTAAATTACAATTTAGATTTATGCCCCTTAATCAATTTGTTTTTTTATTATCTAAAATCAATAATTAAATAATTAAAAATTATATTAATTTTAAATATATAAAATATGTAATAATGAAGCTCAATCAACCAGAGAAGAATAAGGGGAAGATGACAAGGGAAAGATTAATAGCTCAAACTCCTCAAAACCATTGAGAAAACTTCGTAGAGGAAGACCATCTTTCAATGCCAATAGAAAACACATTTTTATTATTTCTAATACTTTGTGGTACACTTAACTTGTTTGTACCTAATAATTCTCATTCATTTCTTTATTTTCTTTTTAGGAATGTTATGCATCAGTCACTATTCACTCTCACATTCTACACTAATAATTTTTTCATAGAGTGTTGAGATGTTTTTCATATGGTATAAAAGTGTTTTTTATAGGGTATGGGGTGGTGAATAGTGACTGATGAGAGAATTTTTTTTTTTTTTTTGATAAGTAAATAAGAGAGGACATGTGGGGGATTAGAACTCATGATCTTATTATCCTCTTTCTCTATATTTTGTTTATAGTAACTTAAATTGTTGCTTCATTAAAAAATGACATTGTTGGGCGCATGATACATCACTTGGAATCATGAAAAGTACAAAAGTCGCAAGATGTGTACACGAGAAGAAATTATTCAAACATAGTATTTTGATTTTGTTTTTGAACTGATACTATGAATTCTTATTATTATAGCAAATCTTGGTACAAAAGGTTCGAAAAGAGTTCATTCATGCTGCTAAATTTTATTGAGCAATAATAAATACAGTCGTGAGTGTGCAAGCGGCGTGCAGTCGCTTTGATAAAAAGTGAATAAAGATGGGACCCACTTGAAAAAAAGTTAAATTTTTAATAACAGACCCCACCCATTTTCAAAGNTAAATACAGTCGTGAGTGTGCAAGCGGCGTGCAGTCGCTTTGATAAAAAGTGAATAAAGATGGGACCCACTTGAAAAAAAGTTAAATTTTTAATAACAGACCCCACACATTTTCAAAACGACTGTATGGCATTTGCGCATTCCACGACTATACGTAGAATTACCCAATTTTATTTACTAGGTGGCGAGTGTGATGCGGAACAAAACCGAAGGTTTCCCCCGCGACCCGTCTTCTCCAAACAGAGCATTCCTCCACTCGTTGGACGCTTTGAGTCTGTATACGAAGACGCAGGCGCAAAGCTGGCTCAACTTCTCCCCTACTGAATAACCATAACAACACGGTGACTTTTGAG
Organism: Pterocarya stenoptera; assembly: GCA_003123785.1. NCBI lineage: Eukaryota > Viridiplantae > Streptophyta > Magnoliopsida > Fagales > Juglandaceae > Pterocarya > Pterocarya stenoptera. Next base: position 124,291 of record QEOT01001087.1, on the reverse strand, counting down.
TCTGATCAATCCCCATCATTCTCCCGTGAACCCAGCCCCGCCTTCCATTTGCCTTTTCCACTGTGCGCTTTTTTAGTGGATCGATTCGATATGGCCACTGCTCGTCAGAGAAAATCCACAAAACTTGTCCATAAAAGCAGCTCCAACACCTTCCTATTTTCTAAGCCATCCACATTTCTTGTAATTTCCATGGCTTGCACCTTCTTCGTCTCAATTGTCCTTTTTCTTTCCCTCTCTCCCGCTGCCATGAAACCCAGGCCTATTGCTCCCTCCATCTCTCCCGCGATCCGCCAGGCCTGCAAGGCCACTCGCTTCCCTAGCCAATGCGAGACCTCTTTGACCCAATCCAACCATGTGCTCCCCCAACCCCACCCCTCTCCAGCTCATCCAGTCCGCCATCTTGGTCTCCTCCCAGAGCCTCCACAGCGCCCAATCCATGGTCAAGTCCATCCTGGACTCCTCTGCGGGGAATGCGAACCGCACCACGGCCGCCAAAAGCTGCCTGGAGACCCTCAGAAACTCCTAGTACCGGACTTCTCGGACTATCGAAGACGCACTGCCACATGGCAGGATCAAGGATGTGAGGATCTGGATGAGCACCTCGTTGCTCTACCAACAAGGTTGCTGGTCCGCGCTCTAGTTAGTGAACGACACCAAGATGGTGAACTCGACGATGTTGAATCTGGACTTGTGGCTGGGCTCACGAGTAACGTGCTAAGCATGGTGTTCTCATACGGTATTTTCGGGAACGAGACTAGGTCGTGGGCCCCGCCCAAGACCTAGCGGACGGGTTCTGGAAGGGAGGTGGCGGCTCTGGGTCGGATTTCCTGGGCGGCTTCCCGTCCAAGCTAACGGTGGACGTGACCGTGTGTAAGGATGGGAGTGGCGGGTGCTAGAAGACGGTGGAGGAGGCAGTGAATGCCGCACCTGATAACGCCAGGGAACGGAAGTTCGTGATACATATAAGGGAGGGGGTGTACGAGGGAAACCGTCAGAATCCCGTTAGAGAAGAAGAACATGGTGTTTTTAGGAGACGGGATGGGCAAAAAGGTCATTACGGGGTCGTTGAACGTCGGCAAGCCTGGGCTTTCGACATACAACACAACCACAGTTGGTAAGTCTTCCTTGTTATTGTTTTGTCTTTTCTTTCTGGATATGTTTTTATTTTCAAGGTTGTGGATGGAGGCAATAAATACTATTGGGGAGGTGCTCATGCTAACTTATTCTAGTAGATTTTACAGCCTTTTGCACTTAGGTTTTTCCATCAGTTTGTCACCTTACATTGAGTGCATTCCGAACCAAATAAAGTTTATGATTAATGCCCAAGACTATTAAGTTCATGAGTCATTATTTTAACCACTGACTTGGTCTTGTTCTAGAGTTGCTTTAAAAAAAAAAAAAATCCCTGCTGTTCCTTATGAATCATTCTGGAACAGGTGTTCTTGGTGATGGATTCATGGCCAGCGGCCTCACAATCCAGAATGCGGCTGGTTCTGATGCACACCAACCTGTGGCCTTTAGATCAAAAAGTGATCTATCTGTCATTGAGAGTTGCGAATTCTTAGGCAATCAAGATACACTCTATGCTCGCGCCCTCCACCAATTCTACAAATCATGCCGCAGCCAGGGAAATGTGGATTTCATTTTTGGAAACTCAGCATCAGTTATTCAAGACTTNGTGATGGATTCATGGCCAGCGGCCTCACAATCCAGAATGCGGCTGGTTCTGATGCACACCAACCTGTGGCCTTTAGATCAAAAAGTGATCTATCTGTCATTGAGAGCTGCGAATTCTTAGGCAATCAAGATACACTCTATGCTCGCGCCCTCCACCAATTCTACAAATCATGCCGCAGCCAGGGAAATGTGGATTTCATTTTTGGAAACTCAGCATCAGTTATTCAAGACTACCAGATCTTAGTCTCCCCTCGACAAATAGATCCAGCAAAGGGCGAGAATAATGCTATCACTGCACATAGCAAAAAGGACCCTGCACAATCCACAGGTTTTGTTTTTCAGAATTGCTTGATAAATGGCACTGATGAATACATGGTACTGTATCAAAACAATCCCAAAGTACATATTAATTATTTAGGGAGGCCATGGAAGGAGTACTCAAGGACAGTTTTATAAGTTGTCACTTAGAAGTTCTTATTACACCAGAAGGCTGGAAGCCATGGGATGGCGATTTTGCATTGAAAACACTCTATTATGGAGAATTTGGGAATTCTGGACTAGGCTCTAATTTGTCCCAGAGAGTAACCTGGAGTAGCCAGATCTCGACAGAGCACGTAGAGACATATTTTGTCGAGAATTTTATCCAAGGAGATAAGTGGATTCCATCTTCTCAGTAATTTGCTTCAAATTTTGCAGAAATATTGGCCAAAATATGTCTGGAACTCAACAATATTGGGAATTTGGGAGATTCCAAATTTTTGGCTACATTTGATCTCCATCCATATGTGGCATCTCTTCACAGTGGGGCTCTTATGCTTGAGCATGTTTCCAACCATCTCTCTCCTGGCATCTGTTGTGTAACTCTAGGGGAGGTAGATGAGAGTTGGATAGGTGTAATTTCTACTTTGTCGTAGAAAATAAAACTTATTTATTTATTCTTTTATAAATTTCCACAGGGTCATTGAATTTTCATGTTAGAGGTTGCCACCTACTAAGTCGTCACACGTTGAACAAACGTAAAAGAGAGAAAAATGACACAAACAATACCGAATAACATGGACTTTTTCAATGCTAGTAATGATACAAAGGCATTGGCATCTGGCCATCAATTTCTTGACTTGCAGCTAGGATACGTGAAACTCGAGAAAATAATAATCCACAGGCCCTTAGCATAGGTGAAATTCTATTCAAATCATTATTAATGTCAAGAACTCTCACTTTGACAATGTGAAATTTCATTCACCACCTTTCTAGAGAAATATGGTGTTACATTTCCCCTCTAATATGTGTAACGCCCTTACGAGGTTATGTTTTGACTCACTTACATTGCACACTATAAAATGATCAATTTGAGTTTAATATCATTTGTGATAACATAAGAAAAGTTCAAACTGCGCCGAGGCTTATATCCCAAACAACAAGTTAAAAGTTAGAATTCCAGCATTATTGAAGTCGTTATAAATGTCAACAGAATCCTCATCGACAACGGAAGCTCTGCGGACATATTGTTTTGGGAAGCTTTTGTCAAGATGGGAATTGAAACTTCCTGTCTGGTGGCCGCCCCCATATCCTTGAAAGGCTTCTCTATGGACATCGATCGGCCAGTGGGAACCATCACCTTGTTCGTCTTGGTGGGAAGTGCCCCATGTGCGGTTCCTGTGAAGGTTGACTTCCTGGTGGTGAAAACTCCATCGACCTACAACGCCATCATAGGAAGACCCACCCTCAACTGCTTAAAGGCCGTCACCTCGACCTACCACCTCAAAATGAAATTTTCAGCTCCCCACGGGGTGAGAGAGGTTCGAGGGGAACAAGTGTCGGCAAGGGAGTGCTATGTGCAGGAATTGAAGCAAAAAGATGAAGAACCTGCCCAGGACTGCACCAAGGGGACGAAATAGGCCGGACACCACTAGAAAAACAACGGCAAGCTCCTATCCATGATCCGCCTGGCCTAGTTTCTAGGGGGAAGGAATAGGGAGAGGCTGTGGAGAAAGGGAGCGAACGACTACTTCTCCGGAGCGAGAGCCCGGGCACTTTAAACTTTGTAATAACTTTGCACCGAACTTGTATATTTCCTTTTCACTTAATAATACAACTTTTCAGGGCAATTCAGAACATTCGCTCTATGATCTCGCCTTACAAGTATGACACCAAAAAATAGAAACAAAATGCAGCTAACAAGACACACAATGACAAAGTCATCAACAACTTACCCCCCCGTGGGTCACAACAAGGAAAGGTAGGCTAGAGTGTTGCCTTGTCCCTCCCGCGAGGGAGAGTGGGCCAGCTGATGGTGGCCTGAAAACAAAATGTACCTTTTTTGCAAACGTCAACAGGCGGGAGTAGGTTTAGTAACAAACTGCCTTAAAACTTACCTCCTTGTGAGATACCACAGGGAAAGAATGGCCTAAGGGCGACCTTATCCCTCCCGCAGAGGAGAGCAAGATTGGCATACGACCCTCCCGATTATTTTACCCCGACCTCTATTGCAAATGAGTGTGGGATCAGCACCAGCCTGACCCAACACCTACATTCCTTTTGATATCAACGAGCGGGAGCGGGTCCAGTAACAAACTGCCTGAACAACTTACCTCCCCGTGGAACACTACAGGAAAAGGTTGGCCTAAGGGTGACCTTATCCCTCTAGCGGAGGAGAGCGGGACTGGCATACAGTCTTCTCAAATAAATTACCGCAACTCCTATCACGGCGAAGAGCGGTCAGCCTACTGCCGGCCGAACTTACCTTCCCATAGGGTACCATAGGGAAAGGTAGGCCTTAAAGTTGCCTTATCCCTCCCACGACGGAGAGCGGGTAGTCCTCAGCTACCCTACATTAGAGATTTTTACCTTCCTCGTAAGTGTCAACAAGCGGGAGTGGGTACAGAAATAGACTACCTGAAAACTTACCTCCTTGTGGGACACTATAGGGAAAGGTCGGCCTTAAGGTGGCCTTATCCCTCCCGTAGAGGAGAGCGGGACTGGCATACGGCCCTATTGAATACTTACCCTGACCTCCACTGTGAGTGAAGAGTGAGTCTGGCACCAGCTTGGCTTAAAGTATTACCCTTCCCTGTGATGTCAACGAGTAGGAGCAGGTCCAGTTACAAACTGCTCGAACAACCTACCTCCTTGTGGGGCTAAAATGGGAAAGGTCGGCCTAAGGGTGACCTTATCCCTCCCACAACGGAGAGCGGGACTGGCATACAGCCCTCCTGAATAAATTACCCTGACTCCTATCAGGGCGAAGGAGCGGACTGCTCTACTGGCAGCCCAAAGAAGTTACCTCCTTGGGGAAGAAAAAGGGGTAGGCTAGCTTGGGTTAGCCCTACCCCGCCCTAATGGAGAGTGGGTTTGAGTCTTACGACTACCCAAAGAAAGGAAGCTCCATGGAGAGGAAGCAAAGAGAAGTCCTACAAAGCATCGGCAAACAAAGAACATACGAAGAAGTTACAATAGGGTACACATATTTATTTTATTACTCAATTCATAATTACAAAAAAAATAGAGAAACCAGCGGGAGTACGAGAAGAAATACTACAAGGAAAGCACAGAGACAACACAAAAAATAAAATATGGAAGGCGCATAAAACAATAGTACAGGGGAAACTAGAAATAATATGTGGGAACTACACGGTCAAATACACAAAATCATTTTATTAACTTTACTACAATGCAAAAGGCAGGTTACATCATGAAGTCAAATTACAAGAAAAAAGTTACATCTCAAGGTCGTTTGAAACCACTAAACTACAAAGGATAATTCACACTGGGAACCTTATACATTCCAAGGAACTGCCTACAGTGCCATCTACTCCAAACACACACATATGAGAGAAAAGTCCAGGGAAGGATCCGAGACTACAAACCCTACCGAGACCGAGTCAACGACCATGAACGAAGAGCATATAACCGTAGAGTTGGAGGAGTCGACCCTACGGGTGCGACCTAGGTCAAAGATCTCCACCATTATGATGTGTCGATAACACCATAAAAGGCCAGCGGACCGCCAAAGATACGACACACCATATGGTCGCATAGGACTAGAGGAGGAAGAATGTTTTGGTGAAAAGGTCCTATCGAGCACAAGGAAACCAGTCAGTAAACCGCAGTTGCCTGTGGGGAAAGCTGCGGCAAAGACGACGCCAAGAACCAGAGCGCCCCAGGGGCCAGCCTCAACTAAGGATCTCGATTGAATCGAAGTGATTCTCATATCAAGAGAAGCAAAATTGAAAAGGGAGGCTGCCGCCACGGCGACAAGGCCATTCACCACTGTAACAAAAGCACTTCTCCACTATGAACAACCAGGCAGTGAGCGGGTGCAGACAAGCTTTTGAAGTTGGGCCTCTTAAGCCAAAGGGTAAGAACGAGGAAGCATAATAAGCAAAATGGCAAGAACAAGGAAGCACAATAAGCAAAAGGGCATGAATGAAATGAAAGGTTTGAAGCAGAATCCCTTGGTTACCGCAACCGTCATAGCATGTATCTGTTGATGCGACGGGCAGAGTTAATTCCAATAAAGAACGGAGCCATAACATAGAAACCGAAGGGACGCCATTTAATGAGGTAACGTAACTGGTGCAGAGTCACTACGTACATTTAAAAAAAAAAGGAAGTTTCTAGCGGGGTGACCAAGCTATGAAGGACTTGCTCTTATATAGAAATTAAATACTTTTTAATTATTAATTACTCAATACTATATAATGAATAAATGGATAATCCAATGTAGGGATTTGATTTGAATAGCCTAAGTCAAATTCATCTTATATTATTTTATTGTTATATAAAGAGAAAATAACTATTCCAATGTGGGGACTTATGTGAATGGAATAGCCAAAAGCCAGATTCATTTTACATTCATCAAAAGTGTCCTTTAGCCTTGACTAATCCATTGAGGATGCTTAAGGGGGCCTTAAATTCAAGCAATAACTCGAGAGAATCTTTTTACTGCCAATAATATCCTCCTTTTGATATGATTATCCATGTCCATATGCCAAATAGGACCATGCTTGGGAGAGGTGACATGGGAGAATTGCTTGATTTAGTGGGTACTTTTAATTGCGCTGCTTGTATAGTCATCGACCATCATTGAGGCCATAACTTGAAAGAATGATGAGCATCTTCTTCTTTGATAAATAACTTCTGGGATTGGGAGTCTGAAGTATGGGTCTTTGAAAAGCAGATTAAGGGCAGGTTTAGGGGCAGAGACAAGACCAAGATTTCTCATCCCAAATCTTTAATTGAGATGAGATACACTTCCAAACGATCACTTTAAATAAAACCCAAAAATATCCCCAGTTTTCAAACTTTTTCAACACAGTTCACGGACATGACTATTCGACTGAAAGACGCAGTCCTTTGTCCCCCTCCCACATTACTCCCTCAACGTGACTCCACAGTGCCCTACCCTTCCTCCACACAACACTTATGTCGTCCCCTAATCAAACCCACCATCTTCCTTCGTTGCCAGTGCCTTCTTCTGAAACTGCCAACCCATTCGAAAATTCGAAAATCCCCAAACCCAAATCAAGCTCCATTTCCAACATTGAGCTCCACAGTGCCCATTTGTGATTTAAACTCCATTTTCAAATGGCACTGCTCCAATCCTACAGTGTCCGGTGGCCTGACCCACGCAGATCTGCAGTATTTCAAAAACTAGAGAGATTTAGGACTAGTTTGCTCACGGCATTATTTGAGGTAAGCAACTTCACACCCGTCTTTCCCTCTGCCCCACGCACTACATTGCTGGGTGAATCTCTAAACGAAATTCATGTCAATCAGTAGGCTATAGTTGTCCCTGACCTAGCCGAATCTGGATCCCTAAAGCGAAGGCTATTGTGTGCAGTGAAGGGAAAGTGAGCTGACCTCTGTAGTGAACAACAAAGCTAGCGTGGGGATCAATAGTTGCCTCGTAGATTTCTCATGGAAAGAGCTCGATTGTCTCTTATAGAGGAAAATGGAGTATAAAAGAGCAGTGGGCAATGGGTAGGAAGACACCCCTATGAAGCGAATCAACCCTCGCACCTCTATCCACAAATCTGCCAGTCATTGCCTCCATAACTAGACGATCACGTGTCCTAAGATTCGGTCATACCAGGTGAGAATATGCAAGCCCCCTATTTGAAATAATGTTGTTGCATATACAGAAAATATTTTCCTATTGATAATTTTTGTTCTCAATCATAACACCAAATGAAATCGTTGTATATGGTTTGTTGGTTCTATTTTGTGCTTATGTAGTGATTGCTTGTTGGCTCCAATAACATGAAGTTGAAATTATGTTTTCTCCACTTTTACTTTTTAACTATTGTGAATCTGTGATTGTGAATCTGTGAAAGGAGTATAAAAATTCTAAGCTTAGAAATTCACCAACAGATGTAGGAATTGAGGCATGTAATCCATTGACTGCCAAATATAGATTGGCAGTTATAAAAAATTTCATGCATAAAGACCAGACAATGAAAACCATCTCAAATTCAAAAATCAAAGACAATGCCCCACCAGCTTACTTATTCAGATCTAATCTCTGAAGATTATCACAAACAAAATCCAATGCATTTCTTGACTTCGGAAGATCAGCTACGATTTGCCAATTCAAAAATCTCAAATTTTTGTACCAATTATCACTCATAATCCATTGACAACCTTGCCTGAATTTCTTGTTAAGGTTTCCCATTACTTAAATAATAGGTTTTGTAAACATGGAAACAATTGTAGGTACTACCATGGGAATACCATACTAGAAATATTTTCTTAGATTCTCAGTGAAAGTTCAACACGATCATCATACTGAAGAGAAAATCTTCTCTCCTGCATGTCTTGAAAAGCTTGAACTTTGCTGCCAAGCAACATCTATTAATTTACCCTGTTTGTTACTAGCTGGTTGTGGATATGTTTTTAAGTTCATGAGCTCTAATAAAGGAATTGAAACCTTTTGATTTACAATATTCTTCTCTTATCTATATATCTTGGGTTACCTAAACTTCTTTCTCTTCATAAAGTCATGTGTCACAACTTGTGACTTTGTCATCATGAAGGGAAAACCTAAATAACCTTCTGCATAACACCAACATAAAAATGACATTTTTTGTTATATGGGGAACTGATTTTGTCGTGTCTTATTTTTTTAGGTTGAGGGTTGTGAGAGTTGGTTGTGATTTGAGCTCTATATATGGACTGTAAAATCTTTCTGTTAAGCATTTTGTTAAGCATTTTGTTGAGCAGTTTGTTCAGAAAAGGCACATATGTATAACACCAAAATCTATGACTTTGTTTTTATTCACTGTAAAATGTATGAAAGTTAGTGGTGCATTAGGCACATTCAGAAAATAATGTTTATGTTAAGCATTTTGTTGAGCATGTTCTCTACATCTTTCCTTTTGTGCTTATATGGTATCAACACCCTTTTCAAGGTACCTTATACAAATCTTTTTTTTTTTTAGTTTGGTTATTTTGTTTATTGTTTTAATAAGGGCTAGTTCATGATCGTTTTCTTGTTGTAGCGTTACTACTTACGGTGTTCTTCGATTTCATCCTCTCGACAAGTATGATTGTCTTCTGCTGAGAACACAATAATTTCCAGAATTATAGAGTGTTGACATTATTTTTAGCCCATACATGATTATTATCCGTAGTAGCAGATTTGCTCTCATTGACCATCTCATGTTCTCATAAATTGTAATCTAACCAGCTGAAACAATTTGCAATAATTTATTGACAGATTATTTTATTTTATTTTATTTATCTAAAAAAGAGGTTTCAATTATTTTTTATTCAAAAAAGAAACCCCCTAGTTTTCTATCCAATCCAAAAATAAGGCATTTACTATAAACTGTGTTCAGCTATATCATCCACTTTCAAACTTTTTGTTCATATGTTATGAAAACTTGATAGCTTTCTAAAGTAGAGGAATATAGCAACAGTTCGCATAACTATTGGCATTTATAGACTGTTGACATTATTTTTAGTAGAATGGTTTTGGGTGTCAGTTCATTCTATCTAAAACTACATGGTATGTAAAGGAAAACTGCATGTTGAAAGTGGTCCTAGCCATCTCAAACTATTATATTTGGTTTATTTGGTTTCAATAATCATCGTTCTTGCTTGAGCATATATTAGAAGCATATGGATAACGATACGATCGAGTCGACCCGTGATCGGAATTTATGGAATGATGGGTTCGAGGGTGTCCTAATTGACCTCTTGTACCAAGACACCCTCATGGATAGATTGAAAGGAGGGAGGATCACAACCGCTGATCATGTTAGGCTTGCTAAATGACTGTCTGCTATTGGCCCAAAAAATTTCAATTATGATCAAGTGAAAGGCAAAATTGCTCGTCTAAAGATAAGACAATGCGAATTTACTGATCTAATGAAGCAAACCAGTTTGGGGTGGGACCCAAAGAGGAAGGCCCCAGTTGCTAGAGAGGAACGCTGGGCGAATGCTATTAGGGAACGATATAAACTATTGCAAAATTTGGAGTAAATTTTGATACAACATGTTCTGATTGTAATTAATCACAACTGATCCTGTTAGGTATGCTTATCATGGACGCATTACAAGGCGCATGGATGCCCAAAGTATGAAGAGCTTTGTGCAATATTTGGTTGTTCAGTTGCCATTGGGACAATGCATCAGGCGTCGATGAGCATTTGCTTGACCAGTGACTGATCATGAACTGCCACCATCGGGGGTTCCCTTGCATTCATCGACACCCTTCTTCGCCTCCTATGCTAGCGAATCTCGCAGACAACAGAGGGGAGGGTCGACCCAAGACATAGCCCTTCAAATGCAAATGAACGAGACCCTTGATGAAATAAAACGTAGTGCCAAAGTAAGACGGAAGGCTGCTGAGGAGGTGATGGAGTAGAGCAAGGTCAGGAAGCGCAGCAAAGGTTTTGGCACTAGCGTGGAGTCCAATGGAGCATTTGATCTCTAGATGTATTGTATGAGGCTGCTGGAAGAAGTACAACCTACCCTACCTCCTTATCAATTTAACAAGGCCTTCGACCGATTATTGAGCACAAAAGTTCAGAGATCGTTCGTGTTGATCTCGAATCAATGTAGGAGTCAATGGGCTTGTTTGAAATGATCGTTCATTTCATGTGATTTTTTAATGGTGACTGCTGGATTGGTTTTCTATGCTAATAACATTCAGGGATTAGCAATTATCTAACTTGACATCTTATTAGTTTATTTACGCATGTTTTAAACTTTCTGAATGTTATGTGTGACATTTCATAAACATCTGTCACTAATTTGTGCTTATGAACTTGTTGGAAATTTATGTTAACATTTTCCCAGTGCTAATATGTTTTCGGCCATTATGACTTATGAACATTTATGCATTTCGTTAATAAACATCTTTTGATTGTATTTAATCCCCATAAACATGTTATTTATCCTGTTGTTGACATTAATGGTTTTATTTTATTTTTATTTATTTTTACATGGAAGCATTCCTTTATTCTTTTTTTTTTTTTTTTGATAAAGAAGCTTCCTTCATTAAAATTAAAATGATTACAACCTAGAATCCGACCAAATAGCTTGGGCAATACAATCGAGGATGGATCCCCACCAAGTTATCAAGTCATCAATATTCCAAGCAAATTTCGCCAACCCATGGGCTGCACCATTGCCTAAACGGCTATTGTGTTGAATGGAACAAACAGAAAATCTCGACATTAGTTGTTTGATTTGTTGCACCAGGTTACCAGGCAGAGACCTTGAAGAGTTCTCGCTTAGCACTTCATTCACCATTAACAGGGAGTCGCTTTCAATTACCAAATGAGGAATTCCTAGGGGGATGCATAGCTGGAGGCCTCTCAGGATTGCTAGTGCCTCCACTTCAATGGGGTCATTGACTTCGTGTTCCTTCTTGCTTGCTGAGAAGAGTATTTCAGCCTTGTCATTTTTGAGAATGAGACCCACTCCTGCGCTCCTTTGATTTGCAAAGACTGCCCCATCCACGTTGAGTTTCCAGCTACCTAGTTCAGGTGGCATCCATCGGCATGCTTTCATTGAAACTGGGTGATTATTAGCCTGTTGATGTTCTTTGTATAGGGTCAGGGCGTGTTCTACCGACTGCAATGCTTCAGTGTCCACATTCTCATGCATTTTTTGGTTTCTCCTGAACCACAGTCCCCATGCTATTAAGAACAGCTTCTCAAGATCTCCGTTATGGCCTTTTTGATGTACCTTCATAGCAAAGCTTAACCATGTTGTTGTTGAGTTCATTGCTGGGAGTTGAGGGGCTAGAATGGACCAGACCTCTCTTAACGTAGGACAGCTTAGAAGGGCATGGGTTGTATCCTCAGCAGCTTCTTTACAGCATCTGCAAGTAGCGTCGTCTATCACCTTCCGGAACCACAAATTCACTAGCGTGGGTAGTCCTTCTCGGCATGCTCTCCAACTGAATATCCTCACTCTACTTGGAACATTCAATTTCCAAAGTTTTTGCCAAAAATTTCTCTGAAGTTGAGCTTCTGAGCATTCCTCTCTATGATCACTGCCCTCAAGAGATGAGAAGAATCTGTATCCGCTTTTTACACTATATTCCCCGTTTCTTTTATGCTCCCAAATTAAGCTATCTTCACAGGGGACAGCACTTAAAATAATCTTGAGGATATCTGCTGCGTGCGGGGCCGGAATGTGATTTTGAATTTGTGTTGCATTCCACCATCTGGTATCTTGATCAATCAGCGAGTCGACTGTGGCATTCTTGTGAATCACTTCATAACTGGCTGGTCGAGGAAGAAGCTGGTGTTTTGGCAACCAGTAGTCTGACCATACATTGATGGATTTCCCATCCCCCACTCTCCAACGACAGCCTTTTAACAAGCTTTCTTTTACCTCCCAAATGCCTCTCCAAACATAGGAAGGATTCGCTCCTAGCCTTGCTTCTTGGAAGCTGTTCTTTGGAAAGTATTTGGCTTTAAACATCTGGTGAAGCAGGGATTGTTGTTCCCTCAATATCCTCCAACTTCGCTTAGCAATAAGAGCCAAATTAAAACACTGCAGATTCTTGAAGCCCACCCCCCCGTCCCTTTTTGACTCACACATTTTTTTCCAGCTTATCCATCTGATTTTTTTCTTATTTTTCTTTTGACCCCACCAGAAACTAGCCATCATACTTTCTAGCTCAGAGCACAAGGTTGACGGGAGCTTGAAGCAACTCATACAGTAGGAGAGGATGGACAACGCCAGTGCTTTGATTAAAATTTCCTTCCCGCCTTGAGATAACACTTTTTCTTTCCAGCCTTGAAGTTTGGACCAAACTTTGTGTTTTAGATCCGAGAAAGCCTTTCTTTTTTCTCTACCGACCACAGGAGGGAGTCCGAGATAGCGATCATATTGTTGGTGCCGATCAACTCCCCAAAAGTTAAGGATATCCTATTTTTGAGCGTGAGGAACATTCATGCTGAAGATCATGGAGGTTTTCTCCTTGTTTACTTTTTGACCTGATGCCTTTTCATAGGTATCCAACAGGGATTGGATCTTAACATTTGTTTCCATACTAGCCTTGCAGAATAGAACACTGTCATCCGCGAAGAGGAGGTGGTTAAGTCTTGGAGACTGCCTACTGATTTTTAGCCCTTCTATTTGCTTTGATCTTTTTGCTTTTTCTAGGAGGCAAATCAACCCCTCCGTGCATAACAAGAATAGGTAGGGGGAGATGGGATCACCTTGTCTTAGGCCCAAGAAGGAACGATTGGGCCTTTTGGTTCTCCGTTAACTAGGAGTGAAAAATGAACTGATGTTGCGCACTACATTACTAACTGCACCCAAGTAACCAAGAATCCCATCTTACGCATCACATTTTCTAGGAAACTCTACTCCGCTAGATCAAAGGCTTTGCTCATATCGAGTTTGAGGGACATACCGCCTTGCTTACCTTTCCTTTTTTGCTTCAGGAAGTGAACGATCTCGTAGGCGACCAAAATGTTATCTGTTATTAGTCTTCCAGGTACAAAGGTAGCCTGTGTAGGTGAGATGACTTCGCCTAAAATGGATTTCAGCCTGTTTGCGATGACTTTGGAGATGATTTGGTAGAGGACGTTGCAAAGGCTAATCGGTCTATAGTCAGCCACCTCCACTGGATTCTTCTTCTTTGGAATTAATGTTATGAAGGTGTGATTGAGTCCTAAAGGGAAGTGTCCAGAATTAAGCACGTGAAGAACTGCTTCTGTTATATCCCCACCCACGATGCTCCAGAATGTTTGATAGAAGATGGGAGCCATCCCATCCTACCCAAGAGCTGAAAGGGGATTCATTTGTTTCAAGGCTTGAGACACTTCAGCTGCTGTGTAAATTTTGGTAAGAGAGGCGTTCATCTCATTGGTTACTTTCCCTGCTAGTCCCTCTAGAAAGTCTATCTGATCTGATTGACCTGCAGTCTTAAACAATTGGGTGAAGTAATCTACAATAATCTGATCTCTCGGAACACCAGTCTGCCAAGTTCCAGCACTGTCGTTCACTCCTATGATGCCATTTTTCTGTCTTCTTTCGGATGCTTTGCTGTGGAAAAACCGAGTGTTTTTGTCACCTTCTTGCAGCCACTTCACTTTGGCTCTTTGTTTCCACATAAGTTCATCTCTTTCCATCCACATTTGAAGTTCGGTTCTGGCTGCTCTTCTGGAATCGCTGTTGAGACAACACGGATCCGCTTGGTGTAGACTGTTTAACTTCAATCTTGCCTTCTCAATATTTCTCTTTATGTTGCCAAAACAATTTGTATTCCATACAGAAAGTTTTTCCCCACAGGCTTTAATTTTTTCCATGATGGAAGGTAGATAACTTAGACCCGTTTCTTCTTTCTAGGCTTGTTCAATTATTTGCTTGCAGTCTGGTTCCTTTGCCCAGATAGCCTCAAACATAAACAATCTCCATCTTGCCATTAGATTTCTGTCTTCGTGTGTCTTAAGAATGATAGGAACATGGTCTGAGTAAGGAGCATTACCGTGATAAACATCTGCCATAGGATGTTGCGACTTCCACTGGACGTTTGCGAGGAAGGGGTCTAGCCTCTTGCATATGCTTTGTTGTTGACCCCTTCCATTCCACCAAGTGAATTGGTTACCGTTATAGCCCAAATCCAGCATCTCACATTCATCTATTAGTTGTCGGAAGTCCATCATTTGTTTTTCTGGTCTGCTCCTGCCTCCATTTTTTTTCGAAATTCCTTAAAATTTCATTGAATTGCCCATGAGTAGCCAGCCAAGGTCTCCACTGACTTTTATGGATTTTATCAAATTCCATGTTTCCTGTCTCCTTGAAGCTTTGGGGTGACCATATATACCAGTGATAAACCAGGAGGCTCCACCGTCATCCCCATCCACTTGTGATACCAAAGCATGAATGTGGTGCTTGGAATAATTAAGGATGTCAAGCTTGCAATTATTGTTCCAGAACATTGCTAGTCCCCCACTTCTTCTATCGCAGCTTACAGCCATGTAGTTAGAAAAACCAAAACTATATTTAAGCTTCATCATAACTTTATCTAGTAAACGGATTTCTTGTAAAAATAAAATGTCGGGTCCTTCTCTTCGGATTAAATCACGAAGTGCGCGAATTCCCAGCTGGTTCCCAAGCCCCCAGGAATTCCAACTTATGAGAATCATGGCTTCCGACAGGGCTAATCAGTAGCCTCTGCCGATATCATAGTGTCCCTAAGGACTCTTCCTCCATTGTTGACTTCTGTGTTAGGATTAAGCTTGAGCCATTTACATTTTTTGGATTTCTGCGCAAGTTCCTGGTTTTCCTTGTTCCAATTACGTTTTCTAGTGACAAGAGCACTTTGAGGGGCATTGATAATACCTAGGCTTTTGGTTCTCTTTCTCCATGTTCTGCTTTTTGGTGGACTTACTACGTTAGCTGGATTGGGACAAGGGGATGCCCGTTTGGTTGGGCTCCCTTTTTGGGCTGGGTCATGCACTGTGGGATCACTAGGCATCACCCCAATGCTGTGATCGACCCCTGCCATCTCTGCTGCTATTTCATACTTAGGGACTACTACTACATACTTTACTTTAGAACCTTGTATTCCTGTTTCGAGCACTACCAGGTCATCCATCAGTACCGTAGGTTTGACAGAGTTTTGCTGCTTATGGACTATCCCCTCTGATGACCCTTCCCCTAGCTCCTTTGACCAAACTAGGCCACTGCTTTTACCAGAAAATGCTTCAGAAGGAACTCCTCTTTCATTAAGGGGAGGAGGCTCCCTAGGTTGGTCCTTTCCCTTTGACTCTTGTCTCAACGTGCCCACTGTTGGACGTCCTGTTGATGTGCTGGGGGCTTGAAAGTCCTCAGGAGGCCATGCCTTCTTGTTGCCTACCTCTGACCCCTAACCAATGCCCATGCCGACTTCTGACACCTAACTCAAGACAGTTGGTACCCGGCCTAAGGCAAATTGAACAGAAGGGTCCTTGACTGTGGAATCTGATGGCAACCCCCCCTTTGGAAGATCGCCGTCCTCGGCCACCTTGCTAATGCCGAAGTTCCTGCTCCCTTCCAACCCCCTTGAGACATTGACTCCTTCAGCAAGGAAGTTGCGCTTTCTCTTTTTTGGTTCAGCTCTCAACCAGGGGCCGAATTGAGGAGTAAAATCCTCGTTCTGGGAGCTACATTTCTCCCTTTTGTGTAAAATCCGTCCACACTGGAAACAAATGCGGGGGAGCTTTTCGTATTGAACTGGTATCCAGTACTTTATTCCTTGTAGAGTAATAGTCCTTCCTCGGGCGAGAGGTTTGAAAAGATCTAGCTTCACTTTAACTCTTAGGAAACTACCCCACCTATATCCTCATCATTAACGTTGACATCTTCAACAACACCTAGATTATTCCCTAGTTTGAGCCCACAATCCCAGTTCATTCCTATCAGAGGCATATTCAGAAAGTGCACCCAAAATGCTGCAGTTTCGAACTTCATCATGCTCGGTTGGGTGTAGCCTTGAAAAGGTTCTAAAACCAGGAGACAGCCGTCGAAAGACCACGGCCTCCCTTCAAGGATTCTGTTTTTATCCGCATGAGTTTCAAAAGAGAGGATGAACGCATTTTTACTCACCTCCTTAAACTTGGCTGGTTTACTCAGTCTCCAATTTTTGGCCATCATCGATTCCACCATCTTGCTACTTATATGACGCTCAGAGCAGAACTTGCCAACTAGACATTTTTCACCTTTTCTTTGGGCTTCTAGTGTTGCCCCGTCTTCTAGTACAATCTCGTCCCCTCCTCCTCACTAAGGTGTAGGTTTCCCTATAACTCCTGCATTCTCTCCATTATCACTAACTGAGAGAAAAGACGCACTCTCTTGCAGTCTCCAATGCCGTTACCAACACCTGAAGACAGAATTTCTACCACCAAAACCCGAGTTTCCTTAGAGAGAAGAACCGGCGGGGACTGTGTTTTTGGTTAGGAAGCATTCCTTTATTCAGAATGGACAATGATAGTAGTTTCGTAGAAACCCCATCGATGGAGATGAATAGCGAGGTGGATGATACCTGTTCATGTCTCATAACAGCGAGCCAGATGAGTTTATGCTGGCCGAGTGGAGATGAAGCTGCAATGCAGGAGCTTAACCTTATTTATATGATGCACTCAACATCTCAATTATCGTAAAGTCGGGTTCCAATGCCCCAACACAATATAGGTCTACGAGGGGATTATTCAAGAAGTGTTGAATGGAAACCCCCGGAATTGCCGAGAGATGTTTCGAATGAATGTGCTCGCATTCCGTTATGTATGCGACCTGCTACAGGGGTCATTAATTATGGACCCTACAGAGAGGGTGTCAGTGAAGGAATCATTAGGCATGTTTTGCCTTCTCGTTGGCCATGCACAAGGTCAACGCATCATTGGTGACCGTTTCCAACATTCTAGCAAAACTATTAACCGCCACATAAAGATGGTGATGCAGTCGCTACATGAGCTAGGGAGGACTGTGATTAGGCAAACACACACAACTGGGGTCCATCCTTATATTGCGGGAAATCGCCACAATTATCCAAGGTTTGAGGTAATGAATTTCATTTTATGTGCTTTTGTTTTTTTAAAGATTTTTTCTTCATGGTGTGTGTTTTCTGATATATTTGTTATTATTGGGGTGTGTTTTCTGATATATATATATGTGATTGTAGAAATGTCTTGGTGTTATGGACGACACAATGATTTCAGCTGTTGCACCAGCTAGTCTTGTAAACGCATACAAAAATTGTTATAATCGAATTGCACAAAATGTCTTGTGCTTATGTGTCTTCGATATGAAGTTCACGTATGTGTATACTGGATGGGAGGGCACAACCCATGATGCACGAGTTTTCCTGGATGCCTTGAGTTGAGGTCAGAATAGATTTCCACGGCCAGAGCAAGGTACCTTATATGTGAATTGTAATTGGAAAAACACAGTTTTTTTTCTTGTGCCTAACATTTCGGCTATTTTTTTAAGAGCAGCTGTAACTCGTATATTTCCATGTGTTCAGGATATTATTATCTTGTCGATTCCGCATTTCCCTGCATTGAGAAGTTTATGTCGCCCTATCCACGAGAGAGGTATCATCGATCTGATCGTTATAGTGGGTGTCATTTTTGAGGCTATAAAGATTATTTCAACTTTTGTCATTCATCGCTGCGCAATGTTATCAAACGCACATTCGTGTTGTTGAAAAACCGGTTTCAGATATTGGACGCGATACCTCGATATCACCCAATTAGGCAAATGATGATCATTGCCGCATGTTGTGCACTACACAACCTGATTAAAAAGGTGACTCCGAATAATGAGTTCATTCAGCATGCTTTGGGGCTTTAGTTCAGTGGAGAAAATATGTCTGGGGAAGAGGACACTGGCGAGACCTCTGTAGTGGTAGACATGTCCTATGAGTCAGTCGAAGCTATGGCTGCACAGAGGGATGGGATTGCGATTCCTATGTGGGCACACTAGAATGGGGAATGAACGTGTATCAAGAAAATAGTAATTCTTGCTTATTGTATTTTCATATTAATGTTTTGTATGCATGTTTTCGATATTAAAACTGTAGCAAATTATGTATGGGTTAATGGAAAGAAAATTAATTTGTCTTTACTCCACGTCAATTATCCAAATATTTAAAAAAGTGAAAGAAAAATAAACTGCGACCACTATGTTATTGTCTATCAATTTTTCACAGTTAATTGGTTGTTTGCTTCAGTTATGAACCTAATATAAAGGAAAAGGGAGCACACCAATAGGTGAGTATCGAATATAGGAATTAAACAAGGCAAGAGTTTGGAACAAGTACACTACCAATAGACAACAAAACAAGTGATTTAAAAAATAAATACAACTTATCATGGCAATTTGTGACATTCAGTCCCCCAATGTAGCATTAAAAGGTTTACATTATCATTAACTTTGGAAAATTTAAAACAAACTAATAAGGCAATAAATAAAACCCAAGACCCATTCAAGGCACATTTGTACTTGTTCTTCATTGCTTGGAATCTTTTATGTTCTATTCTTACACGTTCATCTGCTATCCTTCCATTCCTTCATTCTACTAACTCTAAGGTGCGCTTACAACAATCCAGTTGTGACGTTGCAAGATCAACCCATTCGAAAAATCCACTCTGGTTTTGAGCCTTATAATATCGACAATTAAAAAACCGTTGACCAAAACTGTTGACCAAAACTGTTGGGCTTGGCCAACGTCCATAGTTTAGAGGGAATGCCACAATAACAAAGCAGTCTTCATCCCAACATCATTCCATCTTTTGGCCTCATAGGCTGAGTACTAGATATGGTCAAACCACTACTACTTTCCATATTTCTTGCAAGGAAAGTAAAAACAAGCAGTATACAAATACTAGACTACTTTCCACAACAATTTCAAAGAACATAGACAGCAACAGTAAAAATTAATATCAGTAGACTGACCACATTTCTTGCAAAGTATATCAAAACAAGTACTTCAACAATTTGTCCAACATTTCAGCTTCCTTCCAGAAACTCAATGCATAAATTAACAGGTTGACATTATAAGTACTTTGTATGTGACTACTCATGAGAAACTACATTGACAAAGGAATTGCCATTAAAGTCATTTGCATCATATATGGATGAATTACCAGGTTAGGAACAAGTACTCATTTTCAGTATCAAAGTTGATGCATTCACAAAAGATGTCAATTTACTGGATCCCTGCATTCGCAATCAATAAAGGGATCGTGCTGATTCTTCATAAACCTCCAAAATCAATCAAGATCAGCAACATGAAAATCTTCCCAAAATTTTAAGTGCCATTTAAAAGGATATTTTGGAAATAACAATTGGGTAAGAAATTCGCTAAACTATAATTGTTGAAGGACATTTCAATTTGGTTGGGCACAGTTGATCCTTCAGTGTAAAATCTATGATGGTTGCGTTTCAACAACCAAAAGTAAAAGTAACACAAGAACAAGAAACTATAAATTTAAGCATAAGGCAAAATCTTCAAACATCAACAAAAAGTAACATCCCCAACAGATTATGCGTAAGTCGATCTAGGGAACCCCCAACAGATTATGCGTAAGTCGATCTAGGGGACCCCCAACAGATTATGCGTAAGTCGATCTAGGGAACCGCATGAAATGGAGATAGTCCTCCCCAGAAAATGACACCTTAAAATCGAAGGATTATTTTACACAGAGAACAGAAATCTTCAAACATCAACAGAAAATAGGATCCCCAAGAAAAAATGCATAAATCGAACCTGGGAACCGCATGAAGACAGAGATACGAAACCAGAAAATGAAACCCATGCTGATCGAAGGGATTATTTTTAGTAGAGGACACAAATCTTCAAAATCAACAGAAGATAAGATCCTTTGCCAGAAAATGCGTAAATCAAACCCGGGAACCCCAAGCACGTAGTGGTGGAAACCAGAAAATGAAACCCTAAAATCAAAGGGATTATTTTTAATAAGCCATTGGGGGCAGAGACGAAACTTACCCAAGGTTGAGATGTCGCCGTTGCACGATGTCGAGAAAATCCACATAGAAGAGGAAAGGGATCCTTCGTGTCAATGTTGCTGGATGAAGGTGCTGCCGAGGGAGGGGGTGGTTTTTACGTATGGGGTAAAAATCGAACGATGGAGGTGAAAGAGCTTTGTGCAATGAAGACACATCCCTCGAGAGATGAAGACATTGGGACCCACTAATATTATACCAAATGAAAATTTTCAAAAATCTCAACTTATTTCATCTTAAGACTATTCACAAAAATTTCATATCATCTCAACCCCCAAACCTGCTAACTTGTATCTTTTGCAATCACGGGCTTGATTCTATGCGAAAAATGTTGGAAGCATGAAAGCTTATTCCCAAGTTCACATGATGCTATGCAGGTATGTTATGGGTCCACCCAATACAAGACAATTACTTGAGTCTCATATGCAATCACAGGATGCACAACATACGGTGAATTGTTAAGAACTCTCTCTCTGACAACATGAAATTTCATTCGCTACCTTTCTAGAGAAATATGGTGTTACATTTCCCCTCTAGTATGTGTAATGCCTTTGCAAGGTTATCTTTTGACTCTCTTACATTCCATACTATAAAATGATTAGTTTGACTTTAATATCATTTGTAATAACATAAGAAAAGTTCAAACTACGCCGATGCTTATATCCCAAACAACAAGTTAAAAGTTAGAATTCCAACGTTATTGAAATCGTTATAAATGTCAACAAGTTCTTCTTCGTAAATATTGTGTGGTTTCACTCACTACTCATCCAGTTATATGAGGTGTTACATTTCTGGCCTAGGAAATTATTGAGTAATTCTACATACAACCGTGAAGTGCGTAAATGCCGCGTAATCGCTTTGAAAAAGACTGGGGTCTACTATTAAAAAATTAATTTTTTCATGTGGGTCCCATGTTTGATTCACTTTTGTCAAAGCGATTACACGACGTTTGCACAATTCATGATTACAAATATCTTTTCTCAAAATTATTACCTAGCTGTTGTTTTTGGGTTCATGCCACCAAACAACACTACATTATCAAACAACCTCATTGTAGTCGGAAAACCAATGAATATGGCATCTTTTCTAAATGTTTGGTATGCCTACCTTCTACTTATTATTATTATTGTCATTGTTATTAGTATTATCACAATGGCAATATCATAAAAAATGTAAACCGATAGAGAGGTAGAATCTTAACAAATGCCTCGAGCCAAATTTGACAAAGCTACGTAAAAAGAGAAAACAAATCCTAATAAATAGATCAAAAGGATCCTGTCAAGTATTTTCTAGACCCAAACTCCAAGAGTGTGGTTATAGTGGTTGATGACTTTGGTAGTAGTCTAAACAATGAGCTATTTTTTAGGGGCAACAACTTGTATTGTGTTGTGCAGCTGTGCTGCGATGAGTGTTGATACTTTGTGGTTGTTAGTCTGAGGTAGATGGTTGTAGTAATGTAATGATATTTGTAGTCTCTAGTGTTTGCAAATTCTATGTACTCTTTTTAAAAAATATGGGTAAATTTAGAACCCACATGAAAAAATTAATTTTTTAATGATGGATCCCATTTTTTTCTTAAAGAAAGTGTGTGCAACGTACATATCCTAAAATTGTATTTAATATTACTTTTAACAAAATAGAACCAATCAAACTTTGGGTAGCAGTTGAGACTCATAGATTTTTTAGAAATGATATTTACAGTCATGGAGTGACATGGAAAGAAACAATTTGGTATGTAGCATAAATGCTCTTCTGTGAGACTGTGACTGACGTTTTGTTTATTGGACAACCCTCATACTCTTGACATAGTGTGAGACAAACCAATTTCATGGCTCTTGAGGTTTGATAAAATGCTTATAAAAGAAGCGACTATGATGTTAATCTTCAAACTATGAGGGAAATGATCTCAAGTAAAGATATCGAATAGGGAGGAGGCAGGTAGAATTTCCACCTATGAGATGGTTAATGGATCTGAGGTTACAAATTTGAGGTTTCAATTGTTTAAAATTTTGTAGCAGATTATAATTATGAATGGATCAAGTTTTCCAACCACTTTTGCATAAACTTTACAAGTTAGCACATCAGCCTAGGCTTCTGCAATGCCTGCACACTGCACCATAGTTAATAGCATTAATTCGACAGTGGCTCTTTGGATACCTTTTAATCAAGCTGACATTACAATTCATGGAAATTCTCAATCTCATATCATGGATTGGTATTGTGAAAAAGGTAAGATGATCAAAGGTTATAGACTTTTAAAAATCTAAGATGCCTTATCGGCACCTCCTTTTAAATTATGGAAAAGTCTTCTTGCAAGCGAGTTCGCACATCAAACTGAGCACCAATGCTGACATGTAAGCCATCTATTCAATCAAACGAAGTGAATTGAAGACAGAAATAATTTTCAAGAGATAGAGGACCTTTTATTCTCTCAAAATTTTTCTTCTTTTATTTTTCTTCTCAATATAAAAAATTATATCAGCATTTGTACGCGATTTGGTGCACCAAACTGCTTGTTCCGAGCAAGGCTCAAGAGGCGAGTGTGATGCGGAAAAAAACAAAAGGTTTCCCTAGCGACCCGTCTTCTCTAAAAAGTCCAAAAAAAGCATTCCCCCACCCATTTGATGCTTTGAGTTTGTATGCGAAGACGTAGGCGCATAGCTCGCTCAACTTCTACCCTACCAAATAACCATAACAACCCATGACTTTTTGAGTCTTACCAATCCCCATCAATCTCCTGTGAACCCAGCCCCGTCTTCCATTTTCCTTTTCTGAGTCACCGTACCTCCCTTCTCTTCCATGCTTACGGCGTCCACCTATTCGCACTACCATCCAAATTGATCTCTCTCTCTCTCCACTGCGTGCTCTTTTAGTGGATCAGTTCGATATGGCCACTACTCATCAAAGAAAATCCACAAAACTTGTCCATAAAAATAGCTCCAACACCTTCCTGTTTTCTAAGCCATCCACACTTCTTGTAATTTCCATGGCCTGCATCTTCTTTGTCTCCCTTGTCCTTTTTCTTTCCCTCTCTTTAGCCTCCCACCCCCACGACAACTTGATGGAGATGCAAGACGAGCTATTCGCAATGTCACTAGGCAGGCTAGGCATGTCGAGGCTAGGAAGGTTGTATTGGGTTGCATGCATGGCTCGGGTGGTGAGGTGATGGGCATCCAAGACAAATGCAACTAGAAGAGTCTCAAGTGTTGGCCAATTCCTTGATTTTAGGGATTGGATGACAAGATGACAAATCCTTTAATTTTAGGCCACAGGTCCCTTAGTTTAGGGATTTATCTATTATCATTTGTTTAAGTTATTTCCTAGTTTATTCCCTTTATTGTAGGCATTTGGATTGTTTCCTTAAAATTAGGAGTTTGATTTGTTTTAGGATTAGGAATTCAAAGAGTTTGATTTGTGTTGGAACTAGGAATTGGGGGAGGGCTAGCCAAACCCTACTACTATTTATTTGACATTTTGGCTTGTAATTCATCATTATGTTATTTTGAATGAATGAGAATTTTCTCTTCCAATCTTTTGAGAATTGAGTGCTAGCTTGAGTTAATCTTAATTTTTACCAACCAACCCATTGGGATCTTTGTGTTACCTCGAGGTAACCCTAGATTCAATCACCCAACACNGTTATTTTGAATGAATGAGAATTTTCTCTTCCAATCTTTTGAGAATTGAGTGCTAGCTTGAGTTAATCTTAATTTTTACCAACCAACCCATTGGGATCTTTGTGTTGCCTCGAGGTAACCCTAGATTCAATCACCCAACATGCCACAAACACCTGAGTGAAAGTGAGGCTTCCATCATTGGTGCTTTCATTGAGAGTGTCCAACCCAAGGAGAGGAAGCCATGACCGATCGACAACCAACACATAGGGAGCGGATTGAGAACATTGAAGCCACTTTGGAGGCACAACACACCGCCACCAATGAACGGGTTGGAAGGTTAGAGGAGGTGGTCCACCAATTGATGGATCAAATGAGGAATGGAGAGAGGAGGCGCCATAGGAGGAGAACCCATAGTCCGGAGGGTTTCGTTGGATCTAGAAAAAGCCAATGCCAAGAGAGGGTGGATGACTCGGATTCATCTTCTCAAGATTCCTCAAACACTCATGAGGAATCAACTGGGGAAAGTGAAGGACAATGAGGGAACCGTGATGAGAGGAGAGGAGCACGCAGAGGGAAAGTTCTCAAGCCAAAGATGGACTTTCCAAAGTTCAATGGTGATGACCCGAGCACGTGGGTTACTAGAGCCGAGCAATACTTTGAGCACAATCACATGGAGGGCCATGCAAAAGTGTCCTATGCCGCCTACTTCCTTGAGTGGGAGGCCAACCAATGGTAGCAATAGATGAGGAAGATGTATGTGGCTCAAAGGAAGGAGTTGAAATGGAGGAAGTTTGTCAAGGAACTTTTGAGGAGGTTCGGTCCAACCGAGTATATGGACTACCATGCGACTCTCTCAAAGATCAAACAAACCGGATCTTTAAGGGATTATCAAAAGGAGTTTGAATACTTGTCCACTAGAGCACATGGGTGGTCGGAGAAGGCCCTCATTGGGGCCTTTGTGTGTGGCTTGAAGTGTGAGTTGGCGGTGGAGGTGAAGCTTAGGAAGCCGAAGACTTTGATGCAAGTTTTGGAGGTTGCACGGATCAAGGAAGATCAACTTCAAGATTTAACAAAGAGTAGTCGGTTTGAGGTGAAGAAACCACTCCCAATGGTTTCCAAGTTCGGTGCAAACAAGACCTTTGGCAAGGACTTCTCGCCGGGGGGTCCAAGTGGAGGTGCACCAAGCGGAATCAAAACCTTGCCCGCGGGCATGAAGAGGCTATCTTGGGAAGAGATGCAACAAAGAAGAGAGAAGGGGTTTTGTTTCAATTGCAATGAGAGGTTCACTATGGACCACAAATGCAAAGTCAATCAAATCTTTCTCGTAGAGGTAGNGGAATCAAAACCTTGCCCGCGGGCATGAAGAGGCTATCTTGGGAAGAGATGCAACAAAGAAGAGAGAAGGGGTTTTGTTTCAATTGCAATGAGAGGTTCACTATGGGCCACAAATGCAAAGTCAATCAAATCTTTCTCGTAGAGGTAAAGTCGGAAGAAGAGGAAGGATGAGGGGAGGAAGAGCAAGGGCAAGAGCAAGGAAAGGCCGAGGGGGGAGACCCTCATATTTCTATTCATGCTTTGGCGGGTGTTGCCGGGCCTAGAACAATGAGAACACAAGCACACATTGGCAAGATGGAGGTAACGATTCTTGTGGATAATGGTTTGTCTCTAACCTTCATCAATTCTAAAGTGGCTGAGAGCTTAAGGTTGCCTATGACTTCTATCACTCCATTCGAGGTTGAGGTAGCTAGTGGGGAGAAATTGATGTGTAGAGAAGTATATAAAAAGGTATGTCTGAAAACACAAGGTCTTGAGATTGTGGTAGACTTTTATTCTTTACCTATTGTTGGGTTGGATGTTGTGTTGGGTGTGCAATGGTTAGAGGAGCTAGGGAAGATAGTGTTGGATTACAAAACAATGACTATGGAGTTTATGATGGGGGTAAATGGGTGAACATGAGAATGAATGGAAGAGGAAGGTGCAAGGGCGGGGGCGTGGGGCCTAAGGAGATGGAAAAAATCTTGAGGCATGGGGGGCAATGTTTTGCCATCACATTGGCCTCCCAACCGAGGGGCTTGAGTAAGGGGTGTGAAGTGGAAGATGGGGGCTTGGAGAAGGAGCTAGGTGCCAAGGTGCCTAGTGATTTGAGGGAGTTGTTGGGGTGGTTTTCTAGAGTGATGGAGGACCCAAAGACACTTCCACTCTTAAGGGCATTTGATCATCGCATTCCCTTGAAGGAGGAAGCCAAGCTGGTTAATGTTGCTCCCTACCGGTATGCTTACTACCAAAAAACCGAGATCGAGAAGCAAGTCAATGAGATGTTGGCTAATGGGCTCATCCGGCCAAGCACTAGCCCATTTTCAAGTCCTGTTCTCTTGGTGAAGAAGAATCATGGCACATTGAGGTTTTGCACTGACTATCGAGCCTGGAATAAGGCTACTATCAAGGATCGATTTCCAATTCCGACCATTGATGACATGTTAGATGAGCTTGGAGGTTCTATGTTCTTTTCCAAATTAGATCTAAGGGCCAGATACATTAAATTAGGGTGCATGAAGGGGACATTCACAAGACGGCTTTCCGAACTCACAATGGCCACTTCGAGTACTTGGTAATGCCTTTTGGTCTATGCAATGCTCCTTCAACTTTTCAAGTATGCATGAACCAAATCTTTAAGCCGTATTTGAGGAGGTATGTGTTGGTGTTTTTTTTATGACATTCTTGTTTATTCCAAGACATGGCAGGATCACTTGGGGCACTTGGAGGTTGTTTTGGGGGTGCTACTTGACAACTCTTTCTATATTAAGTTGTCCAAGTGTGCATTTGGCCAAAGGGAGATTGAGTACTTGGGGCATATGATCTCACATCATGGGGTCAAGGTGGATGCAAGGAAGGTAGAAGTTATGGTGGCTTGGCCCAAACCGAAGACTAGCACCGAGTTGAGGGGCTTTCTTGGGCTCACGTTTACTATAGGAAATTTGTGAAACACTATGCTTCCATTACAAGACCACTCACCAACATGCTCAAGAAGAATAATTTTAAGTGGAGTGAAGAGGGGCAGAAGGCATTTGAAGCTTTAAAGAAAGCCATGAAGACTACACCTGTCCTTGCTATGCCTAATTTTGAGAAGGCATTTGAGCTACACATGGATGCAAGTATTGTGGGAGTAGGGGTTGTTTTGACACAAGAAGGGAGGCCACTAGCCTTCATTAGCAAGGCCCTTGGTGTTCAAAAGGAAGGGTGGAGTGTGTATGCACGGGAGATGCTTGCCATCATGGAGGTCGTGAAAGTGTAGAGGCCTTATTTGTTGGGAAGAAAGTTCTTGATAGTCATGGATCAACAACCTTTGAAGCATCTTTTGGAGCAAAGGATCACTACTCCGGATCAACAAGGGTGGGTATCCAAACTCATTGGTTTTGAATTTGAATTGGTGTATAGGCCGGGTAGGGAGAATCGGGTGGCCGATGCCCTATCAAGGAGGGAGGATGGTGAGGTATTGGAGGTCCTCTCGGGTCCTTCATGGGGGGTTTGGGATGAGATTAGAGAGGGAGTAAAAAGTGATCTAAGGTGTAAGGAGGTGATGAAGAAGCTAGATGTGGATGCTAAGGAAGTAGAAAATTATAAGATGAGTGATGGGCTTTTAAAATACAAAGGGAGAGTGGTGGTCCCGAGTGTGGGTGCGCTTAGAAGGAAGATCTTGAGCCACTTGCATGATTCCAAGGAAGGGGGACATTCGGGGGTGTACTGTACTTGGGTAAGGGTGGCTAATTTATTTTATTGGGAAGGTATGAAAGGAGAGATAAGGGAGTATGTGAGAAGGTGTGACACTTGCCAAAGAGTGAAGAGTGAGAATAGCAAGCCCAAGGAGTTGATGCAACCCTTACTGATCCCTACTCACACTTGGGAGGATGTCACTATGGATTTTGTGGAGAGGTTGCCACTCTCAAATGGTTGTGATGGGGTGCTACTAGTGGTGGACCACTTGACCAAGTATGCACACTTCATTGCAATGGTGCATCCATACACGGCCAAGACTATTGCTAAACTTTATTTGGATCAAGTGATGAAGCTTCATGGGATGCCGAGACGCATAGTGACCGATAGAGACCATGTCTTCATGAGCAACTTTTAGAGGGAGTACTTCAAGATGCATGGGACAAAGTTGGCCCGAAATTCAATCTATCACCCCCAAACCGATGGCCAAACAAAGGTGGCCAAATGGACTCTTGAGCAATATCTAAGGTGCTTTGTGCACCAATACCCGAAGAAGTGGGAAGAGCATTTGGCATGGGCTGAATTTTGGTACAACACATCATACCACCAGTCTATCAAGATGACACCATTTGAGGCACTTTATGGGAGACCACCACCAGTGCTTGTAGCCTATGAAACGGGGAGTTCACCAAATGATTCGGTGGATATGGAGCTTAGAGAAAGGGTTGAAGTCTTAACGAAACTCAAGAAGAATTTAACACGTGCTCAAGACCAAATGAAGAAGTACTTTGATAAAGGGAGGAGTATGGAGTCTTTTGAACCGGGTGAGTGGGTATTTCTCAAGTACCTACAAAGAGAGCACAAGGCACTATCCAAAGCAACATTGAGCAAGTTGAGGGCTAAGTATTTTGGCCCATATCAAGTATTGGAGAAGTACGGACAGCTTGAATACATGCTATACCCACAAGTCGGGGTTCACATTCATCCTATTTTTCATGTCTCATGGCTAAGGAGGAAGGTTGGAGACCCAACCAAAGTGGTGAGTGAGATACCTGTGGTGGATGAAGAGGGAAAAATGGCAATCCAACCCGAGAAGATCATGGAGTATAGGCTTGTGAGGAAGGGTGGCCAAGTAAGAACCGAAGCCTTTGTTCAATGGAAGGCATTTCCAATTGAGGATGCTACACGGGAGAGTGTTCAGGTTCTCAAGGAACAATTTCCAGATTTAGACCTCGAGGACAAGGTCGGTCTTGAAGGGGGGAGGATTGATGGAGATGCAAGACAAGCTATTCGCAATGCCACTAGGCAGGCTAGGCACGCCGAGGCTAGGAGGGTTGCATTGGGTTGCATGCATGGCTCGGGTGGTGAGGTGATGGGCATCCAAGACAAGTGCAACTAGAGGAGTCTGAAGTGTTGGCCAATTCCTTGATTTTAGGGATTGGATGACAAGATGACAAATCCCTTAATTTTAGGCCACATGTCCTTTAGTTTAGGGATTTATCTATTATCATTTGTTTAAGTTATTTCCCAGTTTATTCCCCTTCTTTTAGGCATTTGGATTGTTTACTTAAAATTAGGAGTTTGATTTGTTTTAGGATTAGGAATTCAAAGAGTTTGATTTGTTTAGGGATTAGGAATTCAAAGAGTTTGTTTTTGGGACTAGGAATTGGGGGAGGGCTAGCCAAACCCTACTACTATTTATTTTGCCTTTTGGCTTATAATTCATCATTATGTTATTTTGAATGAATGAGAATTTTCTCTTCCAATCTTTTGAGAATTGAATGCTAGCTTGAGTTAGTCTTAATTTTCACCAACCAACCCATTGGGATCTTTGTGTTGCCTTGAGGTAACCCTAGGTTCAATCACCCAACACGCCACAAACACGTGAGTGAGAGTGAGGCTTCCATCACAACTCTAGAACCTTTCCCAGTGCCATCAAACCCAGTCCTGATGCTCCCTCCTCCATCTCTCCCTCGATCCGCCAGGCTTGCAAGGCAACTCGCTTCCCTAGCCAATGCGAGACCTCTTTGACCCAATCCAACCACGTGCCCCCCAACCCCACCCCTTTCCAGCTCATCTAGTCCGCCATCTGGGTCTCCTCCCAAAACCTCCACACCGCCCAATCCATGGTCAACTCCATCCTGGACTTCTTTGTGGGGAATGCAAACCACACCACAATAGCCAAAAATTACCTGGAGTCCCTTAAAAGCTCCAAGTACCGAATGTCTCAGACTACCAAAGACGCATTGCCACATGGCAGGATCAAGGATGCAAGGATTTGGATGAGTGCCTCCTTGCTCTACCAACAAGATTGTTGGTCCGCGCTCAAGTACGCTAACAACACCCAGAATGTGAACTCGGCGATGTCGTTTCTAGGCTCGTTGGTTGGGCTCATGAGTAACACGCTGAGCATGGTGTTCTCATACGGTATTTTCGAGAATGAGACCAGGTCGTGGGCCCAGCCCAAGATCGAGGGGGGCCGTTACGATCTCACATCGACTAAGTATGTGATTGGTTGATGGTTTATGAGCCCCTATGCACTCTTTCCTTGTAAGCTGATTTTTAAGGGTGAGTTCTACCTAGTGGGTTCATAACAAATGGTGTCAGAGCCATCCCACGTATGCAGTCCATGTTAGCACGGTTGCAATCGTGTGGCACGGGGGCTGATTTTGGCAAGGTAGTATTTGTCTGGAACTAGAAAAGACCTAGTGCACAGGCAGCCCATGTGAGCACTGGGACCGCCGTGGACGTCGGCTGCGGAGCGTGGTGGTTGTTACTATCCTATATCATATGGGATTGGTTGATGGTTTATGAGCCCCTATGCACCATTTCCTTGTAAGTCAGTATTCAAGGGTGAGTTTTACCTAGTGGGTTCATAACAGGAACGGGTTTTGGGAGGGAAGTGGCGGCTCTGGGTCGAATTTCCGGGGTGGCTTCCCGTCGAAGCTAACGGTGGACGCGACCATGTGTAAGGACGAGAGTGGTGGGAACGGAAGTTCGTGATACATATAAGGGAGGGGGTGTATGAGGAAACCATCATAATTGCGTTAGATAAGAAGAACGTGGTGTTTTTAGGAGACGGGATGGGCAAAACGGTCATTACGGGGTCGTTGAATGCCGGCCAGCCTAGGATTTCGACATATGATTGAGATGCATTATTGCATATTTTATACATTTAAAAACTAATATATTTTAAATTGTTTTATTATTTTATCATTGGTTTTAGATAGAAAATTTGATTAAGAGGCATAAATCCAAGTTGTGATTTAAATTGATTAAAAGCATAGTTTATGCTTGATTTTATAACTTGTGATTTATTTGGCAATAATTTCTTCACATGCACAACACACTTTTAATATTTTAGTCTAGTTTTATTTTATCTTTATTTATTTTATTTTATTTTATTTTATTTTATTTTTATTATTTATTCTGCCTGTTTTCTTTTATTTTATTTTATTTTTTATTTTATTTTATTTTTTTTTTCTGTTTAGACTAAACGACATGTCGTTTGGCCGGCAGACCAAAACGACATGTCGTTTTCACCAGGTTTTAGTTTCAACGTCCACTACTAAATGACGTGCCGTTTTGTCCACGGACAAAAACGACACGTCGTCTTCGTCATTTTCAACCTTCAGCTTGCATGCGTTCGCCAGTACTTTTCCAAGCCACCATGCTCCTCCATCATGCACAATCGTGCCCAGCCTCCTCCAGTGCACATTGTCTCCATCAAGAACAACCAAATATCATCACCGTGAACCACCTCCGCTGGCCTGTTAAGGACCCCGGTCAAGTCCCTAAACACTATGATCTCCTCGCCTATGTCCTCCTTGTATTGACCGAGTGCCAAGTCCTCTCTTGCTTGGATATGGCGCAACAATGGTGATGATGACAACTTTGGTATGGTGAGGTTAAGTGTTTAGGCTTGAATGGATGTATGGGAGGGTGAAAAGGGTTGATGAAGTGTATGGGTGAATATGGCTCAATGTGGTTCGGCTATGGCTTGTTCTTCGATGGGTTCCGAGTCGGTGGATGCAGGGATTGAGTGAGTGAGGTTAGGGTTCAGCCAAGAGGCAACTAGGGTTGCCGAATCTTGGATGGAGGCTAGGGTTTTGGTGGAGGCAACCCTAGTTGCCGAAATGAGGAAGAGGGAGATATTTTAGGAAAGATTCCTAAGTGGTAGAAATCCTTATGGAAGAAGGAGATTTCGGGTTTGGCTAGTTTGGTAAGTCAAAGATGGACTTGAGGTATTTTAGGAAAGAGTGATTTAAGGAATTGAAAATGATTGAAAATTCCTTAAAACAAGGGATATGATTTGGAAGAGGTCAAGGATGCCAACAAGGTAAAGGTTACCTTATATGGACTAGGGTTTCGGCTAGGGTTGGTGGGAGTGTGAAGATGGAAAGTATTTTTTGGTTGGCCGAATATGGGAAGTGATGAATTCGGCTAAGGCTTTATGGAGTGGATGATGTGGTCAACTAGGGTTTCCAACTTATGGACACACTAATATGGATATAATGGTAGTCGGCTGGGGTTAATTCAAATAAGGCAAGAGTGCCAAATTTGAATTTGAATGGATAAGGTAAGTGAATTTTGGCTAGGGCTAGGTGGATGGAGGGAACAATTTATGGAAGGAAGACAAACACTAGGGTTAGCCGAAAATGTGGTTTGGATGGACAATGTGATGATGAACAACAAGAACCAAATGATGAACACTCAAGATCAAAGCAAAATACTTATGAACTTGAATGAACAAATGAAAGTGATCTAACAATTGATTCACGAATTACACAAGTGTTGAATAAACCTTCAATATTGATAAATA
>QEOT01001087.1:5272-44113 GCA_003123785.1 Pterocarya stenoptera | reverse complement strand
TTTTAATTTCCGCACTTTTATTTTACTATCCTTTATTTTCTGCACTTTAATTTCCAGCACTTTTATTTTATTGTCATTCAATTTTCTGTTATTTATTTTCTGCAATTTATTTTTATGTCATTTAATTTTTCAGCTCATTTAAATTTCAGTCTTTTAAATTCCAGCAATTTAAATTCACTGTCTCGCATTTTAATTTCTTTAATTTTCACTGCATCTCAAACACTCAAATCAACCAAGAATGAATCTGGTTCACGACCAGTAAAAATCCTCTTTTCACTGCACTCTTTCTTCCATTGTACATATCAGTACTTTTTATTTTTATTTTTTTCACCGTAAATATTTCCACCATTTTTCACGAGTTTATTTTTAGCACTTTCCCTGTGGAGACGATTTAGGAATTTATTCCTAATTACTACTCGACACGCTCCTATACTTGGGATAGCCTTTTGTGCTGCTCATTTCCGAACGAGTCAAGCGACATATTAGAGGCTGGTAAATCGAATGTTTAAGGAACAGATTGGGAAATCAATGGAGGTCTATGTGAACGACTTGTTGATAAAAAGCAAGGAGCCTGCCTAACACCTAGATGACCTAAGGGAGGCGTTCGAAATCTTACTCCATTACAAGATGAGGCTGAATCCTGCAAAGTGCGTCTTTGGAGTAGAGTCGGGAAGATTCTTAGGTTACATGATATTTGAAAGAGGAATCGAAGCCTCTCCAGAAAAAATAGCTGTCATACTCAACATGAAACCGCCAAAGAACTTGAACGAAACCCAGCGATTGGCGGGTAGATTAGCCGCCCTAGGGAAATTAATCACCAAGTCAATAGACAAGAGTCTCCCCTTTTTTCGGGTACTGCAAGGTGCACCCCTAGAATGAAGAATGCGATAAGGCGTTCGAAAAATTGAAACAGCACTTGGCCAGTCTGCCACTCCTCAAGCAGCCACAAAAAGGAGATGTGCTTCACGCTTACCTAGCAGTTTCCCTAAATGTTGTATCCACTATCCTAATAAAAGAAGAGGGAACGACTCAGCATCCCGTGTACTACACAAGTCGGGCTCTCAGGGGAGTTGAAGTAAGATACCTGAAGATTGAAATGTTAGCTTTTGCCTTGGTTACGGTGGCTAGAAAGCTCCGCCCACACTTCTAGGCCCACACAATAAAAGTGTTTACAGAGGCCCCTCTAGCAAAAACTTTGAGGAAGCCAGACAGCACGGGTAGGTTGATTGGGTGGTCAATAGAACTGAGTGAGTTTGACCTACAATATGAGCCAAGAAAGTCGGTTAAAGGACAAGCTCTAGCAGACTTTGTAGCAGAATTTTCCAGTTTCCCTCAGGAAGACACAGTAGCCCCAATGGGAAAACCATGGATACTTTTCGTCAATGGCTCATCCTGTAAGGCGGGTGGAGGTCTAGGGATACATTTGATAAATCCCAATGGCCATAAACAATACTATATGGCAACACTGGTTTTCAAGGTGATGAACAACGAAGCAGAATATGAAGCACTCGTGGCAGGGCTTTTTATAGCCGCCAAGATAGGGGCAACCGAGATAGAGGTCAAATCAGATTCACAAATAATTGTGAACCAAGTTTTAGGCCTATACGTGACAAAAGGGAAAATTTTGAAAAAATATTTGGAGTGTGTCTAGAAAGCATGAGACCTTCTCTCATATTTCAATATAACTCAGATCCCAAGGATAGAAAATGAAGTGGCAGATAGGTTGGCACGGACGGCATCAGGCATGGAAGAAGCACCTCTCCCATGGCAAGTTGAACGAAGAATCATCGAAGTTCCAGCCGTTGGGGAGGAAGTAGGCACTGTGGGTGTCAGCATCCCCGAATGGGCAAGCGACGTAGTTAAGTACCTTGATGAGGGAAAGCTACCAGAAATGAAAGAGGAGGCAAGAAGAATAAGAAGGAAGGCGACGAGGTTCCTACTCATCGATGGAGTCCTTTATAAAAGGGGCTTCTCCACCCCATTACTACGATGTATTTCCCCACAAGAAACTCAATATGTCTTAGCAGAAATACATGAGGGGATATGTGGGAACCATTCAGGGAGAAAAACTTTGGCAAGGAAAGCAGTAAGGGCAGGATATTACTGGCCCAACGCATTAAGGGATGCCCAAGAATACAATAGGAAGTGCGCAGAATGTCAGGCGTATACACCGGTACGCCCCTCCTAAAGGACTGACATCCATGACCGCACCCTGGCCTTTTACCCAATGGGGTGTGGACCTAGTTGGACTTTTCCCACTAGGAAGAGGTAGGGTAAAATTCATGATCGTAACTGTAGATTACTTCACAAAATGGGCAGAGGCAGAACCGCTGGCATCCATCACAAGCAAGACCATTACAAAATTCTTATGGAAAAACGTTGTTTGCAGGTTTGGGATCCCTCAAAGCATAGTGGCGGACAACAAGCGCCAGTTCGACTATGATCATTTCAAGGAATGGTGTACAAAATTGAAGATTAAAGTAAAGTACTTCTCGCCAGGTCATCCTCAGGTAAACGGACAAGCAGAAGCTACATACAAAGCGTTACTCTCAATCCTGAAGAAAAAGGTCGCCGAGAAAAGGGGCGAGTGGGCGGAGGAGTTGCTCGGGGTGCTCTGGGCATACAGAACAACCGCAAAAACTCCAACAGGAGAATCCCAATTCACATTAGCTTATGGTTGCGAGGCGGTAGCTTCAGTCAAAGTAGGGCTCCCAACTTACAGAACAAGCTCTTTCTCAGCCTCCCAGAACGATAAAAAGATAGAAGAATACCTCGACTTGATAGAAGAAGAAAGATAGATGGCGAAAGCAAGGGTATTACAGGAAAAAGCCAAAGCCAAGCAGTATTTCAACGAAAGAGTTAGACCCAGGACTTTTAAAGTAAGAGACCTAGTCTTGAAGAAATGTGGGGTAACTACCCAAGGTGAGGGGAAAATAGGGCCTCGATGGGAAGGACCCTACCTAGTAATAGCCAACAACAAGCCCGGATCATACCAACTAAAGGACAGCCAAANGTGGGGTAACTACCCAAGGTGAGGGGAAAATAGGGCCTCGATGGGAAGGACCCTACCTAGTAATAGCCAACAACAAGCCCGGATCATACCAACTAAAGGACAGCCAGGGCAAGAAATTACCCCATCCATGGAACGCAGAGCACTTGAAGAAATTTTATCAGTAGTTTTTACAGTATTTTCGTTTATAGTACTTTTCTCTCTGTTAAAATTCATTTTGTTCGTATTTGGATTATTATGCTTAAAACTCATGAATGCGGGAATATTTGAACCACCCTATGATTGCTCATAATTTGTTGTGCTTCATTCTTGATAGTAGATCCTCAGCAAATGGGAAGCATCACTCTAAGTAAAAAATGGCGCAGAGGTCAACAGACAACGCCACCCCTTAAACACCAGAGACAAGCCTTAGCTACTTGTGATGCCAAGTAAAAAAGGGCGTGGAGGTCATCAGACCACGCCACCCCTTAAACACCAGAGACAAGCCTTAGCAGCTTGTGATGCCAAGCAAAAAAGGGCGCGGAAGACATCAGACCACATCACCCCTTAAACACAAAAGACAAGCCTTAGCAACTTGTGGTGCCAAGTAAAAAGGGGTGTCGAGGTCATCAGACCACGCCACTCCTTAAACACCAAAGACAAGCCTTAGCAGCTTGCGGTGCCAAGTAAAAAAGGGCACCGAGGTCATCAGACCACGCCACCCCTTAAACACCAAAGACAAGTTTTAGCAGCTTGTGGTGCCAAGTAAAAAATGGCACGGAGGTCATCAGACCACGCCACCCCTTAAACACCAGAGACAAGCCTTAGCTGTTTGTGGTGCCAAGTAAAAAAGGGCGTGGAGGTCATCAGACCACGCCACCACTTAAACACCAGAGACAAGCTTTAGCAGCTTGTGGTGCCAAGTAAAAAAGGGCACGGAGGACATCAGACCACGTCACCCCTTAAACACAAAAGACAAGCCTTAACAACTTGTGGTGCCAAGTAAAAGGGAATACAAAGCTATAGCAGCCAAACGGTAAAAAGTAAGCAACCCAATGAATGCAAACCATTACAAGCATTGAAGCAAATAGAAGATCTATTGTCAAAAGGAAAAAAAAAAAGGAAGGGTACAAAAAAAAAAGAAAACTACAAGGGCAGAAAGCTACAAAGCATCATCAGGCGATGGTAATGGGGGAACGCTTGCAAAGGCATCAGGCATCAGGCATCAGGCATCTCCCTCCACCCGAACGTATCAGCTCGACGGAGTTTGTTTTCTTCGGGAATAAATAAATCCCAATCCAGATTCATAAGATTCGTGGCGAGGTTAATCAAAAGGTGAGACCTGAGTCTCAAAATTCTAGCACCATAACTGTAACCAAAGGCATGATTCCTAGTATCAGGAACGCAAGTCAGTTGGCCACGAAGGTGATCGATTTCAGCCTAGGCGATTACAAGCTCACCTTTCTTTAGAACCAAGTGCTCTTCTTTGGCCACCGCTAGTAGCATCACCTTCCTAAGCTCCTCATCTAGATCTTTACGATCTTCCTTATATTTATTATGACACTTTTCAAGCTCCTGTAGATTCCCCCGAGCCTCAGAAAGATCAAGGGTGGTAAGGCGAATCTTCTCTGTGGCAGCTGCCAATTAACGAGATAACTCCTGAGCTTGCTTCTACGAGTAAGCCAACTCCTGGCGAGCTAAGTTGCAATCCAGAGTGCAAGCAAGAAGCTCAGATTTAAGGCGAGACACCTTGGCTTCAAAATGTTTCTGAGCCTCATAAAGTTGGGACCTCGCCAAATCCCTCTCTGATTGCAGAAGTGGTAAGGCGTGGTCATCTCTGTCCTTCGCCGCTTGTGCAAGGCGAGAAAATTCACGAAATTGAAGAATTTCCTCCTAGCAAATCTCCAAGTCTCCTTGGAGCGAATGAGAATAACCTTCCGACTGATCCAATAAAACTTCAAGCTCTTTCACCCTCTTCGACAGGGCTTCCGATTCAGCCCTGTCCACTTGCCACCTCTTGGCGGAACGCTCGGCAGCTTCACGCGCCTTCCGCCGCTCTAGGACCTCTTCTTCTAGACGAGCACGATCCGCCACGATCCACGCCGCCAGGTCATTAATTTCCAACAAAAACAAGTAAACGACCCAAGTAAAAAAAAAAAACTACTTGGTAACAAAAAAGAGAAAAAAAGAGAAGAAAAACACACCATGTGATACCTTGGAAAATCAATCTTTCAAATGATTGGTCATTGGAACAACATCTTTAGTTTGAGCATTTGTCGAAGAAGATGAGGCCTCACCACTGGCATCACGACCAAACTCAACCAAGGGGATTATCGCAAGCCTTAAGTTTGAGTCCGCCCCCCTCTCTGGCGGACTCTCAAGACAAATAGTTAGGATGGGGGACTAGGGGCGTGCTAAATCGTCCTTGACCAAGCAAACCTCTCTCTGCGAAGGGTTGCCCTCTTCCCCTTCATGAAAAGAGTCAATCCCTTCCCCAAGAGATTGGGAACAGTGGGAAGGGACAGAAGGACCCTCGCTGCTCCCAACAGGCGCAGGGGTACTTCCCCCAAAGACAGTGGCAGGTGGGGTCTCTAAGGGAACCTGTGCGACTTCCATCTCAGCACAGGCGGTTTCATGGCGAGAAGGCTTATGATCAACGATGACAGCCTACTCCACCTCACAAACACCTAGGTTTTCATGAACCTTTGAACCCACAATACCATCCAGGTTTAGGGCAGCTGCAACTTCAGCATCCTGCTCGCCCCCACTCACCCGACCTTCCACAACAGGAAACTCAAAGATAGGGTTGGTCGCCAGGAGACGTGCTTGTGAGGGGAGCTCAACCTAAAAGGTAGCGGCTAAATCAAAAAGGGTCATGTTGGCCAAACTCTCAGCATCTAGCAGACTAAAAGACCGAGGTCTCATAGAGGAGTCGTAGGGTGATGGAAGGGCAGCAGTAACTAGCGGGGTGGGGAGTTGAATCTGGTCGCCCCCTGAAACAACTGCAGTTTCCTCCTGCTACCTAGTAGGCGCATGCGTCTAGGCGCCCTCTGATGGCGCCGGAGTTTTCGAAAGCATAGGCATCTGGGCCCTAGCGCCCTCCGAAGCCACCAGGGTTTTCTTTCCAGGAGGTGACAAAGGAGGGGAGCCTTCAGTGCGAGCCCTTTTCCTTTGGCTCGCGTCATCATTCTTCTTTTTACTCCTTACCTCCCTTCTCTCCTCGCCTCTTTTCTTCTCAGGTTTCTTCTTTGTTTTTCAACATTTTCCTGTTCAGGACAGCTATCCTTCTTATTTCCTTCAGAAGATTTAATCTTCTCATAAGGTTTTCATATGGGAGCAGGAATTGAATTCGAAACCATAAACTGACGCCCCTGAACATGAGAACGGCTGAGGGACATCAAAAAAGGGTCTATGTTATCGGGCGTCAACAAAAGGTCGGTCCACAATTCGTTGTAATGGGCCTCGACCTAAGAATGGACATTCTCAATCTGGGACAGTTCCCGACGCGACAGAGGCAACATGGACGACCATACATTCTTCTCTTCAAGATCAGGGCGCCAGATCTCCCTAACGGGAAAATCTCGAAGAAGGGCTTCCTGAGAGAGAAAGTCCCAACCCGAACCAAAAATAAAGAAAAATTTTGTATTCCAAGTCTTAGCTTTGGAATGGCGGCCCTCAAAACGAGCCAGAGTTGGCCATCGATCCTTCCTGTGGAAACTAGCAATATTACCCTTATTAGACCATAAATGATAAAAGGCCAAAAACTCCTGAGCAGTCAAATCGGGGTAAACATCCCCAAGAGGCTCTAAGGCCATACGAAAGACAATGCATGTGCAGAGATAAGTCCTCAAAGAGTGAGGATGGAGTTGGGCAGGGGCTAACTCAAGCAAGTCCAAGATATCGCGAAGAGGACGACAGAAAGGAAGCCTCAACCCGTGGGAAAATAGAGCTGTGGACAAAGCGGTCTTGCCGGCAAAACCCTCATCATCACAGCACCCGACAAGGGAACCTCTATCACTACTTTCGTAGGGATGCTGCAATCTTCCCGAATATTGGGAAGGTGTTTCACCCAAAGAACAGAACGACACCAGTATCCTTCAAAAATTGTACCCGCCGGGACAAAGAGAGGTAGTGGTGCAGAAGTATCACCTTGGTTAGCCATCAAAACTCAAAGAGAGAGTGAAAAAAATTGAAGAAAATGGAAGGGGAAAAAAAAAGAAAGAACAAGAAAGGAAGTATGAGCACAAGGAAGAGAGCAAGCAAAGAGAAAAAATAGAAAAAGAAAAGGGGGGTATTTAAAAAGAAAAGAAGGCGAAATGTCAACAGCCGTGGACATCATGATCTAACACTAAGAGCAAAAAGTAAACCGTCACATAAAAACTCTCTCTCCTTTCGCCACGTCAGCAAGAACCATAAAGGTAACCGCGATAAAGAAGGGAAAAAGAGACGTTGCTAGAGGAAGAATGTAAAAGGTCGGCAGAAACTTGACGGTACATAAACAGGCCGGACCTGCCATGACAACCACATGCCATCCTATGCACCAAACGCACCTCTCAAGCCCACAACGGAGAGCCCATATTTGTTAAAATTCCCCATGCCATGAGTCGAAGAGAATTAGCGGGTTATTTGGAGGGCCTAGACCTGTTAAAAGCCCATTATTAATAGAGAGCCCAACATAAAAGGCTCACAGTTGAAATAAAAGAAACCAGAGAGTCTAAGGCCCAACAAAATCATGCACTCAAGTACCACGTCTTATGGAAGGATAAGGATTTCATACAGATGCATGTCCATTCAATTGGGATCTCATGCAGATACGTGATCAATTCAATTATGAACCGCACCAGAAAACTCTGCATAACGCCCCGAAAAACTTTGCACCAAATAAACATCGCGTTGGAGCCTATATATACCAAGTAACCCTCAATAGTGAGGGGATTGATTTTTCATTTTATTGCTAAGATCTTTTAAGATTCCTACTGACTTAAGCATCGAAGTTTTCCCAAACATAACAACGCCGACCACCTTTCGATCCTTTAGGTTGGCGGTTACATGTTGGAAGCGAGACTCGTCCTTTACAAATAGCATGCTTGAAGAAAAAATCTATCAAGAACAGGAACTTGCATTGTTGTAGTTCCCAGTAGATGTGTCAATTTAATCAGTAAAAGATATCAATGATTTACTTTTTCAGAGGCCAAAACCAGCATATGATAACCTTTCATGTTATCCATTTCTGGGTAACCAAAAGGGACAACTTGCTGAAAGAATGACATTGATATGAAATTAAAATGATAAAAAAAATATTTACTGCTTGTATTATCAAAAAGAAAAGGAACAACTAGAAGATAGTAGAAACGATAGGCAATCGACAACTACTTAGATCAAACAGCGAGTTGAGTCTACACCTAACCCCCACAGAAGTGATATCATATGATCAAATGTCAGAATTTTGATTAGTAAGAAAAAGGTAATGACAAGAAAAGGCCGATTAAGCAACAAGATTTGAGGAATCTGTCACCAAGGCTGTACAATCCTGCTGGAACTTTGAAATGATCTTAACCTACCTAGTCCATGCACGGATCTACGTGCTTTGGCATGGAGTTGGAATCAATTTGACTCTGTTTTGAGTTTGTACATTTCATTGAACCTTTCTGAAGGACACAACACATTCAAATGGTCTGCTCAAATACTCGTTTTTATTACCCAGTTCTCACCATCTTTTATGTCTGTGTGTACATACTAGTCCCTGTGCATATATAATTCTTGATACATGAAAATCAGAACTCGGAATATTTATTTCCTACGCATTTTGTGTAACCAAACCAGCCCTAAATGTCTCTTGTGTAACAAGGTTAAAGCCTACCGAAGATCAATAGAAGATGAAAGACTGTTATGATATAAATGAATGAAAAAAGAGAGGGTTTGATAATGAATAAGACTTGATCAGACATAGAGCAAAAATGAGACTTGTTAGAATGAATGAGAGAACCAAAGGGTTCCAAGACCTTTTTATTTTTATTTTTAGAGAGAATTCTATGGGATTAATTGTACAGAGCTTAGGGTAGGTTTGGGGGCTTAGATGAGACTAGGGTTGCAAACTAGTGTTTTCAATCTCATACCATACCGGCTAGTACGACTGGTGTTTTTCATACTAGCCACTGGTCCGGTATAGGTTCACTACGTGTTTCGTACCGGCTGATATTTCGGCATGTACCAGTCGTACCGGATGATATTTCGGCCTGTACCGGCCTGTGGTCGATATTTCGGCCCTTAAGTTTTTTAATTTTTTTTTCAAATTACAAGCTCATTTTTTGACCCCCAATTCAGACTAGGCTATTTATAATTTAAATCTCTATGTTTTCATTTATAATTTATTCATATATAGACTATTATTTTGAAATATAATTTATATATATACATATATATATAATTTATTTATATATCGACTATTCCGAAACGGTATACGAAACGGTACTAATACCGAAATATTTCATTCCAGTGCCTTCACCGGTACGGCATCTAGTACCATATTCAAAACATTGGTGCAAATGGGCAAGTCCGGTCCGGTCTGGTCCAGTCTGGCAACGAACCGAACATTTTGGGTTCATCATTTTTTTCAAACTGGACCGAACCGAACACCCAAAGGGACCAGACCGAACTGGTAGCGGTCCAATCCGATCAGTCCATTTGGTCCGGCCTTTTTTTTTTAAAACCAATTAATAAAAAAAATTTATTTACAATACTAAATTAAACTAAGTGACTTATTAATGTGGATTATGTAACAAACTCAATACAAAAAATATTTTATATGATCAATGATAATAAATTAAATGAAAATTACATTATTGATGATGTTAATTATTATTTTATTACTAACTTAAATATGTTAATGCATAATGAGCCATATACAACTTTTAACATTTTGTATATGAAGCAATAAGCATAAATAATTTAATTATCCATACATATTACATCCATAATTGATAAAGATATATACTTAACATACTATTATAAATAAGCATAAAATATTTAATTATACACACTACTATAAATTTATAATTTATACATATATTATAATTTATACTATAACTCTTAATACTTAATAGTATTAGTAATACATTAAAGAATATATTAATACATTGATACTAAATATATATAGTTATAGACTTATAGTGATTAGTTATTATGAATCATGATTAGTATAACTATATAATAGTATTAGTATAAAGTATTAGACCATTAGTAATATAGTATAGCTATATATTAGTACTATTAGTATAAGTATAAGTGTATAACTATAGTCTATACTTAATTATAATATACTATAATTATATATTAGTTAGTGATAGAATTAGGTTAGATGAAAATTATATAATTAATTATACATATAAATTATTCTTTTTTTAATTTACATACGGTCCGGTCAGGTCCGAAAAACTCTTGGACCGTGGACTGGACCCAATGAACTCGATCCTATAAAATTCAAACCGTGGATCGGACCGAATGAACTTGGTCCAGTCCGGTCCAGTTGGTTTTTCCAGTTCGGACCGCCTGATGATCACCCCTAGATGAGACAGAAAATTCTCATCTAATCTCATT
Organism: Pterocarya stenoptera; assembly: GCA_003123785.1. NCBI lineage: Eukaryota > Viridiplantae > Streptophyta > Magnoliopsida > Fagales > Juglandaceae > Pterocarya > Pterocarya stenoptera. The sequence continues at coordinate 33,528 of QEOT01001087.1, read as the reverse complement.
TCATTCTCATCTCATCTTATTCTTAAATATAATTTAAATAAAAAATTTTAAACTCATTATTACAACTTTTTTAAACTTTCAAATAAAAAATAATTTTGACTTTTTCAAATTCCCAAATAAAAATAGTATTATAAAACTATATTATTACAATATTTTAACTTTATAATATTTTTTATTCAGTTTTTTTCTCTCATTTATCAAAACTCAAAAAATATCCAACTCAAACTATCTCACTACTATTGACAAATTATCTTATTACTATTAACAAAATTCTCATCTCACTACTATTCATAAATTATCTTAGTGAGGATGTAAAACTTGTATCAAACTCTACTTATAGTGAATTTTAATGTTACAAGAATCTATTGACCACAAATGAAAAGGTGGGGGAGTTAAAAAAAAAATGGTTCTAATTATATGGTAAGATCAATAGTTAAAGACATCTATCATCCTTTTTTATGAAAAATGACCAAATATTGTACAAATTAATTTTTACAAAAAATAAATAATTAGAAATAAAAATAAAATAAAATAAAATAAAAGAAAGATGATAGTGTGAACACTAAACTAATTAGAAAAAATAATTAATTACACTAGTGTGAATTGCATTGGAACACTCCAGACTCTGTTGCACCATTTTTATAAGCAAACTGTTGGCAAAAGTATTTAAGTTCGTGAAATAAGATTAAAAAAAAAAAAAAAAAAAGAGACGACTCCCAAAACTAGGAATAATGACATAATTTCAATTCTTCCATCGAGTTATAATTTGCTTCTTTTTTATTGGTAAGGATGGGTGGTAGAGGTTCTTATGTTGTTACATCATCATATGTGCTCTGCTCCGCGCAGCAGGTTCATGCAGGTGAGAGATCACGAGGCTACTGCGACTAGACATTAGACAAGGTTGATTTGCCTTTACTTGTTGAGATGGAGTTGACGATGGTTCGTGACTTAAAGTATTTTGAGTCTCCAGATAAAGTATAAGGGGAAGATGCATCTCAAATTCCTCAAAACCATTGACCAAATTCGTACTTCATAGAGGAAGACAATCTTTCAATGTCAATAGAAAACATATTTTTATAAATTGAGATTAAAATTAAAAAATTAAATAAAATATTATTAGAATATATTTTTTAATATTATTTTTATTTTAAAATTTAAAAAAAATTAAATTATTTATTTTATTTTATATTAAAATAATTAAATAAGATTGATTTAAAAAAATAAATAATTTATTTTTTATAAAATTATAATAATAAAATAAAATAAAATATTTTCTCAAAACAATTAACTTTATCTGTACGTAATAACTATCATTGACTTCTCTCGTTTTTTTTTTAATAAGTTAATAAGAGAGGACGTTTATGTGGGGTGGGGATTAGAATTCATGATCTTATTATCCTCTTTCTTTGTGTTTTGTTTATAGTAATTTGGCGTCGTTTGTTGGTAGAGATGAGATGAAATAAGTTTAAAAAATTAAATTATTTATCTTATTTTATATTAAAATTTAAAAAAATTATAATAATTTAGTAAGAGAATATAAGATAAATTAAAAAAATTAAATTATTTATTTTATTTTATATTAAAATTTAAAAAAATATAACAATAAAATTGAGATGACATGACATTCTTTGAGAGTTTTTAAAAAACAAACAAAGCTTACATTGTCGGGCGCACGATACATCACTTGGAATCATGAAAAGTACAAAAGTCGCGAGTGTGATGCGGAACAAGACAGAAAAGTTTCCCCCGCGACCCGTCTTCTCCAAACAGAGCCTTCCCCCACCAGTTTGACGGTTTCAGTCTGTATGCGAAGACGCAGCCGCACAGCTCGCACAACTTCTCCCCTAACGACTAACCATAACAACCCGTGACTTTTTGAGTCTTACCAATCCCCATCAATCTCCCGAGGCCCCCCTTCCATTTTCCTTTTCCCGCTATTTTAGTGGATCGATTCGATATGGCCACTACTCATCAAAGAAAATCCACAGAACCTGTCCATAAAAGCAGCTCCAACACCTTCCTGTTTTCTAAGCCATCCACACTTCTTGTAATTTCCATGGCCTGCATCTTCTTTGTCTCACTTGTCCTTTTTCTTTCCCTCTCTCCCGGTGCCGTCAAACCCAGTCCTGATGCTCCCTCCTCCATCTCTCCAGCGATCCGCGAGGCCTGCAAGGCCACTCGCTTCCCTATCCCATGTGAGACCTCTTTGACCCAATCCAACTTCGTGCCCCCCAACCCCACCCCTCTCCAGCTCATCCAGTCCGCTATCTGGGTCTCCTCCCAGAACCTCCACGAGGCCCAAGCCATGGTCATGTACTTCCTGGAGTCCTACACCGAAGGGAATGCGAACCGCACCACGGCCGCCAAAAACTGCCTGGAGTCCCTCACAAGCTCCCAGTACCGGATCTCTCGGACTCTCGACGACGCACTGCCCAGTGGCAGCATCAAGGATGCGAGAATCTGGATGAGCGCCTCCTTGCTCTACCAACAAGATTGCTGGTCCTCGCTCAAGTACGCGAACGACCACCCGATGGTGAACTTGACAATGACGTTTCTGGACTCGGTGGTTGGGCTCACGAGTAACGCGCTGAGTATGGTGTTCTCGTACGGTATTTTCGGGAACCAGACCGGGTCGTGGGCCCCACCCAAGACCGAGCGGGACCGGTTCTGGGAGGGAGCTGCCGGCTCTGGGTCGGATTTCCAGGGCGGCTTCCCGTCGACGCTAAAGGCGGACGCGACCGTGTGTAAGGACGGGAGTGGCGGGTGCTACAAGACGGTGCAGGAGGCAGTGAACGCCGCACCTGATAACGCCGGGGAACGGAAGTTCGTGATACATATAAAGGAGGGGGTATACGAGGAAACCGTCAGAATCCCGTTAGAGAAGAAGAACGTGGTGTTTTTAGGAGACGGGATAGGCAAAACAGTCATTACGGGGTCGTTGAACGTCGGCCAGCCTGGGATTTCGATATACGACACAGCCACAGTTGGTAAGTCTTTTGAATGCATATTATTGTGTTTGGCCATTCTTCCTTGTTATTGTTTTGTCTTTTCTTTTTGGATGTATGTTTTTATTTTCAGGGTTGTGGATGGAGTCAATAAATACTGTTGGGGAGGTGCTCAACGTTATGCAGTTATGAATAACATGAGCACCCTCCCCTGTCACACGATGCTTGGCTGTATTTCACTGAACAATCAATGCGTTTGATGTTTATTTAACATCTGCAATCACAAGTCCATCCTTCCAGCTTTTGTCATCATGTAGAGCCCATGTGAAATGGAATTGGGTTGCAAACTTATTCACAGTTAACTATTTAGTAGCAAGAGTTTAGGAAAAAGGGCTAGTTAGTACTAAAAACAAAAGATAAAATGTTGACTACAATTGTAGATGACTTCTTTTATGAAGTGGTAGAAGAAGTCCCGGAAGAAGAAGTCCCCGAGAGAACAGATGTTAGGAAGCCGTAAAATTTATGAGTTTGAGCTTTGCTTTGTTAATCCCTTCTTGTTCTTGAGTTGCTTTGAAAAAAAATTCCCTTCTTGTTCTTATGTTTGAATCATTCTGGAACAGCTGTTCTTGGTGATGGATTCATGGCCAACGGCCTCACAATCCAGAACACGGCCGGTCCTGATGCACACCAAGCAGTGGCCTTCAGATCAGACAGTGATCTATCCGTCATCGAGAACTGCGAATTCTTAGGCAATCAAGATACACTCTATGCTCGCTCCCTCCGCCAATTCTACAAATCATGCCGCATCCAGGGAAATGTGGATTTCATTTTTGGAAACTCAGCATCAGTTTTTCAAGATTGTGAGATCTTAGTCTGCCCCCGGCAAGTAGATCCAGCGAAGGGTGAGAAAAATACTATCACTGCACATAGCAGAAATGACCCTGCACAATCCACAGGTTTTGTTTTTAAGAATTGCTTGATAAATGGCACCAAGGAATACATGGCACTCTATCATAACAATCCCAAAGTACACATTAATTATTTGGGGAGGCCATGGAAGTTGTACTCGAGGACAGTTTTTATACACTGTAAGTTAGAAGCTCTTATTACACCAGAAGGCTGGATGCCATGGGATGGTGATTTTGCATTGACAACACTCTATTATGGGGAATTTGGGAATTCTGGACCAGGCTCTAATGTGTCCAAGAGAGTAACCTGGAGTAGCCAGATCCCGAAAGAGCAAATACACACATATTCTGTCGAGAATTTTATCCAAGGAGATGAGTGGATTCCATCTTCTCAGTAATTAGCTTCAAATTTTGCAAAAATATTGGCCGAAATGTGTCTGGAACTCAACAATATTGGGAGATTCCAAATTTTCGGCTACATTTGATCTCTCTCCTAGCATATATTGTGTAACACTATGGGAGGTAGATGAGAGTTGGGTGTGTGTAATGTCCACTTCGTCGTATAAAATAAAACTTGTTTATTTATTCTTTTATAAATTTCCACAGGGTCACTGTCACTCATTGAATTTTGATGTTGGAGGTTGCCACCTACTAAGTCGCACGTTGAGTTCTTCTATACGGCTGCCTACACAGCACACCTTAGGTGGAATTTCTTTTTTTTTTTTCCTAATTACTAAAACGTGCGTTTTGTTGAGCTTGTAAAAAGCTTTCCAGCACCCCTTCCATTCGTCCATTCGAAAGCTTCTCATTCCTCACCATTAAAAATCTTCTCCAGCCCCCTTCCCCTTTCTGGCGCACCAGCAGTGCTCCACCGCGCCGACATGCTCTTCCGTGTTCTCTAACCGCTGACGAAAGCTTTGTCACTGCAGACAACCTGTTCAGAGCTTTCATTTTTTACAGATTGACCAAGATCGACCTCAGATTGTGTTGCCCGGCTTTCTCTCTCTCAAGGTAAATTTCTTTTCATTAGCTTTTGCTTCAAATATTTGTTATTTTCTTAAAACTATGCCCCCAAAGATAATGTCTTTGCTTTAAGCTTTCTTTCAATGGCTTCATCTGCGTTTGTAATGGTGCTCAATGGGTAAAGCTGAGATCTTTCATGTCTTATTCGGGATTCCCAGCAAGTCATTGTGAAAACTAGGGCTTCTTTTCTGTTTCTACAAATTATAATTTTAAGTTTGGTACATATTGAAGCTTAGGGTAGTTATGAGTGTTGATGTTGTTATTTCGAATATCGAAGCTTGAAATGTTTCTCCACAATTGAAGCTTATGAGGTTTTTTTGTGTCACAAGATGTTATTTTGGAACATTAGGATTGGTAGTTGTTCTTTGAGTGGGGGAGAGGTTCCAAATTTTTTATGGGCAGAACCATTGCCGTGGCTTATCATTGTAAAATTTCCAATACATGAGTATGTTATGTAGATGATCTCAATGTAAGAAAATAGTGAATTAAATGGAAAGGATTGGAATGAACTGTGTTGAGTGTAATATGATTTTTCTAATGAATTGAAGTTGTTTTTGAAATGAAAATTGTATTGATAAGCTACAGAGTTTTTTTTTTTTTTGCACAAATCTAGAAGTTTTTTTTTTCCATAACAAATACACAATTTTCATCTACAATAACTAGCTGGAACCAATTGAAAGTGGATGCTGGTTTCCTCAAAAGTTTCTAGCTGGAACTTGAGATGTTTCCACCTCCAATTTCTATTCTCTCTGTTGCCTGTGTCTCTGTTGCCCATCTATTACTTTCCTGAAATTTTGCGTAAATAACTGAAGGTGTTAAATGAAAATATAGACTTTCGTGTTCCTACGTTTATTTTTTTTCTATTACATTAAAATGATATCTTTAGACTTTAATGAATGAATATTCAATTTTTATTAAGTCGTGAAAGGATATCTATGTTTTAGCAAGAGGGAGAGAAAATAAATATGTAAAACTTGGATAATAAATTTTAAGGAATAAAGATTGAATAACAATTTTTTTTTAACAAAACTGTGTTTTTGCACTTATTTATATAAATAGTCCTACATTTGGATTAACTCATTCTACACAAATGCAGGCAATGATAATTTTGTTATATATCTAGAACTAGAAAAAAATAGGCAAATTTCTTCGCAGTAGATTCAAATAATGTATGAAAATTTTACTTATTAGTATTCTGATCAATTATTAGTGTGCACTATTATTGACTAGACTTGCCAATATTTCTTCACAGCATCGTCTGACTAGACAGAGGTAGCACTATTCATCCGGGTTCCAACCCGGAAATCTGGGTCTACCCGGACCGGAACCCGGGTTTCAAACCCGGGCCGGGTAAGATCCGGGCCGGAACCCTGGTAGATCCGGGTTTTTGAAACCCGAAAATTCGGGTTCCGGGTTGAACCCGGTTTTTTTTTTTTTTTCAAACCATATTCTCAACATAAAACCAATATCAATCTATTTCATTCTTTTTAATACAACATAAGCCTATAAACAATTAATTAACTTTTTAATTAAATGCATGTAAAAAAAATCAATATTCATCATGTAAAATGCATGCGACATATACGATGCAATCCACTACATATTACATTGTTTGAACTAATTTGCTAAGAATATTACAAAACAAATATGTTGCTTTAATCAAACTCTAATACACAACAAATTGTTTGCAAAAAATCAGAAATTTTTCCAAGCTAACTAGGCTCTTCAGTCCACCAAGCTCCTCTGGTATGGATCCCACCAAGTTGTCCATGTACAATTCACTGCAAAAAAAAAAGTGAACACGTACCAACCAAACCATATTTTATTAAATTAAATCTTGCATGCATCTTCCAACATATAAAAGTGAATTTAACACCAAATCTATTAGGGTCCATAAAAGTAAATAACAACTCATACAGCCAGAAAAGTAAATTAAGATATTTCTGTATATATTAATATAATATTTACCAAAAATATGTTTTTCTATTAAAACTTACTTTGAATTTTTTTCAGCATGAATGGGAAGAGAGACTCACAGCAGCCTCTGTTGAAGATGAAGCTAGATGATCATCTAAAAAAATATTAAAAATGAGTTAGATAGATAATAAACTGAGACAGATAGATATTAAAAAAATATTTCAAGTTTCAAACTTACCTTCGAGGTCCATCGACTGTACATATTCTTCCAACTCCCGGATGTCGACAAGTTTGGTCCTTAACCAATTTTGGGTGCAAATGAGGGCTTTGATAGTTTCTGGAGACAATAAACTCCTAAAAGGATTCAATATGCGTCCTCCAGTACTGAATGCAGACTCTGAGGCAACAGTGAAAATTGGGGTGGCTAACACATCACGTGCTACCTCAGCAAGGACAGGATAATTTGTGGCATTAACTCTCCACCAATCTAAGATATCAAAACCGAGAAAGTCATTTACACACGTCTCAGACAAATATCTCTCTAGCTCCGATCTAAACTCCATAACACCCTGCTCCTCAAGGAATTTATTAAACATGATCTTAAATTTAGTTGGAGGCGGTGTCGGCTCATTAGAACTCCCCCCACTAGTAGTGTTTGACCTCCCTTGAGCCACATTAGAACTCCCTCCACTAGCCACACGGAATGTGTTATACTACTCGATCAAGCGACCTAAAAGGAGTTTAACCTTGTCTTCTATCTTATCCGCCAACTCATACCCTTTGCACTTTTGCAACCAAAACTTCATTGCCATCATTTTGTATCGTGGATCAAGCACAAAGCAACATATATCATCAAGTTGAACCTATTTGTGCTACCCCAATATTTGTCATACTTACTTCTCATATTTATGCCCATAGTACTAGTGATAATATCACTACTCAAGCACATATCAATTAATGCATCTTCAATTGTGCAAAGTTGCTCAAAATATACATTAGCCGTCACATACAAAGAACCAGAAATGCTCAATGTAACATCATAAAAAATTTTCAGCAACTCTACAAAAATACGTGCATTTTTCCAATCATCACTAGTAGGGTTCACAAATTGTTCATCCACAAAAACATATTGTTCAAATGCTTGTTTATGTTTTTCAGCGGTACTTAGCATTAAATATGTGGAGTTCCATCTAGTAGGAACATCCAAGCAAATCATTCTCTCACTGGTCTTTTCTTTTGTCGCACAAGTCTTAAACTTGGCAAATCTTGACGGTGAAGATTTCACATACCTAACGGCATCCCTAATCTTTGTTACAAATTCATAAACATCCTTCAAGCCGTCCATAACAATTAGATTCAATATATGGGCAACACACCGCATATGAAGAAATTCACCACCCAATATAATACAATCATTGTCTTTTATTCTCCTCCTCATGTAATCAACAGCAACATCATTTGAGGAGGCATTGTCAACTGTGATGATCAAAATCTTATCAACACCTCATTCATACAATCCCAAATCTAACACACTCCCAATAGTTTCGCCCCTATGGTCAGGAATTTGACAAAACTTAAGTATTTTTTTTATGCAATCTCCAATTGCAATCAATAAAATGTGCGGTAATGCACATGTAGTTCATATTTTGCACCGACGTCCAAGAATCGGTTGTAAGACACATTCTTTAACCATCCAACAATTTCTTTAACTTTATCTTCTCTTCGATATACAGTTTAATACAATCCCTTTTTAAAGTGATTCGGGATGGCAAAGTAAATCGAGACTCTAAATCAGTCACGAACTCAACAAACCCTTCGTGCTCCACTAGCCTAAGAGGCAATTCACACCTAATAAAAAACTTAGCGGTTGACACCCTAAGTTTTTCTGCATCATACTTCACTATACCTTGTGGGCTACACACTCTTCCCTCCGCATCCCTCTTAACACTAGATGATTGACTTTTTCCAACTCATTTATGTCTAAGAGGGGAAGTTTCACATGCATTCTGAAAGTGATATATCATAGATGAAGTACCATTCTTGTAGTGGCAACTGTATAGCTTAGCACAATAATTGCGCTAAGCTTTTGGGTTATCATGGTCAATAGATTGCATCTTAGTAAAGTGTTCTCAAACCACCGATTGGTTACTAAGTGGTTTTTTCGATTTCTTGGGTAAAGGTGGGATGGAACGGGTAGGTTGTTGTGTATATGTGGATGAAGGGGTTGGAAGACTCCCATGGTCATCCACATCCAGTGGAATAGACGAAGAGTCACCACCAACCCCTTGGGTTGTACTGACATTACAACTCATAGAATCTTCTTCCATCTGTTATTGAGTAATAAAGACCACAAAACACAATATAATAAATAATCAAACACTAATAATCAAATATAACAAAATAAATAATCAATTTATTTACTTCCAGACATGGTTTTTTACAATAGTTGTGATAGCATTTTGTCTTCTGCGGATCAACTACTTAAACATGGTAAACTTTCAAACCTTAATTGTCAAGGCATATACAATTAATTTAGATACCATATCTGCAAATAGTCTTCGAGTTATACTAAAAGATGAGAGATTCAAGTCAGTTAAAAGTTCTTTGTTTGTTTTGTGTTTAGGCTATGAGCCATCTATACTTCTATGCATAAGGCATGGCTGTTCAAAAACCTTTTATACTTCCATTTGTACTAGGATAAAAATAAAACAAGCACTACGTCAAGGGCCCCCCCGCTCTATCAGTGTACGTAACCATAGCTCTTGTGCAATATTATTACAACATTGGTATTTGTAATACCCATCATATATATATATATATATTAATTATTATTTTGGTTAATTTAGACGTAGCTTTATAATTCGTATAGCATAATACAAAGATTTTTGTTGTTATAATTCGTTTCTTAAATCTGTAATTGCCTCTACCAAACAAAGATGATTCTGTTTTCTCTTTTTATTTTTTTAATTTATTATTTGCTAAACATTTAATCATACCATAACGTTATGGTTCTAAATTTTCTACAAGGTTCTGCAGTTTTGGTCACATACGGTATATAGTTAGGTAGCAAGCTTGTGCAACTTTGTCAATTCAAACTTCAATTATCGTGACAAACCAAAAAGTACATAGCCCTTGTTTCACCAACTCTAGACCACGATTCTAAAACACGAGGTTGGGGGGCACGAGAACAAGGAATATTCATAGACAACATTGAAAAAGACATACATAGAAAGCCAAGGGAGATAAGCATAACACACAAAGGGGGGGAAATAAACGGAAAGAAGACCATCCTTTTGAAGGAAAAGTTCCCAACGCAGCTAATGCTGCTACTTGGCACTGACAGTGATAAGCTTTAAGGACAAAGAAAATTCCAAAAGTCTCATGTGGGTAGCCTGAATTCCTAACATGATGTTGGACTGCTAACTAATCTGATTGATAGTAATCATTAACAACTTAACAAGGCAACCGCCAACCATGTGGCCGGGTAGAGTGTCCTCACTCTACTCCCCATTGTCGGAGACTGCCAGATAATTCACAGATCACAAGCCGAAAGCAAGTGAAAGATTCCCACAAGGCACAAGCTCCTCTAGTAAACTTTAATAGAAGTTAAAGGTTGTGCCGACGAGTCAATAGCCCGGGGTTTAACTATCTACTAGGGCTCAAATTTTCTCTCTCCCGATTGTCAAAACAGAAATAAGATTACCCTTTTTCCTTAGCTTATACCCCATCTATCGAGCTGTGTATAAGTGATAGGGCGTGTGCTTGTGTTATTAACACCTTACTTCACTCTAGGGTTGGTCCATGTACGTCCTTCGGTGGCGCAGGCCTCAGGTCTAAGATTGGGCAACCCGTGTAATTTTCACAAAGGGAGCTGCCAAGGACGGCCTCTAATTTTCTTCCCTTTGTATCTAAAAGAAGAAAATGGAGAGATAGAGAAAGTCTTACAGAAACCCAAATCCCCTTACAGAAACCCAAATCACCGAACCAAATAAGCAAAGCCAAACCCATAAATCTTCAACAAAATAATTCAAGAACAGCCAAAAAAATCAACATAATTAACAAAAACAGAAGCAATTGATGGAAGAATTCAAGAAAGTCTTACATGCAATTTCGGACGACGTTACAGACCCTAAACCTCTCGGTATTGCTGTGCTGCTGTGCCTGAGTGAGACGAGAGAGAGAGAGAGGCGCAGAAGAGATGACAGAGAGAGAGGTTGAGAGCTGCGGCGCAAGGGAGAATGAGAATGGGAGATGAAGTTTTGAGTCCAGAGTCCAGACGAAGTGCTCATCGTTTCGAGCCTAGATAGGTTTTTTTTTTTAACCCGGGTTCCGGGTTTCAAATCCGGGTACCGGGTAGACCCAGGTTTAGTCATGCGGGTACCGGCCCGGATGTAATCCGGGCCGGAACCCATAACCGGAACCCGGGGAACCCGGTTATCCGGGTTCCAGACCGGGTCGGGAAAAAACCCGGCCCGGATGAACAGTGCTAGACAGAGGCTTGAGAAGTTTTTTTGCAGCATCTAGCATGTGACTGGACTTGAGAATTAGTTTTTGGGAGTTTGTGTACATGCCGCTTTTCAAACATGTGCAGAATTTTTTGTGGACATAAATATTGGCAGCTTGTGTGGATAAACATGGCTAGATTGTGTATATGTTGTTTATGGCCAGTTGTGTATAGCATGGCTAAATATTGTCAGCTTGTGTGGATAAACATGGCTAAATGTTGTGGATTGTGTCCAGGTGTATGAGTGTGGATGGTTTTGTGTGTCCAGGTGTGTATGAATTTTGTGTATTTTGGGGGTTGGAGACAAAAAAAAAATTGGAGATGTATAGATTTTGATTCAAAATCAGGAACTGGAAGTACTTGTTATAATGTTTATCATGTGAATTTGTATATGAAATCAATCATAGTTTAATGTAATTTCAACTGATTACTGTCTATGCATGCTTGTGTAGATTTTTGTTCACTTATCATTATGTGTGTATAACAAATCAGAAAAAAAAAATCTATATATAGGGTATAGATTGCTGTATATAGCTTTTTGTTCCAATTATCATCCTGTGTTTATAATAGATTGATCCAAAATGTTATGAAGAATGTCTTAGATAAGCTCAAATGGAACTTTAAAAATGGAGTCAAAATGTATATAGCCCAGTAGATTCAGAAAAGTGACAAAAAACAGCTGACTTTTCATAGCCTCCATAGTGCCATTACAATTTATTCATACAAGAAAAAAAATATATATTTCCACCTATTTACATGTACCCTATAGTTTATCTGAACTAGGCAGAAACTATTACAATTGATACCAGCCAATACAAATACAATAATATTTGCGCATTTCTATCCTCCTAGTCCTCCTCCCTCTTCCGAACTGCATTATCTCTTCTTCGAATATTCTCCTCTATCAAATTAAGTATATCCGCCCAACCCAAAAAATTCACATCTTGCATCTCCCTGCACATGGTACGAACATTTCACATGAGGAAGTAGCTTTACCATGTTATACAAAAATTGAGAAGCATAGCCAAACAAATATAGCAATTGCCTTACCTTGTTACAATTTGGGCAGGAAAAAAATTTCCTCCCGAGATTTCTATCCCAATTCATAAATTCATATAAAAGAAACAACATGAAACTAGCATTAAAGGAAGCAGGATAACGTTTTGAAAATAAATATATGTACTGGGAGCATAATGTTTCAGCGTCCAAGCATGTTAATTATTAATGAGTAGATACAAACAATGATAGGTCCTATGCAAAAAGTAATATTTATCTGGTATTTTATTTCTTACCCATCCGCAGCATTTGCATCTTTGGCCTATCAAATTCATGAAATGATGGGTCTTATGCCAACTTAATCATAAAACTTGGTTGCTTCAAGTGATTAGTTGCCTACTTGAAGTGATGGATAATAATCTAGGCATATATGATGGGCATTCTTACTAAGAATATATTTTTTTTTTATAAGAATTCTTACTAAGAGAACTTATCAAAAAAAAAAAAAGAATTTTTACTAAGAGAATATACCACTCACAAACTTGAGTTGCCAAAATCACAAACTTGTTCAAGCATTGTGTCCATCATCCCAAGTTCCTGATTATTACTAATTATGGGTTTCATAAAGTTGATGACAGGGAAGTACCATAAACAAGTATAATTGCTATCTCAGCCTATCAGTACAAAGTAGCACTTGGGGGAGTTCCAAAATTGGTGATGGACACAACTCCATTCACATCCCATCTACATATAATATTCCAAAACCCCAACGGAAAAAAAAAAACACAAAATCAATCTCTCACTCATGTTAAAAAACCATGCAGTTTCAAAGGACATTTAATATCAAATGGCAATGGATTATCTTTCTGGGACTAGTGTGATCAGTGGAAGGAGAAGTCGTTTAATAAAATGGGCTCATGGCGAGAAATCAATCTCATCCTCTGCCCCAAAACACATCTAGAGTTTGATCTCATTAATCTCATCATAGCATACACATCCCAAAAAATATATTTGTGAAATAATACAGAGATCATTCCAAAAACAACAAAAAAAAATGGGAAAAAAATATTGAAACTTCAAAATGAGGGCTTTAGTGCAGTTGATGGACACACAGAGACTGCAATTTTTGGACACACAATTTCCTTTTAGTTCAGGAATTCCATCAAACAGTTGATGGGCACAAAAAACATACTCAAAATTCAAGCAAAAGTGAGCACAAAACAACCTCCATACAACAAATTTGACAAACCACTATCTGTAGATAAACGGCAGATTTCTCCCTACTCTGCTTCACCTCTCTCTCTCTCTCTTGCTCGCTAGCTTTGACGCTATTGATACAGACTTGAAGAAAATGATGATCGCAGAGAAGAAAGAGACTACCTTCGAGAAAAGCAATTGGTGTCGTGGTGTTGGGTGGGATCCGAGAAAAGCTCGCCGAAGATGATGCTCTGTTTGAAACATGATCACTCAGGTGTTCTGGGAATTTTTTTTTTTTTTTTACCTTTCGGATGTGATTTGAAATAAGAGTGGAGGAAGGGGTTTGGGTTGAAAGGGCTCAAATATGTATGAGAATATTGTGAAGGAGGTTGAAGATAAAAACTGAAAACTAACACAGGAATGGGAAGGAACTAACGGACGGGATCTATTATGAGGGAAGAGAGAAGAGAGAGACGAAAGCTAAGACGACCATTCTGGAACTCGTTGAACCGAACCGTGACTAAGATTAAATCGGGTTGGTACACGTCAGGTGTGCTGTGTAAGTCTCACGAACCGGCAGCTGAGTAGCTTTTTTCATACTGAATAAAGCAATGTTAGAGAGAAGCTACTACTGTGAGTACACACTTTGCATTCACTATGTGGCTTCTTCTCCTCCTCTTATTTTTTTCTCATTTTAAGAAATGGACGGTCTAGATGAAGTCACATGATGTGTGCAAAATGGATGTTGCAAACAGTGGCTTCTATCAATATCTTTCCTACCGAATAACATGGACTTTTTCAATGCTAGTAATGTTAAAAAGGCATTGGCATATGGCCATCAATTTCTTGACTTGCAGGATACGTTGCAATAAGAAGCCCAATTTCACGACATGTGTTCAAAGTCTTTTTTATTTTCAGAAAACTTCTTAAACTCATCTCATCTCATTTAATTATTACAACTTTTTTTAATTTTTCATACAAAATAAAACAAACAATTCAATTTTTTTAAATCTCAAAACAAAAATAATATTAAAAAAATATTTTAATAATATTTTATTTAATTTTCAACTTTAATCTCAACTCATCTTATCTCATCTGTGAAAATAAATGAATCCTTAATAGCTTGCCAACAAGGTTAAGGTTCCCTTAAAACGGTTTATTGCTCATTTTGTACGGCTCATTTCACTTTTTACTGTCTCTTAGGGGCCTTAAATTCAAGCAATAACTTGAGAGAATCGTTTTACTGCCAATAATATCCTCCTTTTGATATGATTATCCATGTCCATATGCCAAATAGGACCATGCTTGGGAGAGGTGACATGGGAGAATTGCGTGACTCAATGGGTACTTTTAATGGCGTTGCTTGTATAGTCACAGTTAAACTCTTGACAGTAATGGTTTGTTTTAAGGTAATATATTAATTCATATTTTTTTTAAAAAAAAGTCAAAATTATATGTGAAACTCTTTTATTTTTTTTAATACATTGAGGTGAGAGGGGTTGAATTCATGATCTTCATTTTCGATATGTGAGTCTTATGCCATCAAGCCATAGGCCCTTAGCATAAGTGAAACTTAATTGAAATCATTATCAATGTCAAGATCTCTATTTTTGACAACTTAAAATTTCATTGGCTACCTTTCTAGAGAAATATGGTGGTACATTTCCCCTCTAATATGTGTAACGCCCTTGTGAGGTTATGTTTTGACGCACTTACATTCCACACTATAAAATGATCAGTTTGATTTTCATATCATTTGTTTTAACATAAGAAAGTTCAAACTACCCCAAGGCTTATATCCCAAACAAGAAGTTAAAAGTTATAGTACCAGCATTATTGAAATCGATATAAATGTCAACAAGTTCTTCTTCCTAAATATTGTGCGATTTTATTCACTACTCATCCAGTTATATGAGGTGTTACATTTATGGCCTAGGAAATTATTACCTAGCTGTTGTTCTTTGGGTTTATGCCACCAAACAATGCTACATTATCTAACAGCCTCATTGTAGTCGGAAAACCAATGAATATGGCATCTTTTCTAAATTTTTTTTTTCTTCTCAACAAGTAAAATATTCATAGATAAACTAGCAGATTACAGGATACAAGTTCTAAGTTCTAAAGGGGTGGGAGTCCCCTATAGTCTTTCCAAAACCAACAGATACATCACGAAAATAAGAAAAAATAGATCTAGAGCCAAAATTTGGCTCTCGCCCATTTTCCACTAAGGGAAGCTGGTTGAAGCGGTTTTAGTATAGTCTGATAAATAGACTATAACATTGGGGCTAAAAGCCGTAGTGAATAGTTGTGTACCACATCTGTTGGTCTGAGTTGGTTGGAAGAGACTTTCACATCCACTTTCACTTGATCCTTAGTTAGGGAAAGCAGGAACATAGGAACGTAGCAATTGGAGGATGTGTTGATACACCGGCATGAGACCTTCACTGTCTGTGGTGGTGCATGGTTCACGCGCCACACTAGGAAATAAGGTGGTGGTCAGATCTGAGAGATCCAAAACTACTAATCCCAGTGGTGCCACGCGTGACGGCGGCAAGATCTCTCTAGTGCGATGGCATGTGAAACTCATGCGTGGTATGAGCCGCATGTGAGACTCACACGCTGCTCTTTTGAGAAATTTTCTTCAACCATTTGATAGATCGGAGGCTGGTGAGGCGCGTAGTAGTCATAGGTGTCCGGTAGGTTGTAGATCGGCACATCTTGGTGCTACGGGCGGAAAACTATGAAAAAATGAAAAAAAAAAAAACTCTATGGAAAGCTCTGGCATTCGCTGGACAAGAGGAGGGAGGGAGGAGCCGAAGCTCCAACCCTCCTCTGGATGGAGAAAATGGAAGGATGCCTATGGTTGGGTAGAGAGAAAAGAACCTCTTGAGAGAGATTGGAGAAAAGGCTTGTACCTTTTCTAAATGTTTGGTATGCCTCAACTTCTACTAATTATTATTATTGTCGTTGTTATTAGTATTATACAATGGCAATATCATAAAAAAATGTAAACCGATAGAGGCGTAGAATCTTAACAAAAGCCTTGAGCCAAATTTGACAAAGCTACGTAAAAAAAAAAAGAAAAAAAAATCCTAAAAAAATAGATCAGAAGGATCCTGTCAAGTATTTTCTAGACCCAAACTCCAAGAGAGTGGTTATGGTGGTTGATGGCCTTGGTAGCAGTCTAAACAATGAGCTATTTTTTAGGGGCAACAACTTATATTGTGTCGTGCATCTGTGCTGCGGTGATTGTTGATACTTTGTCGTTGTTAGTCAGAGGTAGATGGTTTTAGTTATGTACAAATGATATTTGCAATCTCTAGTGTTTGCAAGTTCTATATACTCTCTTTAAAAAATAAAAGTAAATTTAAAACTCACACAAAAAAATTAATTTTTTAATGATAGATCCCATTTTTTTCTTAAAGAGAGTGTGATTTTTTAAAAATAGAACCAATCAAACTTTGGGCAGCACTTGAGACTCGTAGAGTTTTTAAAAATGATATTTGTAGTCATGGAGTGACAGAGAAAGAAACAATTTGTTATGTAGCATGAATGCTCTTCTGTGAAACTGTGACTGACATTTTGTCTGTTGGACAACCCTCATACTCTTGACACAGTGCGAGACAAGCCAATTTCATGTCTCTAGAGGTTTGATAAAATGCTTATAAAAGAAGCGACTGTAGTGTTAACCATCAAACTATGAGGGAAATGACCTCATAAAGATACAGAACAGGGAGGAGGCAGGTAGAATTTCCACCTATGAGATCGTCAGCGGCTCTGAGGTTACAAATTTGAGGTTTCAATTGTTTAAACTTTTGTAGCAGATTATAATTATGAATGGATCGAGTTTTCCAACCACTTTGCATAAACTTAACAAGTTAGCACATCAGCCTAGGCTTCTGCAATGCCTGCACGCTGCACCATGGTTAATACTTATTAACATTACTTCGAAAGTGGCTCTTTGGATACTTTTAATCAAGCTGACATTAAAATTCATGGCGATTCCCGATCTCATATCATGGATTGGTATCGTGAAAAAGAAGATGATCAAAGGTTGTAGACTTTTAAAAATCTAAGATGTCTCATCGACACCCCCTTTTAAATTATTTTAAAACTTCTTCAGTCATTCAATGTGTTACAGGGACCAATTAAGGAAGGTGCAACATGAATAAGGAAGGACGTCCAGCAAGTTTAGGAAATGTTTTGTTTTGGCAATATTGCTCTGTTTTGGGAATAAATCAATTAGTAATCAATTTACTTATTATGTTTATTTTTGGCAAGTTGAATAACGTGAGAACTATATTATTGTAAGGGAGTATGAATGAGAATCAGAGAAGTTATTTCCCATCTGGTTTTAAGAGGGTGTTTCTCATCAACTTTGATTATCTTTCTTGCATATTATATTCAACATAGGTAAGGCACGGAGGCTTGATCCGGCCTCATTCCCAGTTGAACCTCCCTTAACTCGTTCCGTTGCTCAAGCATGTAACATTTTGGCATCAGAGCAGGTCATGGCGGATTCTCTAATAGAACGCCTAGAGCAGCAGATGGCAAATTTCGGAAACATCATGGAGAGGCTCATGAAAAAATTTGAAGAGACCAGTGCAAAGGTTGACTCTTTGGCTAACAGAAGCATGGGTGATGGAGAGGATTCGGGATCAAGAAATAGGAATGGAAGGAACAATGGTGGACGGCACAATGCAGCAGCACCCAAATTTGCGAAACTGGATTTTCCAAAATATAATGGCCTGGAGGATCCAACAAGTTGGATCTACAGGGTGGAGCAATTTTTCGATTATCAACAGACTGAGGAGACTGAAAAATTACATCTGGCAGCATATCACCTAGAAGGGGAAATGAAGGATCAACCCGAGTTTAATGAGGAACCAAGGATCTCCTTACATGCGATGGTGGGAACCATGTCTCCTCAAACAATGAGAATCCGGGGAGCAATTATGGGTCAAGGCATCACAATTCTCTTAGATTCCGGAAGCTCTCATAATTTTTTAAATGCATCATCTGCTAAGAAGATGGGACTGGCTTCACAACCAACACAAGGAATGAAAGTGATGGTGGCCAATGGAGAAAGGCTTGACTGTGAAGGGCGTTGCAGCAGTGTAGAGGTATGGTTCCAAGGCAACCAATTCTCTATTGATTTTTTCTTGTTGGCTATTGAAGGATGCGATGCAGTTCTTGGCACTCAATGGCTGCGCACGCCAGGGCCAATCTGGTGGGACTTCGCAAAACTTGCTATGAGTTTCAAGCAAAATGGAAGGCAGGTGGAGTTGAAAGGAATAAAGAGTTCGAGAGACAAGGTGGTCGAAGAAGGGGTAGCAGGGAAGGAATTATGTAAAAAAAAATCTGGGTTCCTCTTCCAACTACTTCCCACGTCGCACAAGGGGCCAAATGAAGTAGCTGAATTTTTTTCCTTTAACATGGGTGTTAATATTGCAGGTTCCGAAACTGTGAACAAGGAACTGAAAAAAATATTGCTCGAGTATGAGGACTTATTTTCGGAACCAGCAGGACTACCTCCAGACCGTTCACACAATCACCATATTCCCTTGAAGCAGGGGTGCGGACCTGTTAATGTATGGCCACACCGTTATCCACATTATATGAAAGGGGAAATTGAGAGAATGATATCCGGACTTCTGCGAGCAGGGGTGGTACGACCCAGCACAAGCCCATATTCGTCACCTGTGTTGATGGTAAAAAAAAAGGATGGTTCGTGGCGCCTTTGTGTGGATTATCGGGCTCTCAATCAAATCACGGTGAAAGATAAATTTCCGATACCCATCATCGACGAATTATTGGACGAGTTAAGCGGTGCAAAATATTTTTCCAAATTGGACCTTCGCTCCGGATATCACCAAATAAAGATGTGCGCCGAAGATGTGGAAAAAACGGCATTCCGAACGCACCATGGTCATTATGAGTTTCTTATGATGCCGTTCGGACTCACCAACGCCCCATCTACCTTCCAATCACTCATGAATGAGGTTTTTAAGTCCGCCCTACGAAGGTACGTGTTGGTTTTTTTTGACGATATACTCGTTTATAGTCGAACATGGGAGGATCATCTATCCCATCTCCGAGTGGTACTAGACACATTGAGATCTAACCGATTGTTCGTGAGGATGGATAAATGTCAGTTTGGGCAACACCAGATCAGTTATTTGGGGCATATTATTTCCGAAAATGGAGTAGCAATGGATCCGGAAAAGGTGGCGGCAATGACGGAATGGCCTAGACCCACCACTGTCAAGGCCTTGCGTGGCTTCCTTGGCTTGACTGGTTATTACCGGAAATTTATTAGTAATTATGGCCAAATCGCTAGCCCTCTTACACAGCTTCTCAAAAAGGATTCTTTTGGTTGGAATGAAGGAGCAGAGACCGCTTTTACTCATCTCAAGAAGGCAATGACTATTGGTCCGGTTCTGGCACGTCCAGATTTTTCCAAGCAATTCGTGGTTGAGTGCGATGCATCTAGCTTCGGTTTAGGAGCTGTACTCATGCAAGATGATAGGCCAATCGCTTACTTTAGCAAGGCCCTTCAAAGTCGGAATTTAAGCCGATCAACTTACGAGAAGGAGACCATGGCTTTAGTTGCTGCTATTCAAAAATGGAGACCCTATTTACTCGGAAACAAGTTCATGATACGCACAGATCAGAGGAGCCTCCGGTATTTATGGGACCAAACCATAGCCGCGGAAGTTCAGCAAAAATGGCTGGTCAAGCTCATGGGATACAATTTTGTAATTGAGTATAAAAAGGGTCGAGAAAACTCTGCTGCAGATAGTCTTTCAAGGCGCGAGGAAGGCACGCGAGTGGAAAACAAGATGTTTGCCCTCAGCATGCCATTACCGTTGTGGTCCGATGCTATTAGAGAGGAAGTGCAAAACGAGCCTGAGTTACAGACCTTGGAAAAAAATATTCAAGCTGGAGAAGCCATTGGACCTTGGAGCATCAAGTCTGGAATCATTTTTTTTTAAAGATAGAATTTATTTGAGGGCCACTTCACCATTGACTCAACTGATTATTAGTGAGTTTCATACAGGAACTCATGAGGGATTTCACAAGACTTGGCAGCGACTTAAAGCTGTGTTTTACTGGCGCGGAGCAATGTCGCAAGTTAAGAAATTCATCCGTGAATGCGACGTCTGCCAACGACACAAAAGTGAACATGCCAAACCAGCCGGCCTTCTTCAACCTTTACCAATTCCGGTTACGGTATGGGGGACATCTCCATGGATTTCATAACCGGACTGCCTAGCTCTCAAGGAAAGAATGTCATTTTCGTCGTGGTTGATCGATTTTCGAAGTTTGCTCATTTTATGCCTCTCAAACATCCTTTTACAGCAACTGTGGTGGCTCAAGTTTTCTTTGAAAATGTGTTCAAATTGCATGGACTTCCGACGTCCATTGTGTGTGATAGAGACCCCACGTTTACGAGCAATTTTTGGCAAGAACTCTTCCAGCTACAGGGAATTAGATTCAATTTCAGCTCCTCCTATCATCCGCAAACGGATGGCCAAACTGAGGTGGTCAACCGAACACTCGAAATGTACCCGCGTTGCTTCACCAGCTCTACTCCTTCCGCTTGGGTAAAATGGCTTCCTTGGGTTGAATATGTGTACAACACCAGCAACCATTCCAGCACAGGTCGATCCCCTTATGAAGTAGTGTATGGCAGAACACCACCCACATTACTCTCCTATGTACCTGGAACAGCACGAGTAGAAGCTGTAGCACAAACACTTGCCGAGAGGGGTCAACTTCTTAAGGAAGTAAGGTTGAAGCTCCAACAAGCTCAAAACCGAATGAAGTTGCAGTATGACAGAGGACATCAAGAAAGGAGTTTCCAACCAGGAGATCTTGTTTACGTTCGTCTACAACCGTATAGGCAGCAGACTGTTGAGAGAAGAACAAGCATGAAGTTAGCAGCTCGTTACTATGGCCCCTTCCGAGTTTTGGAGCGAATCGGACAAGTGGCATATCGATTGGAGTTTCCTGACGGCTCTCGTGTTCACCCAGTCTTTCACATCTCCCTTCTCAAACTTAAGTTGGGAAAGCAAGAAACGGCAATAACAGAGCTTCCTGAAGCTGCACTCACGGTTTCTGAAGTCCAACCGCAAGCCGTGTTAGCATATCGTGGCAAAGGAGACAAAGCGATGGTACTCATTCATTGGCACGGAACAACCCAGCTGAAGCTACCTGGGAAAAAACAGCAACGATTAAGTCGCAATTTTCGGAATTCACCCTTGAGGACAAGGGTCATTTTGATGGAGGGAGGAGTGTTACGGGGACCAATTAAGGAAGGTGCAACATGAATAAGGAAGGACGTCCAGCAAGTTTAGGAAATGTTTTGTTTTGGCAATATTGCTCTGTTTTGGGAATAAATCAATTAGTAATCAATTTACTTATTATGTTTATTTTTGGCAAGTTGAATAACGTGAGAACTATATTATTGTAAGGGAGTATGAATGAGAATCAGAGAAGTTATTTCCCATCTGGTTTGAAGAGGGTGTTTCTCATCAACTTTGATTATCTTTCTTGCATATTATATTCAACATAGGTAAGGCACGGAGGCTTGATCCGGCCTCATTCCCAGTTGAACCTCCCTTAACTCGTTCCGTTGCTCAAGCACGTAACACAATGCGAGATTGGATAAAATTTTATTGGTTATAGATAGATAGTGTAGAGTCAGAAAGTTCTATTATCACGGCAGGCAATTTGCGTACAAACATGTAAATGTAAATGAATAGATTCTATAAGAGGTGATGATGTTCACAGTACCCAGAGTAATAAATGGATCTCAAGCACTTTTGGGCCTCTAAAAGGTGGGGAAAAAATGAACCCCTTCTTGGAAACTATGTCACCTACAAAACGAGGGCATGAAAACAGTGAGGAAATAGAAACTGAAGGAACAAGTTTCCGGGCCGAAAGAGAGCCCAGGACTCACACGACAGGGAGAGATGCAGTAGAAATTGCAGGTGGTGTTGGAGTAAAAGACGCGTCATCTGTCCAATTTGTCTCACCCCAGTGCTTCAACATGTTCTTCCAGGAGCAGATATTGTCTATGCATTTCTTTAAACGTCGATCCCTAACTTTAATGTTCCAATGCCCGTCTGTGTAGTTTGCTTTCTCGGCTTGCATACGGTCCCATTCTAGCTGCGCCTTTTGCTTTGATCTCAAGAGGCAGAACTGCTGCAATGGCACAGGCATTGCATCATGTACTTTCCACCACCTTTCGTGTGCAACGTCACTTGCAAATTCTTGGAATATATCAACATTCCAATTACAATCATAATCACGGAAGCACAGCCATGGCTTCACTCCCAGATAGTGAAGGACATAGAGAATTGGAGGCTCGGAGCCAAAGAGCTTAGTTTTCGTCTCCTTAACTTCTTCCTCGTCACCAACCCAGAAATGCTTCAAGAAATTCATGTGTTTTGGAATCCTATGCCACCATGTGAAAATCTCATTCAAGTATCCTTGGTCCCCCCCATTATACGACTCAATCTCATTGATGTGATCCATCAAAAGCTGGAAAGTGCAGTTTGAAGGCTCAACAACCATGACACCGGAGTTAAAGAGTGTGCCATTGTTCCCCGTTGCAGAAATTTCTGGCATCCCAAATAAGAAATCAATGTTTCTGAGTATAAGCAAATCAGCATCGATGAAAATGATCTTGTCATAATCTGTTAACTGCCATAACCGGAACTTGCTGTAATTCCATTCGTTATAGGCATCTTTCTCAGCTTTTGGGTTCCTGATCCTCTGGATTGTCTTGATCTTCCAACCTGCAGCTTCAAGTCCACTTCTGTGATAGGCACTGATCGTTTCATCCACAAGTATGACAAGGTCTCTTGTGGAACCAGACATGCGGATGCTCTGGGCAGCAGCAATGGCTCCACAAACATAAACATGAGCTGAATGTAGAATCGTTGCATATGCTTCTCGGTGCATATTTCTTGAGTAAATCAGCTCTGTATTTCAAGGAATTGTAGTGAGATTTCTATCAACAAATTGCCATGCAAGATGGAAGAACCATACATTACCAGGTAGAATTTGAAGCATCTCATACAATTCACAAAGAAATCAATAACTCACTAGCGAGCTGGTAGCATGTCATAGTGTCTGAGTTTTTAAAGCAAAATCAACACTTCAAAACTGCTATTTTCTATTAAATTCAATCGAGTGCGTGCCTTGATGTTCATTAGTTCTTCTAAAAAAATAGGTTATGATTTAGAGAGATGGTGGCAACAATTGTATTGTACATGTAGTTAAAATTTTGAGGTATGACTGACCATTGCCCCTGAGAGGAAGTGCAAGTTCGCAAGAGCCTACTGGGAGATGGACCTTTTCTCTTAGCGCATGCAGGCCTGGTTTGTATAGCCATGCATTCCCCTGACGTGCAACAAGTTCCTTGCAAGTAAAAAGATTTGGTATAGGGAAGCACTTGGTAATGAAAAGCAAATGCACAGGATACAAGCCTTTGAAGGAGGCTGCTAGATCAGCAGCTGCAAGCTGCAAGTGCAGCCGACCTACATCTCTGGACCAATTCCCCTCGTTCCGACAAGGAAGCTTAACAGCTATGAGATTAAGTCGGATTCCTGGGGCATCAATCTTTGGTAGAGATGGGCAAATGGGTACTTCAGTTTCTTCTTCCTCATCAATCCATTCTGGATATAAGGAATCCCATGTCACATTTCTTGCAGCGTAGCCCAAGTGCAGAACAATGTGTTTGGCATCAGGAATAAGCTGCTTCCAATGATCGATTTCACGGTCATTGAAGTTTACAAGACCGATTCCCCATTTTTCATGATTCTCAGTCACCTTTTCCAGAACTTTCATAATGTCATCCCACTCAATGCCTAGATTTGATCGATAACGAGGATCTTGACCACCCCATATCCACCTGTCCACAAAACTTGACCTGCATTGCTTAAATTTGGCTCTAGTCAGGGAATAATTCTTCTCTATATTCTAAAAATGTTAAAATTGAAGTTGAAAATGTTATAATTTTTCTTGCAATGCAGTTTCACAGTATGAAAAGCAGGTCAATAGGTGATTAACAGGGATGAAAGGAAAGCTAACTGCATTTGCAGGGGATGATTCCAACAAACCTACATTTTACAGAATGCAGCAAGAATTTTACTAAAAGAAACCTACAATTTACTGCATGCTGCCCATAAATTCCCCCACTAACCCCATGGAAATTGCTTTCTTGTAAATGCCCTGGCTCTTGTCCGTTGCCAAGGGGAACAAATGGAAAAATTTTCACGTAGCAAAACTTCAAAATATCAAAAGCAGTGCCGTCAATAATGTAAGATTACATATACCTAGAACCAGAATGTGCTAGCCCATTGCTGTTGTAAACGTCTGGAGAGTGTAGGAGTTTTACAAATGCCCCAGATACGATAACTAGGAGGACAAGTTTCAGCAGAGAAAACTTGCATGTTGAACTTCTATCTTGAATGGATATATGTAAAGGCTTTGCTCTGCTCTTTGGAAATCTTCTTTTGTATACGTCTTCACTGTTCCAAGTTGGAAATTTAATAACAAAATTAGTAAACAAAAGAAAAGAACAGACTAGAAATAAATTAGAAAGAATAACATGCTTGAAGAAAAAATCTATCAGATCAGGAACTTGCATTGTTGTAGCTCCCAGTAGATGTGTCAATTTAATCAGTAAAAGATATCAATGATTTACTTTTTCAGAGGCCAAAACCAACATATGATACAACTTTCATGTTATCCCTTTCTGGGTAACCAAAAGGAACAACTTGCTGACAGAATGACATTGATATGAAATTAAAATGATTAAAAAAAATATTTACTGCTTGTATTATCAAAAAGAAAAGGAACAACTAGAAGATAGTAGAAACGATAGGCAATCGACAACTATTTAGAACAAACAGCGAGTTGAGTCTACACCTAACCCCCGCAGAAGCGATATCCTATGATCAAATGTCAGAATTTTGATTAGTAAGAAAAAGGTAATGACAAGAAAAGGCCGATTAAGCAACAAGATTTGAGGAATGTGTCACCAAGGCTGTACAATCCAGTTGGAACTTCTGAAATGATCTTAACCTACCTAGTCCATGCACGGATCTACGTGCTTTGGCATGGAGTTGGAATCAATTTGACTCTGTTTTGAGTTTGTAGATTTCATTGAACCTTTCTGAAGGACGCAACACCTTCAAATGGTCTGCTCAAATACTCGTTTTTATTACCCAGTACATACTGGTCCCTGTGCTTCTGCTTTACTCTACAACCTCTCTCTTCTATAAGGACTGCTTTTGTCCTCATCAAATAATTTCTGAAAGATGTCACAAATATGCGGTTTCTAGTTTTATAGGATGCCTTACAACAGATGATCAATTTATTATTGTTATCAGTAGAAGCTACATATTGATATTAACTAGAAATATATGACAATTATACTAAAAGAAAGAAATTAGCTAATTTGGGTTCTTGAAATGGGATGTGGTGGAGAGCGCGGCTGTTATCACACAATTTTCAGATGCAATACCCCAGCCTCATAAATGAAAGTCTAATCTTCATTTAAAAAAAAAAAAAAAAAAACAGTATATTTGCATCCAAAGAAAGGATCGATGATGGGGTCCTTCTGGGGAGAACTCTCAATTAGATATTTCATTTAGAAAATTCTTTCAAGAACTCACATCAGATTAATTCTTGATACATGAAAATCAGAACTCGGAATATTTATTTCCTACGCAACGTGCTTGAAAGAGAATCGAGGGAGGTGAACTTTTAAGATCTCCATTCAGAACCATGAAAGAGAATCGGCCGAAAAGGTTAGGCATATTCGAATTAATCGCATATCATGTTAAAAGAATGAGTTCCATTATATTCGCCATGCAGCAGGCTATATAGAAGCTGCAACTACAGCAACTACAAGGAATTTCATGATAAAAAAGGATGTAGTGTCCTTAATGTAAGCACTTGTAAATTGCATTTGTTGGAGATTGTTTTTCACAAAAGTGATGTACTGAGGATTTGCTCACTGCCTAATATGAGGAGTAAATATAATGATTCTATTAAAGAAGTGAGAATAATAATAATGCAGGCAGGCACTTGATGGTTTGAGAGGGCCATATATATCAAGATGTCTGTAATCATTGAATCCAACTCAGATTTCAAGCAAAGAAGAAACTCACATTGATGCAGATAAACGATGTCGAGACTCAACAGCACTTGTGGAAGTACCCATTGCTCCTCTCATACTGATCTATCAGACAAAGAAGACTGCAACATCTGTCCACAAGAAGCGGTTACACATGAAATGGATATGCAAGAAATGGTCGAGTTATTATAACACGCAACTCAGCATTCAGAAACAATAAGGGAGGGAGAAACAGATTTTCTAATTAATGTTTTTGTAAGAAATGGCATCCAAGCAGCTATCCTACTTTTAGATCAAGAAACCCAGAAATAAAATCCTACCACCCAGATATCAGATCGTTATGAATCACTCTTTGCCACAAAGAGGTAGATTGCATTTGAGGGAGAGAGGGAGAGAGAGAGATAGAGCATATATACCAGACCGATATTTGGAAGTTTGCTGAATGAAAAGATAGTTGAGGGAAGTTGATTGAGCATAGCAAGGCAGAAGAGTCAATATAGACAGAGTAACGTCCATTTGAATTTTCTATCTAGCTACAAGAATTTTGATTTTTGTTTTATTTTGGTCTGCCACCTACTTTTCCATGTCCTTTTTTCTTATCATTTTTGGCTCGATATTTTTATATTTAAATTCTTTTTCTTCACTTTCTCCATACTTTCATTCTTTAGTCCTGTTTGGACCGTGGGAATTCAAGGGCTTCACTTTGTTTGGAAAGTTTACTGAGGGTAAAGATCTTCAATTTCCAAGAACCAAGTACATAATATAGTGTTGGAATTTTATGTGAATATAATAACAAGATCCTTTAGGTAAAAAGATCTGTCCATCTTGCTGCTCAAAATTATCGTGACGAATAGTTCTGCATTGGATTTAGTATGGTATTTTCTTTATGCAATTTTTTTCTTTCTCTGCCTGATTATGCAATTTTAATACTTTTGAAGTGCCAAGAAATGACTTGGAAGGAGTACAGTTAGACCTCATGTCGATGTCACTGATGGGTACCCTTAAACAAAGAAATTAACCATGCACTTTTTAAGAGTAGGTAAAAAAAAGCAATAAAAAAAATGTGCTCAACATACAAATCTTCAAGCAAAAAGTTACAAAAAGAGAAAAAAAAAACTTGCACGAGACTAGTATATTTAAGACTTACAAACTATTTTTTTTAATATTCTTTGAATATGAGAGAGAACATGAAAAAAAAAGAAGTTGCCACCAATCTATCAAATGGTGTGGTTACCAAGTGTCAGATTAGGTCGATGAAAACACTTGGTTTACTGGATATTGATTTGGGTTTGGATCAGTATAGGTGCAAGTGTCCCGTCTTACTAACCAGATAGGGAACTAACGATCATTTCCAAGTAATTATTAGAATTAAAACTCCAAAAAGTGAAGTCTGACTTTTAACTCAATCGATGGAATTACTAGTCATCTTTGAAGTACTCTAAGTACTACACTATGAACACAGTAGAGGTCTTGATCTCCTTTCGTTGGTTTGCATCGATCCCTGTGCTCTCTCCGTTCAGATCCAGTTCTGGTGCCTATATTAGTGCAATTCTTCAAACTGAGTCGCCAACTACTAAATTGAAATCTCTCTCTCTCTCTCTCTCTCTCTC
>QEOT01001081.1:98198-119634 GCA_003123785.1 Pterocarya stenoptera | reverse complement strand
ACACACTCAGCACATGTCGATGGGGTGCGTGACCGTGTTGTCATCATCCCGGGTGTCTCGATTTCCGTGTGTGTCCGTACATGGAAGTTGGGGGCGCCACAGAAAGGCTTGATGGGCATGATTGAGAACATAAAGGCCATGCTTCAGTCTACTGGTTCCCAACATCACTCCCATGTGAAGGTCATGTATAGTGAAACTAGAACTAAGAAAATTGATTACTAATGGAGATTAAGTTTTTGGTGATAGAGGGAACAACAAGAATATTGGTTTAAGCAAGAGAGCCAGAGGGAGAGGTGTGAGACAGGGAGCCCGTGTGTGTAATGGGAAGAGAAGCACCATTGCCAACCACCACTTGATCTGAGCTTCAGTAAGGAGAAACACTTTGCAACTGACTAGTATCATTGGTCATGTGGGAGGAGGCACCACTGCCAGTGTAGCAATTAGAAGAATCTTGAATGGAAAAAGATGAAAAAATTTCGAAAACATTAGCAGCCTGAGAGCTTTCATATCGATCCCAATAGACAGAAGCAAGGTGGCTAACTTTACCTTAGATTTGATAGGTTGGTTGAGATGAAAGTGGAGGACAAGAGCCAGAGAACTGACTTCGAGAATTGCTTTTAGAGTTGGAGGATGGAGGTCCACGGCCACGTCCAGAGCAGCCATCACCCCGCCCATGTTGAGCACCATGAGAGGAGTGTCTGCCTCCTTGTTGAGGAGTGAAAGCAGTCGGTTGTCCTGCTTGAGATTCAAGACACCTAACAAATAAATCTTGGCTTTGGGCTTTCGGCGCAAGATCCTTGAATGTAGGTAGTGGTGTTTGTGACATTATGGTGGTTCAAAAGGAAGAGAAGTCAGGCCCTAAACCATGAAGGAACTAATGCACCTTATCAATATTATCAACAGGTTGACCCATGGCATGAAGTTGATCGCATAAAATTTTGAAGGCTCGTGAATATTCACCGACACTATGAGTGCCTTTCTTCATAGTTGGAGTTCATTCTTTAATTGAATCTCTCGAGTTTTGGACTTATGAGAGAAGGCAGCTTCAAGCGTTTGCTAGGACTCAAATGCAAAGGTTAAGCCAAAGACTTCAGGTCATGGCTTATTTCATAAGATATGAAAAAATCAAGCTAAGGATGATCAGTTTGATGCCAAAGAAGATATTGAGGATTTGGGATGGACTTATCATTTCCATCAAGAACAGTGGATGATGGAGCAAGGAGAGAACCATAAAAAAACTCCAATAAATTTTGATTGGTGAGAAGAGGAAGAAATTGACTCTTCTAAAACAAATAGTTGGTGGAGCCGAGTCTGATGGTTAGCATATGAACTATCGTATCAAAGGGCAAGGGAATGGAGGAAGGCTGAGAATCCATGAGGAGAAAAGAAAATGAAGTGGACGTGAGTCCTATGTGTTCTCTGATACCATGAGAAGATTTGCAAACCTTAGTGTGCGTAGAAAAGTAATGAGACGAGATGAAATTCTCCCCAGAATACATTGGTTGTAGGGCCATGCACTGTATATATTATATATTGTATAGATTACAATCAAGACTCAAAAGGCTATATGACAAAAGATTCGAAAAGGACTAAAAATGCTGTTAAAGACGTGTCTCACTTCCAACCGGTCTCATAACCCTGCGCAATGATCTGGGTGAATTTGGCCTTGTTCTCTTGGGAAAGTTCCGATGCTTAAGTTAGTTTTTAGAGCACAGAAAATAATTCGAAGGAAAAAACCTCCTCAGAAAAGAAAGAAATCCCATTTTTATTGAGGTTTACCTGGAACCTATGAAATCCTATTATTGCGTTTGATCGTCGACGGATCCTCTTGTTTTGATCCGAGTTTTTGGGTGCATTCCGTGTTTGAAGTGGTCACGTATTTGCATGAATCCCTGCTTTCTCGTTGGCGGTTGCATGCATATTGTTGACTTGACTGAGTCCTCGATACGTCGACTTTGTATATCGATGCCAAAAACCTTTTCCGTTGGACCCCTTTTCTACTTGGGCCTGCTTTCTCAAAATCGGCCTTTTCATTATTATAAACCCTCCAGTTACCCCGCTAATTCTTATCGCCTCATGGCGTGGGGAATTATATGTCTGCCCCCCTATTTTTTTTTATTTTTTAAAAAAGTTNTTACAATCAAGACTCAAAAGGCTATATGACAAAAGATTCGAAAAGGACTAAAAATGCTGTTAAAGACGTGTCTCACTTCCAACCGGTCTCATAACCCTGCGCAATGATCTGGGTGAATTTGGCCTTGTTCTCTTGGGAAAGTTCCGATGCTTAAGTTAGTTTTTAGAGCACAGAAAATAATTCGAAGGAAAAAACCTCCTCAGAAAAGAAAGAAATCCCATTTTTATTGAGGTTTACCTGGAACCTATGAAATCCTATTATTGCGTTTGATCGTCGACGGATCCTCTTGTTTTGATCCGAGTTTTTGGGTGCATTCCGTGTTTGAAGTGGTCACGTATTTGCATGAATCCCTGCTTTCTCGTTGGCGGTTGCATGCATATTGTTGACTTGACTGAGTCCTCGATACGTCGACTTTGTATATCGATGCCAAAAACCTTTTCCGTTGGACCCCTTTTCTACTTGGGCCTGCTTTCTCAAAATCGGCCTTTTCATTATTATAAACCCTCCAGTTACCCCGCTAATTCTTATCGCCTCATGGCGTGGGGAATTATATGTCTGCCCCCCTATTTTTTTTTATTTTTTAAAAAAGTTTTTGAGACTTGTATTAGGAGCTTCCACTGTTGGGCCTACTTGACATGCTTGGTGGGTAGTCTAGTCACCTGTTGGCCCAGGCCCGTTTCATGTGTGTTCGGCGCCCCAGCCGACCTTTCAGGTTTGTGTGCCCTTGTCCTCTTCTTTCCCTCTTTCTTGATTCTTTCCTAATGACATGGCGGAATAGGGAGAGGTTTTCGTGTGACGATTACCTTCCTCAATGTCAGGTCATGATACTTTTGACTGTTGACGTTCTGCGTTCTCCTCTTTTAAATACCTCTTTCTTTCTTTCTTTCTTTTCTTTATTCCGTCTCTTTGTTCAATCTCTTTCTTGCGTTTCCCGTTTGCCTCCTGCTATCAGTTATTGCTCTTTTTCTTCACTTTCCTTCCTTTTAATACTTTTTCGATGGCAGACCAAGGTGGTTCCTCCAATCCTTCTCCTTTCTTTGTCCCGCCGGGCATAGTCTTCGAAGGTTACAGATGGCGTTCTTCGTATTGGGAGAAACATTTTTCTGGGCTTCGAGAGGAGTTTGGCATTCCTGAGAGTGCCAACATTTCGATCCCTGCACGGGGATGTTGCGAGGTCTAAGGCTTTGCAGGCAGGACTGCCCTGTACTCCGCCATGTTCTCCCATGGCTTGAGGCTTCCTTTTTGTCGTCCTTTCCGAGACATTTTAGATGTCCTCCAGTTGGCTCCTGCTCAACTTCATCCGCACTCTTCCAGGACCTATCTGAGCGCCTGTGTTGTCTATCGCATGGTCCTGGAACCCCTAGGGGATGCTTACCCCGACCTAACGGCTCGGGAATTTTTATCCTTTTATCATCTGCAGTCAAATAAAAGCAACGTTGCTAGCTTCTGCAAGAAAGATAGATTTCCTACTCTGGTTCGCCTTGAGAGTCATTATTCCAATGCTAAGGCGTGGAATACCAAATTTTTCTTTATAACTGGCACAAGCTGGGATTTTCCTGTTGGGGAAGCTCGTACCCGGGATTTTTCCTTCAAAGCGATATGGCACCCCGTTCCTGAGAACAAGACTGCGTGGGCGACCATGCCGCCTCTGTCACGTCGAGAATTATCCAGGATTGAAATTGTTCGCTCCTGGGCTGAGGCTCATGAAGATGAGTTGGGGTCTAACCTCATCTTAACGCCCGATAATATTGATCGCTTCTTGATGAATCCTGATCGCCTTCAGGCTCAAGGGCGAAAATTTATGATTTTAGAGTTGATCCCAACCTTTATAAAAAAAGCCCCCATGAAGACCAAACCCTCCTCCAGTCATGAGGAGGGTAGCCGCCCCGAACAAGAAGGGGTTAAAAAGATGAAAAAGTCATCTGTTCTGAAGGGTGGCAAGGAGAGGAGGGAGATCCGAAATAAAAGGAAGAATGATGGTACGAGTCAGAAAATGGCTCGTCTTGAAGGCTCCTCCCCTTCATCCCCTCCTCGGAAGAAAGTTGTGGCGGCTACGGAGGACACCCTGGTACAAGCGCCCATTCGTCAGCAGATGGAGACTGCTGTACGTTCTAGTGGCCCCCAGGCACAGAGACCTTCCTCGCCTACTCAGCAGTGGGTGGAGGCTCCTGAACGCCCCGGAGGTGTCCAGGCCAAAGGACCCTCCCCGCCAAGTTTTGCCGCTTCTGTACCACCCCGTGAGTCGATGGCGAAGCCACGGGCCCTCAGTCTGCTAGACGCCGAGAGCCTGGCTAGCATGGCTCTTTTTGACCTGGCTGATGCTTTCCAGGTCAGCTCTCCCTCCTCTGCAAATCCATTATTGATCTCTCCCACTTCTGGATTTTCCATGGTGGGAGGCCAGGTGAGAGGAGGTGAGTTGGACGCCGAGGTTGCTGCTGCCTTGAACCTTGAGGGTATTATAGGCCCTGAGGTAGGTGTGGGCTCGGTCTCTCCAAGGCCACTAGGGGTCGATTCTGTTGAGCTCCTGGTACCTTGCCCTGGGGTAACTTGTGCTGAAACTGGAGTTGTCCCAGTGACTCCTGAGACCCCGCCCACCATCTTTTCCAGGGAGCGCACCCCTGACCCAGCAGGGAGTGGCGAGGGGTCTTCCATACTTTCTCATTTCTCCCCTTCCTTGGGAGATGAGGTGGACTCTGTTTTGAGAACGGAAGGAGATAATGGTCTGCCGGAAGCTGCACGCCCGGCTGAGGATGCTTTACTTTGNGAATGGCGGAAGGCATGCGAGGCCACAGAGCTTGCTGCCAAGGAATGGTAGGCAGACAAGGCGAAGCTGGATGCCATGTCAGAGAGGGTGAAGGAGCTTGAGGCACAGTTGGAACAATCGGAGAGTCATTCCCTCTTGCTCCAAGGCGACTTGGAGATTCGAGAGGAGGAATTTTGTCGTCTCCGAGAGTCTGATCGCCTCGCCCGAATAGCTAAGGAACGGGATGCCCACGATCTGTAATTTGTCAAGGCTGAACAGGACTTATTAAAGTCCCAGCTTTCTGACGTCCGGTCCGAACTCCTCGCCCTTACCCAGGATCGAGATTCAGCTCGCCAAGAGCTGATATCTTCACAGGGGCGTACTCAGGAGTTAACCCAACAGTTAACTGCGGTTACTGAGAAGGCTGTTCTTGCTTCTCGGGATCTTTCCTTAGCCCAGGGGGAGTTATAGGAGATTAAGGATCGTCATGAGAAGTACAAGAAAGATCAAGTAGGCGTGGTCGAAGAGCGAAGGCAAGCTATGCTGCAAATGGAGGCTTAGAGCGAAGGCCTAGCCGAAAAGAAAAAATAGTTTGCCGAGGTTCGGGCCAAGGCTCAACGCCTTCGTGATCAGCTAGCCTTCGTGCCAGATGTTAGGAGCCGTGCCTTTGGTTTTGGCTATGGTTTCGGTATTCTTAGGCTAAGGGCCCTTCTCTTGTCCATTCCTTCCACGGACCTTGTAAACCTGGATCGGGACTTATTTGTTCCTAATGAGAACAGCCACCGCCGAGTCCGATGCCTTCGCAGGGATTCCCCCTCTGCCACCCCCAGACGATGCTGCCTAATTCTTTAATTCTTTTTGTTTTGATTATTTGATGTACGCATTTTTCTCAATTTCGATCGAGATTTATGATGTAACACACATTTTGTACTACATTTTTTCATCGATATTGAATGTTATTCCTTTTTTTTTTTTTTGCTTTCCGATTGTGTAGGAAGTTCTTCGTTGCATTCCTACTTTGTTAACCTAGTTGTCGCCAGTTTTCATATTTGGCACCTCCATCTGTTACAACTTATCTCTAGTATTTAGGGGTCGTCGTGATCTGATGACCTTCATGTCTTTTTTTACATCTGCACCGCAAGCTGCGATGACTTGTTTTTGGTGTTCTCAGGTCGGCGTGGTTTGATGACCTACGCGCCCTTTTGTACTTGGCACCACAAGCTGCGATAACTTGTCTTTGGTGTTTAAGGGTCGGTGTGGTTTGATGATCTACGCGCCCTTCTATACTTGCCACCACAAGCTGCGATAGCTTGTATTTGGTGTTTAAGGATCGGCGTGGTTTGATGACCTACGAGCCCTTCTATACTTGGCACCACAAGCTGCGATAGCTTGTTTTTGGTGTTTAAAAGTCGGCGTGGTTCGATGACCTACGCGCCTTTTTGTACTTGGCATTGAGTAACATTACCTTTCTGCTGAGGGTTCACCAGAGACAAAGACTTAACAGAGTATGGCTAATAAAGGAGCAATCAAAACATCCTCATATTAATAAACATGAACATGTTAAAGCCATAGAATTTAACATAAATGAAAATACTGCCGAAGCAAAGAACTGCATTTCTATTTATAGAACTTTCTCAAGTGCTCAGCGTTCCATAGATGGGGTAGTTCCTTGCCCAAGCTGTCTTTTAGTCGATATTGCCTTGGCCTATTATTGGCTACCACCAAGTAAGGACCTTCTCATCGAAGCCCCATCTTTCCTTCGCCCTGCGTTGTCACCCTGCTCTTTCTCAAGACTAAGTTGCCCACTTTGAAAGTTCTAGGTTTTACTCTTTTATGAAATATTGCCTAGCCCTTACCTTCTCCCATAGCATTCTTGCTTCTGCTATTTCCCTTTCTTCCTCCACCAAATCAAGATACTCCTCGATCTTTTGTCGTTCTGGGTGGCCGAAAAGTAAGTTGTTATGTATGTGGGGAGGCCCCTTTCTACTGGAGCTACTGCCTCACAACCATACGCCAATGTGAACGAGGATTCCCCTGTAGGAGTCTTTGCCAAAGTTCTGTACGCCCAAAGTACTCCAGGTAGCTCCTCTGCCCACTCTCTCTTATTCTCTACGACATTCTTCTTTAGGATTGAGAGCAACGCTTTGTTTGTAGCTTTCGCCTGTCTGTTCGATTGAGGGTGACCTGGCAAAGAGTATTTTACTTTAATTTTTAATTCCGCACACCATTCTCTGAAGTGATCTGAATCGAACTGGCGTCCGTTGTCCGTTACTATGCTTTGAGGGACCCCAAATTTGCAAATGACATTCTTCCATAGAAACCTCGTGACAGTCTTGCTTGTTATAGATGCCAGCGATTCTGCCTCGGCCCACTTCGTGAAATAATCCACGGCTACCACCATGAACTTTACCCCGCCCTTTCTTGGCGGGAAGGGTCCGACTAGGTCTAAACCCCATCGGGCAAAGGGCCACGGTGCGGTTATGGATGTCAGCTCCTCCGGGGGGCATGCTGTATTGGTGCGTGTGCCTGACATTCCATACATTTTGTACTAAATGCTTCAGCACCTCTCAAGGCGTTGGGCTAATAATACCCTGCCCTCATCGCCTTCCTTGCCAAAGTCTTTCTGCCCGAATGGTTTCCGCATACACTTTCGTGTATTTCTGCCAACACATATTGGGCTTCTTGAGCGGAGATACACCGTAGTAATGAAAAACCTCTTCTGTAAAGAACTCCGTCGATATGTAGGAATCTTACTGCCCTCCGCTGCATCCTTCTCGTCTCATCCTTCGCGTCTGGTAACTTCCCTTTATCTAGATATTCAACTAGCTTTTTTGCCCATTCGGGGACGCTGGTTCCTTCAACCTCTACCTCTATTCCGATGGC
Organism: Pterocarya stenoptera; assembly: GCA_003123785.1. NCBI lineage: Eukaryota > Viridiplantae > Streptophyta > Magnoliopsida > Fagales > Juglandaceae > Pterocarya > Pterocarya stenoptera. Next base: position 111,874 of record QEOT01001081.1, on the reverse strand, counting down.
TAGGACTTCAACGACTCTGTGTTCTACTGGCCATGGGAGGGGTGTTTTGTCCATGCCCGATGCCGCCCTAGCTAATCTGTCCGCCACTTCATTTTCTGCCCTAGGGATCTGGGCTATACTGAAATAAGAGAGGAAGTCCCGTGCTTCCCACACACGCTCAACATACTTCTTCAACCTTTCCCCTTTCGTTGCATACAAGCCTAAAACTTAATTCACAATTATTTGAGAGTTCGACTTAACTTCCACCTTGGTTGCTCCTATCTTGGCGGCGAGGCAAAGCCTTGCCACGAGCACTTCATATTCTATTCTACTTCATTGTTCGTTACTTTGAAAATGAGCGTTACCATATGATGCAAATTCCTACCGTCAGGATCTACCAGGAATATTCCCAAACCTCTACCTGCTTTGCAAGATGAACCATCGACGTAAAGTACCCACGGCTTTCTTGTGGGGCCACTGTATCCTCTTAAGGGAAACTTGAAAATTCTGCTATGAAGTCGGCTAGGACTTGTCCCTTAACTGCTTTTCTGGGTTCGTACCTCAAATCAAACTCGCTTAACTCTATTGACCACTCAATCAGTCTCCCTGAAATGTCAGGTTTCCTCAAGGTTTTTGCCAGGGGAGCCTCCGTGAGTATCTTTATAGTGTGAGTTTGGAAATAGGGACGGAGTTTTGTAGCCGCCATTACTAGGGTAAAGGTTAATAACTCAATCTTTGGGTATCTTGTCTCGGCTCCCCTAAGGGCCTTGCTAGTATAATACACAGGATATTGAGTTCCTCCTTCCTCTTTCATCAGGACAGCGGACACAGCGTTTGGGGAAGCCGCAAGATAGGCGTGAAGCCCGTCGCCCTTTTGTGGCTGTTTCAAAAGTGGTGGGCTGGTCAAATATTGTTTCAACTTCTCGAACGCCTCATCGCACTCTTCGTTCCAGGGATGCGTCTTCCGTAACACCTGGAAGAAAGAGAGGCATCTATCCGTTGAACGAGCGATGAATCTCCCCAAAGCGGCTATCCTGCCTGCCAACTGCTGTGTTTCGTTCAGGTTCTTGGGTGGCTTCATGTTGAGTATAGCGGCTATCTTCTCTGGGGAGGCCTCAATTCCCCTTTCAGACACAATGTAGCCCAAGAACTTGCCAGATCCGACCCCAAAAGCGCACTTTGAAGGGTTCAGCCTCATTTTATAACGGCTCAGGGTTTCGAACGCCACCCTCAGATCGCCTAAGTGTCGAGTGGGTTCTCTACTTTTAACTAATAGGTCGTCTACGTAGACTTCTATAGATTTTCCAATCTGCTTTTGGAACATCCGATTTACCAGCCTCTGATAGGTTGCCCCCGCATTCTTTAATCCAAACGGCATAACCTGGTAGCAATACAGCCCCCGGTCTGTTATGAATGAAGTTTTGTCTTTGTCCGCCAGATATATCCGGATTTGATTGTATCCAGAATGAGCGTCTATAAAACTTAACATACGGTGTCCCGCAGTAGCGTCCATGATTACGTCAATGCGTGGCAGGGGAAAACTATCTTTGGGGCATGCCTTGTTCAGATCAGTGAAATCTACGCACATTCTCCACTTTCCATTTCCTTTTTTTACCATAACCACATTTGACAACTATTCCGGATAGTGAGACTCCTTAATGAATCCGGAGGCGAGCAACTTTTCTACTTCCTCTTTGATGGCGGCGTACTTTTCTCCACTGAATGATCTCATTTTCTGGCGTACAGCTTTGTGTGTAGGGTCCACGCCCAAACGATGTTCGATGACTTCGTTATCTATGCCCGGCATTTCTTCATGATTCCAGGCGAAGATATCCATGTACTCGATCAACAACTGCTTCACTGCCTCCCTATTCGTCAGTGGCATATTAGTTCCAACGTAGGTTGTTGACCCTGGGCAGTCGACGTGTAATACCACGAGTTCTAATGGCTCATTTACCTCGGCGTACTGCTGGCTTTGTTCGTCCCGGACGTCCACCTCCTCTAATAACAGTGATGGAGGACAAGGAGGGATCAGTTCTTTATTTCGTTCCTCCACCATACACACATCCTCTCGACTTTTCCGGAGCTCCTGGACATAGCATTCCCGTGCTAGAGCCTGCTCACCTTGTGACTCTCCTACCCCATTGCCGGTTGGAAACTTCATCTTGAGGTGGTAAGTGGAAGTGACTGCCCTCAGTTGATTGAGTGTCGGTCTTCCAAGTATGGCGTTGTAGGAAGAGGGCGCTTTTACCACCAGGAAGTCAGTCATGGTTGTAGTCGTCTGCGCCCCTGATCCAGCAGTCACTGGGAGAGTAATGGCTCCCATGGGAAGGATGGTGTCCCCAGAGAAACCTTTCAATGGTATTGGAGAAGGTCTTAACTGACTGACATCAATCCCCATCTTTACGAACGCCTCCCAGTATAGGATGTCAACGGAGCTCCCATTGTCAATCAGTACTCGCCTGGTCGTGTAGTTAGTTATCATCAAAGTGATCACCAACGCATCATCGTGTGTGTACAATATTCCCTGTCAATCTGCCTCTCCGAAAGTAATGACCATTCCGTCCCCGCCCAACCTTGGCTGCTTGGGGACTTTATCCGCCAGAAACACTTCTTCGTATCTGGTTTTTCACGCATACGCCTTTCGGCTAGATGTGGACATACCGCCCCCAGCAAACCCTCCTGCTATAGTTCGAATTTCTCCTATGGGTGCTCTGTCCCCTCCATTCTGGCGGTTTGACACTCTGTGCCGTTGTTCGGCCGTCCTGCTTCTTTTGGTTCCCCGCCCATTTTCTTGGCACCTTCTCGGTTTTGAACGTTCTGCGATCATTCGTTCTAACTGTCCGGTTCTGGTCATTTCAGCTACTCTTTTCTTCATAGTTGTGCAATCCTCGGTCCAGTGGGACCCGGTTTGGTGATATTTGCAATAACGTCCACTTGTATTGCGACGTTCTTCCCTTTCCTTCTCGTCTTCCCGCACACTTAAGTTATTGTGTATGAGTCTGAGACTGTAGTCCTTCCTTTTCTTCTGCCTTCCTTCTTGCTGACTCGTACCAACCTTTCTTTCGACCTGGCCGTCTCTTCTTTCAGGCTTACTGCTTGCCCTCCTTGGGTTGACCAGAGCTTGCAATGTATTCTCAGCATTGACAAAGTCATCGGCTTTGTCCATAAAGTCCCTGAGGGTGAATGGAGTTCTTTTGGCAAGCTCTGCCATAAAAGGGCTCTGGGGCCATATCCCACCCAGCAGGGCGGCAAGAGTGATCTTCTCGTCTGGGTCGTCCATCATTAAACGCTCTTTGTTAAAGCGCGTTAGGTAGATTTTTAAATCCTCGTCTTCCCTTTGCTTAATCGTCAAAAGATAGGCGGCCGGGCGTCTTCTCCTTCTACTAGGCATGAACTGAGTCAAGAATTGTTTAGCCAATTCTTTGAAACTGTCTATCGATTGTGGTCGGAGAGTCCTGAACCATCCTCTCGCTGTTCCTTTCAGTGTCAACGGGAAGGCTTGACATGCTATCTCGCCGGGGAAGTCATGGAGCATGATATGGGCTTTGTAATTCTCCAAATGATCCACTAGATCCTTGGATCCATCGTATAGGTTTACTTGGGGAACCTTAAATTTCGGCGGGAGGGGCACGGCTATAATTCGTTCACTATACGGCAGATCTGTTTTACCGAGCAGACACTCGATTGAAGAAGAGCCTCCCATCTTTTTTGCCATTTCCTCATATTTCTCCGCCAATTCTTTCAACTCATCGTGCATCTTTTCTTTCTCCGTCCGCCCCAGATGTGACTCCATATTGGATGGCTCCTCTCCTTCTCCTTGTTCACTGTAGGCAGGTATGGCGGTATTGCTGGATTCAGCATTCCTCCTCCGGAGATCGTCATTTTCCTTCTTCAAGATCTCCATTGTTTCCAATGCCTGCTTCAACCTTTCCTCAACTGCCGCCAGCCGCGCTTCAACGGACGGGTCCATTGCTCGACTTGCCACAGAACGGGTGACGGTTGGCATGTGAGAACCACGTAAAGGGTTTATTCGTCGAGGAATCCCACAGACCGCGCCAAATGTTAAAGACGTGTCTCACTTCCAACCGGTCTCATAACCTTGTGCAATGATCTGGGTCAATTTGGCCTTGTCCACCTGGGAAAACTCCGATACTTAAATTAGTTTTTAGAGCACAGAAAATAATTCGAAAGAAAAAACCTCCTCAAAAAAGAAAGAGAGCCCATTTTTATTGAGGGTTACCTGGAACCTATGAAATCCTATTATTGCGTTCGGTCGACGGCAGATCCTCTTGTTTTGATCCGAGTTTTTAGGTGCATTCCATGTTTGAAGTGGTCACGTATCTGTATGAATCCCTGCTTTCTCGTAAGCGGTTGCATGCATATTGTTGATTTGCTTGAATTCTCGATACGTCGACTTTGTATATCGATGCCAAAAGCCTTTTCCGTTGGGCCCCTTCTTTACTTGGGCCTGCTTTCTCAAAATCGACTTTTTCATTATTATAAACCCTCCAAATGCATATACAATATTATTGATTTCCTTCTTTATCAGCCCTTCCAAGTGTCAAGTTTCCAAAGTATTTATGCATTATGAATTTATGATATGTTTGGCGGGCTCAACTTTCCCATGTCTGTATCATGAAACGTTTGACAACCACATCAATATAAACAACATTCCAACAACAGTATACTACTGATGCATTGAAGATGCAAAAATAGAAATGAAGAACCAATCAGGCAAAGCTCAAGACATGCTTAGATTCTGCATGAATCTTCTTGCTTAGATACTTCATGAATTTCTTTGCAGTGGCTTCTAGCACTCTTCCAAGACGTTGAATGTACGTAGAAGGTGTATCTTCCCAGGCACCTATATGAAGTAACATCAAGAAAAACTTTAATTTAAAAAAAAAAAAAAAAGATATTCAAAGATGGCAGTTTGCTGGGAAGAGGGGTAGCCTTCCTCATTACTCATAACTCTCCTTACTCGGAGTCCAATCATTTGGTTGGGTAGTGTTAGATACAGTTATGATTGTGTAAGTGCCGCACATTTATTTAAAAAAAAAAAGATTTTCTAATAAAAAATTAATTTTTTATGTGAATTCCATATTTACTTATTTTTTAAAAAGAATGCGCGGTGCTTGAATATATATATATATTTGTATATATATAGCAATTGCGAGTTAAGGGGTTGCATTCCATTGGATAATGAATTTGATAAATTAACTATATATTCGGAATCTAATTAATTATGTCGAAGGGCTTTAAAGCCGGTTGGCGTACGTGCAAAATAAATGTATAATTTACGTACATGTGAGAAGTTTAAAATGAAAAAGAGTTTTACAATCTAATAGATAATATTAAACCCCCGGTGTGTAAACTTTTTGTGTAAAACTCGTGTATAGACCAAACATTTCTCGTCATATTTGTTAGTTCCTTCTATTTTGAAGGTGTATTATATTAACTTTAATTATTTGAAATGAAAAATTTAAACTTCTAATTATTAAAGGATGAAAACTTTATTTCACTCGAAAAGGTTTCTTGTTTGTAAAATAGTTAAAAAAAGAACAATCAAGGTGGTAGCCTAGTTGATATAAGCTGATATTTCATAGCTTTGAGATTAGAAGTTTGAGTCAAGACATAAGTTGAAACCACTTGTGAGTTGTGATAGTAAAGCCTGACTTTTAGACCATGAGATGAGCTTTAGACTAGCTAGATACTTTGGAGATTCTGTGGTGACTAGCTCGCCTTTAAGACAATAGTTATGACTCAAACCGGACATTTCGTAATAGGGAGGGACTCTTATGATCACGTCTAGGGAGGATTGCTACGTTGGTTGCCTTCGACTTCCCTTTTGTGGAAGAAAAAAAAAAAAGTAAAAAAGAAATTTATTCCTATGAAAGTGTTATTTTCTCTTTTAAATGATAGTCGCACCAGGTCTGGGTGGTGTAGTTGGTTATCACGCTAGTCTCACACACTAGAGGTCCCCGGTTCGAACCCGGGCTCAGACACTCCTAACATTTCATCTATAATTTTCTTTTTCTTAACCCCAAGTAAAGCCACTCGTATCCATTTTCGATCCTTCAACGCCCAAATTTCTGCTTCATATCATATTGATACGACCATCATCCAAGCTCGATTCCTTCTCACTCTGCCATTTTTCTTTACCTCGTATTTGTAAGGTTTTCGTTTTAGGGCTTCGCAGCAGAGTCACCGAGACAGCCATGGATTGGGGCAACGTTACAGCGGAGGATCTGGTCGACGCCCTTCGCGAGGTCGACTGGTCGTCTCCACCGCGCCCTCTCTCCGAATTCTTCTCCAGATTCACCTTCCCCCGATCTTACGCCAAATGGAATAGCCGCCTCAAATGCAATCTCTACTAGTACGGTTCCTTTTCTCGCTGCTATTATCGTATTCTTTCTTGCCTGAGCTATCGCGTTCTACTGATTTATTTTGCGAAATTTTCTTGTCAATTGAATCCGCTTGGATTTTAATAGCCATCTTCTATGGTAGATGAGTATGAATTGAAAATTTTATCGTATCCTGTTTGTTCCCGTGTTTTGGTTCCTGAAAAATAATACATAACTGAATTAGGGCAAATAGTTGTATAACAACCGTAAAGGGTATTATTACCTCTCATCATTTCTAGATTCATTTAGGATAGAATATGCTATTAAGGAAATAGGAGCGGCTAGCGCTTTATTTTGCAGTCCTACGATTGTAAAAGTGTTTGATTTTACATGAACTATGCACTTCAAGCCCTATATCTCCCTGTTTTGTTCCTGTAGAGTGAATAGGCGACTCAACTAAGCTTTGTTGGTATGTCCGGCTCAATGTCCGGCTCAGTGTAGCGCTTCGGTTATGGTAGATTACAAATAATGTAATGATGTATATTTGTTTTACTAAATTTTATCTTCAATATACTAATTTGTTATCTTCAAACAAAAAATATGTTTGCAGCTATCGAACCAACTACTTCATTATGATAATATTCATTCTTGGTAAGTGAACAGGACTTTGTTGTCTTCTTCCTGTGGTATACATATGTGAACTGTGTTTCTTTTATTAATATCTTACCTATGAATTTTAGGATTGGGTTTTCTTCGGAGGCCACTTGCTCTTGTAGCTGCTTTTCTGACAGCACTTAGCATTGCTTTTCTGAATGATAGGTAAGCCATTGAACATAAGTTTTTGTGGGTGGGTGTGTGAGTTGCACTTGTCTTAATTGGCAAATGGGGTTTATGTAGTTGGAATTGATTTTTCCATTAAGAATACTTTGAATAGTCATTTCCGCCCTCTTGAGGTGTTGTAAGCATATATTTCACAATCTGAGTTCTTTCTTTTATATTATCATTACCCATGTTCATCCATTTGTAAAAGTCTTTTAACATTTTGAAGTATTAGGTTATGGGTAATATTAGCTAGATTTTAAATAATTTACGTTGGAGCGAGCTATTGCTGCTTGAGTCCATATAGATCGAAGACACTCAGTAGTAAGAAGTGGGTGTACTATCTGTCATATGTTCCTCTTGATCTTGGAGGTATTGGGAGTATGCTTCTGTGCCCATAATAAGTAAAAATGCCAATCATTATTGTTTTACGTTAGTAGATATTACAACCATGCATATATGGACACTCACACATGCTCACCCAGAAAGTCTGGGCTGGAAATTTCATAAAGCAATTACCATATGGATTTTGGTAGAGTTCCAATTAATATTACATCTGAAACCAGTTAAGAAATCAGCCTGACTTATTTGCATGCAATTAATCCTGTGAGAAGTTTCTATAGTGTTTGCTGATGTATTTATGGTTGGAGAAAGCGGTTTTGTAAAGATCTGAAAAGATCTTAAAAAAGAAGAAGTAATTGATCTCTATTGATCAATCTTTCTTTCTATGTACTTCAAAATGCCACACAAGAAAGTACTTTCCTAAATAAAAAAGAATGTCACATGAGAAAGTAGCTTGACTTGGTTGCCTCTATTGTCAAGATGATTCTTGATTGATCCTAATCTATGTTCTCAGTTTCTTTTCTACCGTACTCTTCATAGATGAGGGGAGGGTATATCATATTTTATTTTTATATTGGTCCCAATGACAGTAAAATAAGATGGCCAGTTTATGAAGCACAGATCGTCATGCTTGGGATTTTTTCCTTTATACGTTGGTACTGTTGCGATTATATAATTCCTTATTGGTAATAATCATTTTAGTTTTCCCATATGTATGCTAAGGATTATTTCTGCAGCTTTGCAGGTACTTTTAGTGAGAAGGTAACAAGAACAGTGAGGCAATTCTCCCCACACTTAGCTGCAAAGATGAGGCCTCCTCTTACGTAAGTGTGTTAGCTTATTATGTGTGCGTAGGTTTTCCAGAAATGTTGCTTTAATAATTCTTTGTTGTTGGCAGGCCTGTTATTCGTGGACGTCCATCAGCTAAAAGAGCAATATATATTTGTGGTCGGCCTCGTTGGGTGTTTGTTTTGATATTCTCTACTGGTATTTTAATTCTGGAAATCATTTTTTTCCTGTATAGCTTGAGAGGAGTATAAATGTTACTTAATTCACCCTTCTTTATAACTTATATAAATGTTTGCTTAATCTCCTTTTCTATTTCTGTAGTGAGTTTCTTCCTCTGGTTTGTTTCCTGTGGTCTCTTAATGGTCCTATTGGCTCTTGCCATTGGACTTCTTGGTATGTTATGTGTTATATCTCACCTGGCTTTTTCCTTCATGGTGTATGTTTGTTGTTAACTCTCTCTCTCTCTCTTTCAGCCACCATCCTGCATGCAAGTGTTAGAACACCTAATTTGAAAGCTCGTTTGAACACATTCCGTGAGGAATTTCGTGCGGTTTGGCGCAATTATAGTGAGCTGTAGCTTACATGGAGTTTGTAGAATGTTGGTAAGCTTTTGCTGACCTTTATTTATGGTTCAATTCTTACCATATACCATGTTTTTCTATGATGATTTTCATTTCCTTAATTCCGGTTAAGCCTTTCTAGTTTTCAGCAAAGCTTTTCTAATTTAAAATGTTTGTATTTAATTGAATCCAAAATAATATTTCCATTTACAAGTTATGAGGAATTGATGTGTAGCTTAAAATGTGTGAGGGCCCAATATTTTCTGAGGCACTATGCACGCATAAGTGAAATTAGGGGTGATTCTTGTATTTTTATCTATCTGCCATCCAAAAAAAAAAAAAAATGGTCTTGCTTTGATCTATTCTGTCATTCATTCGCTTTCATGTAAAACACCTGAGGTGTGAAATTGGATATAATTGTATCCCTTTAGCACGTGGTCTTACGGCTGATTGGATGTGACATCAAGTATTTGGGGCTTGTGATATCATGTGTTTATATTGCAATTACTATGTTACAGCGCCAGGTTTTGCATTTATCCTCGTCAGTAGTTTGACATGCTAGTATTGGCGCTGGGAGGTTTGAATACAATCCCAATGTAGGTTAATGCTTGCACTGATTAAATTGCTGATGCGTAAACTTGCTTTCTGGCAGTAATATTGTTTTAAGGCATCTGTATTACGAAAGCGTGAGTTTTCACAATTCATTGCTTTTCTATTCAGGGGATGGTTTTGATTCTGAAGGCCAGTCAAGTTGTCATTTTTAATTTGGGATCAGCCACTACCACTTTGGGTATAAAATAATATCACTTCGCTGGACTGGGGTGCTTAGGCGAAAACTGCTGATATATACAGATCACCGAGTTGTATATTGACTGGAACTAGAATTTCTGTAGCAGACTGTTTCAATTTCTTACTCGGTATGTAGAAGAAACCATGGAGCATTAGAATGCAGAGAGGACAGATGTTCTTGGCATACCTGGGCACGCGGTAAATGCCCGCCCCAGTTTGTGATAGAATTTGATCTTTGGTTAATAGAAATTAGTAGTAAAAGTTGCCTGTACGGGAATGGTGATCACATGAATGGATGGATGAATTCTCTTTACGCGTAGTGATCACATGAAATAGCTTTTCAAGGAATGCAAAAAGCTCCCGTGTAACCTCACTCATCTGGTTTACTAGCGGTTTTGCGAACCTTTTCCTTGTATGGAGAAGTCGAAGTTGAAGTCGACACAACGAGTCAAAATCGAAGGAAAATGGCAATGGATTTTGTGGGGATGGTGGGAAGGGTTTGATCGAGCCCTGAGTATAATCAATCAATCAATAACAAGGGCAGGGCAATTGTGGGAAAGATTTGAATCAGAATCGATTTTGATTTGTATGAAGTGATGAGAAAGATTTACCAATCTTAACTTGGTCAGAAATCTCGACCTCGTTAATTAGGATGGAGGAACACGCGTGCGGTCCATTGTCTGTCATTCTTTCAACGTCTTTTTAAATTTTTATTCGGAATCTTGTAGGGTGTATTTAATGTGTTTATTTTTTCATTTGGATCTTATAAATTCAAATAATAACTTAATGTTATTAATATTGGAGATAATGTCAAATTAAAATGATTTTATAATTATGAAAATTAAAATCAAGATAATATCAAATTAAATAAAATATTATCTCATAACTAAATATAATGATTTTCTCATTGTCCTAGATTGGTGTTGTATGTGTAAGAAGCATGGGCCCGGGGAGTCAGTCGATCATCTGCCTTTACATAGTGAGGTGGTCAAGGTCATGTGGGATGATTTTTTCTCGAGATTCAGATTGTCTTGAGTTATGCCGTGTAGATTAGTGGATTTCCTTGCAAGCTAGAGAGGACTATACGGCGATTCTCAGGTAGTGGCAATTTGGAGATTGGTGTCAATATGTATGTGTTGGTGTATTTTGGAGGGAGAGAAATGCTAGAAGTTTTGAAGATCAAGATAGAATAATGGATGAGCTAAAAGTTTTCTATTTTAAGTCATTGTTCTTATGGGCGGATGCCATAGTTTGTAACAGACTTGGTGTCCATAATCTTCTTCTTTTTATTGTAACCTCTAGCTAGGCATTTTTTCATGTATACTTCATGTGTACTTGGACTTGGCCTATTTCTATGAATATAATATCCATGATTACCTATCAAAAAAAAAAAAAATCTCATTATATGAGGAATCTCAATCCACCCTGTCATGATAGTAAAATCAAAAGCGTGATTCGTATATTGGTTGGTAGTATTGCATTTAGGCTACAACGAGCACATTCCATACAAGCCCTTTAACGACGTTATTAAAATAGTAAGCAGGCCATTGTTATTAAATAATGCATAGATTTTGGAGGCTTTATAAAGATGAAAAGCTGGGCATTTCCGTATTCAATATCTATGAAATTCACAGGCTGGCCTATGTTGTTCCGCCATCTTCCAAGCTCAACTCAAGTGTACCCGTTCTCTCTCTCTCTCTCTCTCTCTCTCTCTCCACAGGAGGATCAGCGTCGATCGTTCTCTTTTTCCCCCCTAAAAGAGCAGATACCATTAATTAATTCCAGGGTCGATGATCAGCCTCAGTCTTACAATATGACCAGAAGAAGAAAAAGAAGTAAACTTGTTGCTTGGTGCCTTGAGACGGGGGGAGGCCTGGCTGTCAAATAAAACAGAAAAAGGGTTCATTCACAATTAGGTGGAGCTCTAGTGAAAGTATTAAATAAAGATATGGTGCAATTTTACTACGGGAAGTGGGCAGAAGCTTTAGCCTCAGCGATGGGCTTCATGTTGCTGTTGCTTCTCGTGTGTTGTTGTCTCAGCACCAAACCTCGCCAACTCGCCAATCTAAGCAGCGGAACCGACGGTTGCGGTTGTGATGGTGGCCATGCTTGAGTTCAATGATGATATTGGTCATCTCTCTCTAATGACTTCCTTCTTGGANTTTTTTTTTTTTTTTTTTTTTTTTTTTTTTTTTTTTTTTAATTTTTATATATATTTCAATGTTGGGTAAGGCAATTTGCAAGTTGCTACATGAATTTATTTGATTAAGCATATAAAATTAATCGGTTTTAATTTCTTGTAATTATATATATGGGATATCGTTATTTTATTTATTTGATTTATTGCTTATTTTAGCTGATATATATATCTTTTACCATTCTTCCTTGGACTTTACTACCTATTACTCTTCGTCTTCTGTTGATAAGTCATCGAGGAAAAGATCAGAAAGAAAAATTTTACATGAAAGGCTTACGCTACACATCTCTACCTAATCAAAATATAATTTGTTATTTTTATCATTTTATTTTAATGCTTAAATATGTGTGTGTTTAAATAGAAGGATAGAAATGACAAATTATATATTGATTAGATGGAAGTGTATGATATAAGATTTCCTTGTAACATTTCTCAAAGAGAAAAACAACCTACCTTCTTCGCCACAGGGTTTGAGAGATGTTTNCTTTTTTTTTTTTAAACTCCTTAAATATTTTTAAAAAAAAACAGTCACAAAATTATTAAAAAATAATTTCTTAACCAAAAAAAAGCCAATCGATAACTTTTGTCCATGGGAATTTCATTTCCCTTCTCTTTTACAGGTTTGGATACTAAGGCAAAATACAAAATTCTCATTTCATCTCAACTCATCATTACACATCTTTTAAATTTCCATACAAAATATAATAAACAATTCAAATTTTCAAATTCCAATTCAAATTTTTTAAATTTCAAAACAATAATAATATTAAAAAAAATATTTCAAACTTTCATCTAAAATAAAAAATTATCAACTCACTGTCCAAACCTACTTTCACAAGCGAAGATGGATAGATACCGTCACAAACGTGTTACACATGGGCCTCAATAACAAGGTAGGCCTCCTACAAATCTGTCAGGCCCAAAGAGGTAACATGCAAATGTTTTACACATTATCTCTAAAAGTCGAGCGGGCGTAAAATCCATTCCTTCTATGGTGTGGGATGGGTGTTTATATATGAACGTATATACGTACGTGCGTGCGTATGCTGGCTGGCCCCAGCCCCGCCAGCCTCTACACTATATTTCGTGGTATCATTTTGGTAATGAAATTCTTTTTTTTTTTTTTTTTTTTTTAAATAATCGTCGAAACGAGGTCGTTTTTAGGGAGAGTGGCGCAAAAGCCCCCTTTTCCTAGTTCCTCTCTCCCTCTCCCTTTCCTCTATGGCTGTCACTGCCCTCTCTCCCTTGCAGTCGCCGTCCTCTGCTACATCTCTGTAACAAAGCTGGCCAGCTAAGAGGAGCTCAAGATGGAGAAGGGCATGGCGGCGTGAAGAGGGGACTTTAACCCTAAGCTACTGAAGTAATCGACAGAAGAAAGAAGAAGTGAAGTGCGTGTGTTCGGTCTGAGTCAGATACGAAGTACATGAGTTTGGCTTGTTCTCAATCGACTACGGGTTGGGTCGAATTATTGACTTGAGTCTATGGGCTGTGTTGAATTATTGGCTTTAGTTATTGTTATGAGTTGGGTCATTGGGTTTCAATAACCAGCGTGGGCTGAGAGTTATTGGCCTTCTATGTTATGCTTTTATTTTACTTATTTTGAGTCTGAGTAAAAGGCCATGCGCCTGTTATGTTTATTTTACTTGGAGTCTGTATGTAAGGCCCCTGTGGCCCAGTATAGAGTCCTTTTAGGTTGCAACCTGTAACCTGATATACTATCAAAAGAATTATCAACAAACTCTATTCTCATCTCAACCTCTGGAGGCGCTTTCCCTCGAAGGAAGCACTGCTAAATTCCTATCTATTTCCATTTTCCATCTCTTCCATTCACCTTAAGGTTACAGCAGTGTTACA
>QEOT01001081.1:86475-97684 GCA_003123785.1 Pterocarya stenoptera | reverse complement strand
TTTATTTATTATTTTCATCAAAAAATCTGGGCTGTACCTTTTTGTAAGATTATATACTTCTTGGTCGAATTCTTTCTATGAACTGGTAGCTGTTTTTTGGTTTTTGAGGTGATTGAGGGATTGTGTGTACCTCACAGGAGCTGTTTCTTGCGTGTTTAATTTGTCCCTTTGATCTCGTTTAAGGTTTTCTTGCGCATTCATAGTCATAGATATTGCATGCATTCTTTCTTTTAAAACTTGGCCGGTTTCTGGCTGCTTTTTTCAGCCATATATAATAATAAATGTTGGCGCATCTCAGTCCCAATCTCATACCATTCCCTCCAGGTCTATGTTGTCTTGCTCTAATAAAACGTCTTCATCTGATGATATATCTTACTGAAAATATCTTACTTTCTATACAGATGAAAACAAAATTACTGTTCATGCACACGGGAGGATTGCATCTATGGAATCCACAGAGTGTATGAATAGTAACTCATTTTTATTTATTTATTTTTTCCTTCATCCCATTTTGAATTTTGAGTCCGTGGAGCCCTCCTGTGTCTCCTGTTAGCGACGTAAATATATGAAGCTGAGGCGTCGGAATGAGAGGTGGAGAGGTGGGCTTCGGAACTGTCGGGAAGAGAGGAGTCTGATTTGAAGAAGAAACAATTTTGAAAGAGGGTTGTGTGAAGTTGTGATTCTCTGTGGGTGAGTCTTGTGAATGTTATGTGTAATGTCAGATGTGTCATATAATTAGTGGAGGGCTGTTTATGCAATAAAAGCAGCCGGACCGGCTAGAAGTGCCTCTCTAAACAAAGAGAACTTGCTAGACGAGTGGTGATCTCCAGTACTAGGCCAGCAAATTATAAAAGATCATAGGATGCTGAACTATTTTAATCTATAATTATGATGATATGATGTTCGCCTTCAGTTAATTCCCACCTATTAATATATAATCATTGGCTGCGTTATCATTCTTCTCTCAAACAGAAACTCCGGTTAATTTCCATGCTAAATTAATCATCATCACTTATATATATATATATTTACACGTACGATATTTACTATATAGATATTTTTATAAAACGACTTACAAAACTAACATCACTAATTTATAACATAAATACATACCCTTATTTTAAAAAATTATTATACGTATATCATTATTGAAAATATAAAAAAATTGTGCAAATTTAAATCAATATACATTTATTAGTTGATCGCAATAAATTAATTGAACCGTTGATAATGATCAAATAAAAGGCAGGACCCCAAACAATCTTGAGGTGTTCAATTAATAAAAGTGTATATATATATATATATATATATATGGACAATGACACACTACTAACTATATTTCAACTTTTTATCAAAAAAAAAAACTATATTTCAACTTAACTGCTAGTATATATTAAAATATTAATATTTTCTACTTTAATTCAAAATTTCTGTACATGCAACAGTTCAAAATAAATAAAATATTAATTTTTTTTTTTTTTTTTAAAAAGAAAATTATAGTATAGTTGTTCTTATATCATTTTCGTATATATATTATATATATATATATGGGCATCTAGGAGGTGAAGGCGGTGGTGAGGGAGGAGGTGAAGGCGGTGGTGAGGGAGGAGGTGAAGGCGGTGGTGATGGTGGAGAAGGTGGTGATGGAGGTTGCGGTGGTGGTGGAGGAGGAGGTTGTGGTTGCGATAGTGGTGTTGGAGGAGGTTGCGGTGTCGGAGGAGGAGGTTGCACGGTGTTGGAGACGCAACTTTTAAAAAAAAAATAAAAAAAAAAGACCAGAAATTTGCACGGTGTTGAAACTTGAGAATAAGATCATGTGCATACTAGCTGTATGTGTAATTGCCATAAATGAAAAACAGAGTCATGTGGTCCCCGAAAATATTCCTCTGCATTCCATGATTCCTTTACACAGTGTGTAGGCCTTTTTGTACACACAATTCAGCCAATACAAAATATAACTCCTAATGAAAATATGACATCTGTACAAAAACGGTTACAGAAATATTTAGAATTCTCGAGACGCAAGATTCCTTCTTGTTTTGCAGGCTCTATAGTCTTAATACACAGCAGCCCGTTAGCACGGTCTATCTTCTATGTTATGTGGTTGTGGACGCAAGACTGGTCATCAATTAATTATACGCTTATACACGGAAGCTCAAAGGGAAGCAGCTTCGCGTGCCATTATAAAACCCTGATATGCCCCCTCCACCATTTCGTCGGCCTGTGATCTTCTGAATCTCCTTGAAACTTCGTTTGAGATAGACCATGATTTCATTAGTCTAAACTACATATAAAAGGAAAGCCATTGGTAACTTGTTCGCATGCGTTGTGGATACCAAAAAGGATGCAAGAAGGCTTGGACACGTTTCTCATAATAGCAGCTTCCATGTTCGCTGTATTCATTCTCTTGGGTTTGTTCTTTGGAAACCGATCAGGGTGTACAGCCAGCTGTGAGGGAGGAGGTGAGGAAGGAGGTGAGGGAGGAGGTGAGGGCGGTGATGATGGTGGAGGCGATGATGATGGTGATGGAGGAGATGATGATGGCGGAGGTGGTCATGGTGGTGGAGGAGGTTGCGACGGCGGTGGTCATGGCGGTGGTCATGGTCATGATGGTGGTCATGGCGGTGGTCATGGTCATGGTCATGGTCATGATGGTGGTCATGGTCATGGTCATGATGGTGGTCATGGTCATGGTCATGGTCATGATGGTGGTCATGGCGGTGGTCATGGTCATGATGGTGGTCATGGCGGTGGCGGTGGCTGTGGTGGTGGCGGTGGTGGTGGCGGCACCGGCACCGGCGGTTGTTGAGATTATATATATATGATTGGCTTTTGTGATCTACGTTTGGCTCTGCTCTAACTTAATCATGTTTTCGTCAGTGTTGAGACTTAAGTAGTGTTATTATAATAAAGTCTCTTATTTTTCTTTCTTTCCGGCTCTCTCTTTTGGTAAAATTTCATTTGGATTTTGGACATGAAAGGAGGGATATAGACAAGGAAAAGGAAATATTTGTTATAATGTAGTTTATATTTGTGGGGATCTCACACCTCTTTCGTGTTACTCTTTCCAATTGAATGAAATATTACTCATAAACAAGTTACAAATAATACTTTAATAATGAATTAATGTGGTTCTATACAGACTCCTATATATGTGGAGGGACAAATACCCACTCGTGGAAAGTGGGCCGAACCTTCTCACCGTAAAGGTCATAAAATCTGGGATCACAAGCTCATTTAACAAAGAATCAAGGTCATAATCGACCGATATGCAGGTGTAGAATTTCGGTGTTACCATTATTAATAATGAATTCGAGTTCTTCTAGGGAGAACCATTGTAGTAGTGTACAAATTGCACACCCTATGTGGTTGCTTCTTCTTCTTTTTATTTTTTATTTGTTATTTTTTTTATACAATGCATTTTGCAAAAATTGTTGTCGGTAGTGTTTTCTTCGTAATTCATCCGTTTACTTCTTCCCCTAGTTCTAAAATCCTCTCTTTGCATTTTGCTCCATCTCCACTCTCTTCCCTCTGACGATCGACGCCGACGCCACCTCCACACCGTCGCAGATTGAGCCTCGTGTTGCTCCAAGCCTTCGTAGATCTTGTTACTCCGTCGAAGCTCGGTCCGCTTGTGTTGATCAATCAGCTCCGTCGCAGCTCGTGCCCCTCCGCCGCAGGTAGACGTCCACCTCCACACTCGGCCAGGGGGGGGGGGATGGGCAAAGAATTTGAAATTGGTGAGAGATGAAATGAGAAAGGAGGGAAAAAAAAATTACTTTCCACGTAAGGTGTGTGTTGGCCTCTGCCAAATAGTGGCTGATGAGAATACTTTTCCTACTCTATATATTGGGTGAAGGCATACACCTGAAGTAGCTTAAAAAAACATCTCTAGAGAAAAATACTCTACATACTTCATCTTGACTTAGGCATCAAAGTATATCCCATACCAGTCCCAACCTCCACTTTCTTGGTTTTCTTGGTGCAAGTAATTGGAAGCCGTTTGCGAGAGTGCGAAACATGTCCGTAACAATATGTATCAAAACGATCTAACTTATAAAAGAAATGACCAAACTTGCGGTGTAGTTAGGTTTGATACAATGATTAATTTTAGTTGGATTTTGGATTCTTTAGAATTTTTGATTGAACTCTAGAATTTAGAGTTGAAAAGAGATAAACACATGAAGTGGATGGCCTACAGTACATGAGATAAACAGACCCTTTACAGTACTATGCTAGTTGGATGAATTCTGATGATCCAAAATGAAAGTGAAATCAAATAATTAAATTCGACCTGTTTGGATTAATATATTTAATTTGTCGAAATCAGTTAATTTAGACCTGAGCTTAGTTTAGATTTGAAAGATCATAAACAGACGAATTAAATTGGGGGACATCATGAAAGCTAATTATTTTAACAATCACAAAATATTATTAGAAATCAGTCGGAGAACCTATGAAACAAAAGCCCTTGATTAATTAATTACTAGTGATCTGATACTTGGCAGCCAAATTATTTGGTCACAAGGTCTATATTGAAGACCCAATAATAATCCTCAATAGTATTTATATTTTTCATCTTAATTATAATTTATGACCATTTTATTTTAATCCCCGTGGACAATCAACTTCCCATTTGCGATTAATTGGTCCTTGCTATAAGAGCATTGACATTGGATTGGTCATCCGATTCTAAAAAAATTGACAAATATATTACTTTTTTATTTTTAACTAATCACTCAAAACTTAAAGTCGGATTAACCATCGCACTCTCTATAATAATAAAATATTATTATTTTTTATATTTCTTTAAGTAATTTTTATTTCTTTAATTACTTTTTTCATAATCTCCAATAACTTTGAACAATCATATTCATTTTTATTTTCGCAATCCAATAATCTATAATATAGCAATCTCATATGTACAATCCAAGATTTAGACTTTTTTTCTTTTTTCTTTTTTCTTTTTTTCCAAGATTTAGACCTAGAACATGTTATAAAACCGACCTTTGGAGCTCTCTCTCCATTAGGCTCTACAATTTTTAACTTTAAAACCGAAACCATAATACACAATTGATAAGGTTGCATAAATGTGCTAATAATATCTCATCTACAAAAAAAAAAAAAAGAAGCAAAAAGTCATTAATACGAAGGCATCCTCAGAAAATATGCTTATAGTTGTCATCAAATTGGACAATCAGGTCTCAAAGATTTCATGCCATCATTGGAGCCATATGCTAAGATATTTAGAGAAGGAAACATATGTAATGGTAACTACAAATAATTAGCAGAAAACAACAGAAACCTTCAGGACCAACCAAATCTAAGTGAAAATTTTAATGAAGGAAGAATGGAAGGAAACACCCACAATCCATGGGCTATCAGATCAAAGGCATCCAAATAAGAGGCAATGATTCTACTTAAGATAGCACAGACAGAAATATATAACATCTAAATATAAAAGTTTCATCACTGCCTGCTATAATCTAGCACTGCCAGCTATAATATATAACACCCAAAATATAATCCAACAAATGGTATTGCTTCACAACAGGTTTCATCACTTGAACCAAAAATATATAACACCCAAAATATAAAAGTTTCATCAGTACAACATTCACATATAGCTGCTGCCCACAGTCACAAACACCCATATGTAAAGTCCAAAATAACAAAAAGCCACAAATAGCATAGGCAATAATTGTTGCCCAGCCACATGCATTTCAACCACATGTGGCTGCCCAGCTACTAAAATCAATCGGAAAGTGTTTAATTACAATATTAAGTGCATAAGAACAACCCCAAAATATTACACCAATAAAAGGCTACACATCTTCAAAAGGTTGAGATGGAGATGGAGATAAAAATCGCTTCCTTGAATCCTCGAAAATCTCTTTTTGAAAATTATAAACTTACTCCCATTGACCTTCAGATATATACATCAATCAACGATGTTTTCTTTAAATCCAAGAGCAATAATGTCATTATTGAACTTTAAGTACTATTGTCGGGAGGCTTCTTTAAGCTCATAGATTGATTTCTTAAGCCTACATACTAATTGACCTTTGCCCTCTTTTGAGTAGCCTTCTGGCTGCTCTATATAGACCTCTTTGTCCTAACTTCCATTTAAAAATAACATTTTCACAAGCATCTAGTGTAATTCCAAATCATAATGAGCTACCAATGCCATGATGATTATGAAAGATTCCTTTTTAGATACTAGAGAAACTATCTCTTTGTAATTAATGCCTTCTTTCTAAGCAAAACTCTTGACAACAAGTCTAGCTTTATATCATTCGACATTGCCTTTTGCGTCGCAATTTTTCTTAAAACCCCACTTACAACCGACTGTTAGAAACCTTTTAGGCAATTTAACAAGATCCTAGACTTGATTATGATCCATGGATTTCAATTCTTATTTCATAGCATCAATCCATTTATTAGAATCACTCATTTCTATGACTTTCTAGAGATACACCACGTAGTCTACCAAAATCGCAGGTCTCTGATCTCTCTGAGATCTGCGTAAGACTACTCGTTCTAGTGACTCCATACTTGGTTCATCAGTAGCGTTATCATTTTGAGATGAGTGATCATTTACTTGTTCCAATGTATTATTGTGATGATCAATTAAAGGAACCACCTGTATTTCTTCAATGATCACATCTCTAGGTTCTATGCTCCCACTGATCTCGCTAAGTTCAATAAATTTGGAATTTCTTGTTTCCACTATTGTCGGACTATGATTAGGACAATAAAACGTATGCCCTTTAGATCTCTCTCGGGAACCAATAAAGTACTCACTCATTGTTCTAGGATGCAATCTCCTTTCATGTGGGTTGTAAAGTCTCACTTCGACTGGACAACCCCAAACATGCATGTGCCTTAAACTTGGTGTCCTATCACTCTATAGCTCGAAAAGAGTTGTTGGAACTGACTTACTAAGAGCTCGGTTTATGATATACATTGTCGTCTTAATAGCTTCACCCCATGATGACTTGGGTAAGGTAGAACTACTTACCATACTTCTGACCATATCGAATAAAGTTCAATTACACCTTTTAGCAACATCATTCTGCTTGGGCATTCCTGGCATTGTGTACTATGGAACAAAGCTATGCTATTCAAGAAGTTTGTCGAATGGGCTAGGGTTACAATCCGATTTGCATACTTTCCATAGTATTGTCTACCTTGATCCAACCTGATGACTTTCACCTTTCTGGCTAACTGCTTTTCCACCTCCATGGGAAATACCTCAAATATCGAAGCAACTTGAGATTTCTCATGTAACACATATGCCCATAACGTGAAAAATCATCTACAAAGGGGATAAAATACTTTTCTCCACCAAAACATTCTGTGGAGAATGGTCTAATTATATCTGTGTGTATTATTTCAAGAAACGCCTTACTTCTTCTAGCACCTTTCTTAATATTTTGGTTTGCTTTTCTACAATGTAATTAACACACACTTCAAGATCAGTAAAATCTAAATGTAGAACTATCATTGCTTTACTAATCTCTACAACCTTTCTTTGGTGATGCTTCATAATAGTTCTCATCCATTATGTTTCTTTTAGTTCAAATACATTCTTCATGGTGTTGGGCATCTTGACAAAAGTATTATCAAGACAAAGTCGATAAACGCCACCAGAAAGAAATCCATAATACCCATCTTACTATGGAGTTTAGTGAATTTCCATCCAAAATTAAGAAAAATCTTATACATTTGGGCAACAAATCTTTTCCTTAATTTTGGTGCAAATCATTTTCTTCATATTGGATAAACAATTATATATAAGTCATAATAACAATAATTCAAATAAGTGCAAAAAAAAAATCAATATTAAATAACTCATGCATTTATTTAATAGTAAGAGCATGCACATGAGAGAAAATAAACTTTCATATTTTCTTGTTTTTTTTTTGAAAAAACTATTAAAATAATAATAATAATAAAATAATCTGGCCAAATATGGTCGAGCAACCCAATCCGCAACCCGATTTAATACTAGGGCCATTTGCGGGTCGGGTCACACGGTGATCCTTTCGGTTCACTGTTTTATTCTGGGCTTGGGCCTAGTGTACAGGCCCACTGCGTTGGCCTGCGAGCTTCAATTTATTTATTTTTTGTATCTTTTATGGGGCTCAGCCAAGGATTTTGGTCCACTACTATTGGCCCAAACTGTAATGGGTTTGAAACCCTACCCAAGTGGATGACCCATGACTCGCTTAATCTTTTCTCCTTTACACTAACATGGCTGCTGCACCACTTAGTTGAAACCTCTATTCCGGCGCAGCTGTGGATGTCATCGCTGGCGAGGAGATGCCGACAAGAGATCATCCGCCTCCTTCTACCGCTGACGTCAACCTCCTTTTCTATCTCTTTTTTTAATTCTTAATTCTTTACCACAACTGCTGGACTTGACAACCCTTTACACTACTGCCACATAAACGTTGCTAACGAAGAGGTTTTGGGCCTCTTCACATCACCAGAACATCATTTTTTTTTAAATTCTGCTACAGATACCGGGCCGCCGTTGGGTACCTGTTGCGGAATCGGCTGACTTGGCTAATGCCACGTCACCTTTGCATTATTATTATAAAAAAAGTACAATTATGTGTCACTTTTTCTAACCACTCGGCAAAATAGGCAGAAACAAGAAAAACTTCCTCCATGGCCGAGGCTACAAAGTACATTCCCATCTCCGGCGGGAGCTTGATCTCAGACTTCAAGAGCCTCTTCCCCATCCTCAAAACCAGAAGAACCGTTGTTTTAGTATATGGGTTCGTGTTTGCTTTTGTTGCTTTCACTATTTTTTTAGCCTTCAGTCCCTCATCCAACTCTATCTCTCCTTGGTTCATCAACATTTTCGGTGGTAGTAGTACCAATAGTTGTACGGGTACAGCAAGTGACTCTTACAGATCTTAATTCTCTTCTATTTTCTCAAACTTCTTTCCCGACAATTCATCCGCATAACAACAAGTTGATAACTTTTCTTCTCCTCCACAAAACAGTACCTCTAGATCTAGTAATACCACATCTCAATCTCCTAATCTCACTGAAGAACCTTCCATTGTGAACGGGAGGCTTGGATTTCACACGAAGGGGGGACGCAGGGGTTGCAGAGACGAAGGGGAGAGATGCCATCGTGCTAAAGGGATTGAAATGGTTGAAGACCAAAAACCGCTGGAGTGAACCAAAGCTTCTTGAAATGGAATGGAGGGTACGAACAGCAGACTGGAGTGAAATCGCTGGAGGTGAAATTATTGAAGACGAAGGGGAGAGGCAGAGAAGACAAAGAAAAGATGAAGGAAGACAAAGAGACGAAATCTAGAGGAGTGAGTTTCGAAACAGAGGGAAGGAGTGAAAGAAAACGTATGTTTCGTTCAAAACGAGTTGTTTCACTTTCTTCTGACGTCCACGTGGAGGCCCGTGTACGCGGGGTGTACCCCTCCCGAGTGCAAATAGCATTTTTGTTTTTATTCAAAATGTCCCAAAAGAGTTATAGTATGTCGTGGCACTACCGGTCATTTACATTTCATTAGCTTCTATTTTATTTCAATTTAAAATTTAAAAACCACTGCCCTTCGCCGTTATGAATAGGACAATGCTAGGGATCTCTGGAGTTTCCGCTCCACTTTTTTTTTTTTTAGTGATTAAAAAAATATTGTTTAATAATATTGCAAATTTTTTTCTTTTTTAAAAAATATTTAAAAGTGTTAAAAAAATGGTGTGAAAAAACATAAGTTTTTTTGTTTTTTTAAGCTTTTTTTAGTGATTAAGAAAATATTGTTTAATAATATATGAATTTATTTCTTTTTTAAAAAATATTTAAAAGTGTTAAAAAAATAATGTGAAAAAACATAAGTTTTTTTTTAAAGTTTTTTTCACATTAATTTTTTAACACTTTTAAATATTTTTAAAAAAAGAAATAAATTCACAATATTATTAAGCAACACATTTTTAATCACTAAATAAAAAAAAATTAAAAAAAAATTGGAGCGGAAAACTCGAGTGGAATCCAAGCATTTTTCTTATGAATAAAATTACAACAATGCTACGTGCAGTCATCGTTTACTCGCAATTCAAAGAGAAGCAGCTTCTTTTATGCTTCGCTTGACCCTACACGTAGATCGAGTCGTCGGTCTTCTGAATATAAAATAGCACGTGGATGTAATGTTTCCAGAGAATGAGACAACATTACCGGTTAAAAAAACAAAAAACAAAGGTGGCAACCACTCATTTGTTGTGTCCCAAGGCTTTCGTATAACAATCCTCTTTTTACTTTTTTGCTTCTCGTGACGTCCTATACCCTTCTGTATGAACCGTTGAGTCGGTCTCCTAAAAATAAGAATTAATTTCAATTTCTTTGAGACTTCGTTGAGATAAGATCAGAATGATTTGATCATTCAGCGTACGTAAAAGGAAAGCAATTGATAACAACATATATATATATATATATATGAACTAAACTTCCTACAATTCACACAACCTCCACATACCACACTTTTTTTATTTTATTTTTAATCAAATATTTAATATATAAATAATGAATAGAAAAATTAAATTAATTTAAAAAGAATAAATTCAAAAAAAATTTTAAAAAAAATATTAAAAAATTTTAAAATTAAAAAAAATGTGGTGTGTGGAGGTTGGGGAGGTTGTATAGCATTTCTCTATATATATTGGCTTGCTCGCAGATTTGCGAGAATATCATTATATTAAAGTTGCTCTCCGGGATAAGGACCATCAGCCGTAATGGTGACAACTATAATGGCATGTAATTACTTAAGAAATTCACAGAACAAATATCATTAACATCATCTCGAGCAGGGGTGTTACCCATATCCCCAAACGAGGGGCGCCGACTCCAGCCACCGCCCCCGCATGGGGGGAAGAGTCGGGCCACCCCGCCCCGCCCTCCATGGGCAATTGTCCCATCTGCATGTCGAAGGGTGGACTGGCACCATGACTGTTTACCTACCCCACCCAAAACATTGTCAGAAACCAACAAAAAAATCCAAAATTTGAAACAAATCTCAGGCAGAAAGAAAGAAAGAAACCTAGGGATGGGATGCTAGGGTCAATGGCCAAAGGAAGGGAGAGAGAGAGAGAGAACTAATCAGAGAAGAAGAGAGTCGAGAGAGGAAATATAGAGAGAGAGACCACGAGGGCCGGGGGCAGTCTCTCTTTTATACCAAACCTA
>QEOT01001081.1:73469-83696 GCA_003123785.1 Pterocarya stenoptera | reverse complement strand
TGGCTATTGACACAAAAGATGTTTTAGATTCTGACCAAGTGGTGGCCATGGTGATCATAAAACTACTACCATTATGGGTCATTTGTAAAGACCTTCTGTTTCTACTTTCTGGATATGGAGATCATTAGAAGTTCAGCCCATGT
This sequence comes from Pterocarya stenoptera, assembly GCA_003123785.1. Classification (NCBI taxonomy): domain Eukaryota; kingdom Viridiplantae; phylum Streptophyta; class Magnoliopsida; order Fagales; family Juglandaceae; genus Pterocarya; species Pterocarya stenoptera. Next base: position 83,553 of record QEOT01001081.1, on the reverse strand, counting down.
AATTATATCCCATTGCTGATCTTTTTGTTTTTACTTTTCTTTTCTATGTACTTTTCCAGTAAATCTTTGATTGTAGTTTTATAAATTTTATTTATTTTTTGTCCCAAGGGAAATTTGAAAGATTGTGCTTGCTGTATTTTTCAAAATACTGAATTTGATTTTCCAGTATTAATTTCCACTTCATGATCAAATTAACATTTGGAATCCTGAATGGAAACTAGCTAGCAAGGTGATATATAGTTTGATCCTTACGTGGGTGTGGCTTATTGCATGACCAATTCAAGATCGAGCTCCTGAAAAGCAAAACGCAACAGATATATCTTTGTCATGTTATATTTGCAATTCAATTAAGAAGAACTTTTGTCAACCTTCATATATATAAATATATATATAAGTAAAAAAAAAAAAAACCTATCGAATAAGTTATTTATTTATTTATTTTTAAAAAAAAAAGACTATATCTCAATTTTATTAATAATCCTCATAATTTATAATAAGAATACCTTATATAAGAATGAACTTGGTGGTTAATTTTCAAAATCTCGAAACTAAGTTCTTAAAAGTTAAAAGTTAAATAAAATATTATTATAATATAATTTTTTAATATTTTTTATTTTAAAATTTTTTAAAATTAAATTATTTATTATATTTTATATAAATGTTTAAAAAATTACGATGATTATATAAAATGAAATGATTTAGATTTTATAACCAAATCAACCTTATTCGTGAAAGCCACGTGATCATTTGCTCGAGAGGTCAAAGAGAGTACGTACTGCCTGTATTAATTTAATTAGTTAGTCTATTACTTTGATTTCTGTTCTTTGATAGATTATATTTTTACGATTAGCTAAAACCCATTACAAGAAATATTACTTTTTATGCGGCGCTAAAAATTGCTGCAAAACATAATTTTTCCCGTCCATTTCTTTTTGCCTCTAGGAGATGGTAATAATTAAGGCGTCTCAAAAGGTAGAGTCGGGCTGCTCTACCGCTACGGTAGAGCACTCTACTTGACTGTTTGTAATTTATCTTTTTATTTTTTTATTTATATTATTTTAATAAATTTAAATATTTTTAAAAAATAAAAAATATATTAATATATTTAAAATCATTTTTTTAATCACTATATAAAAAATAAATTTTTTTTCAGGAGGCGATACATTTGTACAGTATATTTGGGGTGGCAGAGGAGCATTTTTCCAAAAGGTATATTGCAGGGATTTCACTTTTTATGGCTACATTTGTTGCTGCGCGCAAATAGTCATATATTTTGCTGCAAAAAGTTTACAACCATGTTTAAATATGGTCGTAAATAAATATTGTAGTAAAAAAAATCATTGAAAATACGTATTTTTGCAATTTATGTCGCTGCAAATAAGTTTGTGTGATTAAAAAAATTCTTTTTTTTGTGGCAAATAGGTATTTGCGGAGATTCTCGCTCAAATACCTAAATGTTTGGTCACAAAAAGTTATATGTTATGTCGCCGCAAATTAGTATTTGTGATTAAAAAAATTATATGTCTTGTCGCAAATACCTATTCATGGTGATTCTTGCGCAATTTGGTCACAAAAAATTATATGTTATGTCGCTGCAAATTATGATGTTTTTTTCTCATCGATTTGAACTTCGACGGAAATGCTCTAAATGCAAAAAGCTATAAATGTTATAGTCACTGTGATCGCAATGCGAGCCAGTAGCCAGCTGATCCCCAAAAGATGCAGTGCTCCTCCGTATAAGAACTCTCCAAGCTACGATAGGACTTCATATATGGTAATGTTGTGCAAAACTCGTCATTTGAGTGTCTATCTTATATAGTAATGTTATGAGTTTTTTCTCTCTCCATGGATCTTTCTACTTCGTTAATTCTAATTATATGAAGCCTCTTAAATCATTTTCATCTCATCCTGCATCCTACTTTCATACGTACCTGCCGGCCATTTAAATTTTATTCCAACTTAAAATATTTATTTAACCCTCCAAAATTATAATCCAAGTTTCGGCCATGTAGGAGGATATCCATCTTTATCAAGTCTTATAATATTTAAAACTGTTCATCCACGTCCGATTTTTTCATGACCCTATCCGGACCACCAGTATTTCAAAACCCGAACTTACCTGGTTCAAGTCAAACTTTAGTCGAAACCCACATTTCAAAACCCGAACCTACCTGGTCCGAGCCAGATTTAAAACCTGGTACCCAGGTTTATATATAATAAAACAATAAGTCAGCCCTAAGTAAAAAAAAAGGTAATTATTTGTTTCTAACGTTATTTATTTTTTGAAATAAAATTTAGTTTTTAATTTTAATATATTATTTTTATTATAGACAATGTTCAATGCATTAGCATTATAGTTTTCAACATGACTTCCTGAAAATTTGTAATAAAATATAGGCTTTTAGATAAAAGAAAATATTATACTTTTCAACATCATTTTTTCTTGAAAAATATTCAATAACATATAGGCTTGAAAAAAAAAAACCCAACCTGGGTCAACCCCGAAATTCGAAAAATCAAAACTCGGATTTTTCGGATTTCAAAAATTCAATTTCATCCAGATTCAAGCCAGGGCCATAATCGGCGCTAATTCTGGCTAAGTATACCCGGATACCTGGTCGGAACCTAAGTGAATAGTTCTAAAATACTAGTTGTTTGTTCTGATCTATACGTGGAGCTCAACTTTGTTAATTATCACTACCTGTGTGCTGATCAGTTTGGCTATGCTAGATCAGTACGATAAATGTTTCCATCGCGTGTTTGTGTCTTCTAGATGGAAAATAGGGTGATCGAAACCTAGGACTCACTTATATATATACTAGTGCTAAATGGTTAATTAATTTGTAAGGTAGTTTTCTGACTTTGGGTGTATGTCATTTATATTTTTCACCTTAAATTATGACAATCTTTGGTCGAAAGTTTTACTTAATTCCGATCTGACCTGTGTTTGTTTTTGGTCAAAAAAAATAATTCTGAACTAGTCTTGTTTGGATTGAGAAATCATCTCAACTCATCTCATTATTACAATTTGCTCAAATTTTCACACAAAATATAATAAACAATTCAACTTTTTCAAATCTCAATTCAGTTTTTTCAAATTCCAAAACAATTATAATATTAAAAAATAATATTCTAATAATATTTTATTCAACTTTTAACTTTTATCTAAAATCATATCATCTTATCTCACTATCCAAACGGGGCTAATTAAATTGTGTCCGGCCGAATTTCCATCCCAACCTGCTTCCGATTTTACTTCTGTATTTATTTTTATTTTCAATCAAATTTTAACGACGTTATTGTTTAACACATTTTAATTAATTCAAAATATTCAAATTTCGGTTTGCTTATTTTGGGTTCGGATCGAGTTGGCCACGTGGCTTTCTTATGCACTCGTGAGATTCCCGGTTGAATTTTTTCCTAGTTTTTCTCAGCAGCAGGTTGCTATATCTATTAGTAATTTAGTATGATATTTTCATCCTAAGAAAGAAAGAAAGAACGACTTTTCTAGCCCGACTTGGTGCCGATTAACACCATTTGCGCGTACCGTGAGAAGTGAGAATACCAGCACTTGCACGTAAACCAGTCGATGTTTTTATTTGAACGTCTGCAGAAAGAGAATCCTTGCTTCATAAAATGAACTCTGAAAAATTCAAAGCAGACCAGCTTTAATTTCATGTCTCCGAACAGCACCCTCTCTTTAAGCGTTGGTCAAATATTTCCACACAGAGAATGTTTGAAGCAGTCAATTATAAACTTCTATTTCGAAAGTCAGATCATCACTATTCCTCCCTTCAGTACATATAAAAGGAAGGCTAGCTACGAGGAATTCATATCCTTGACGTTGATTTAATTTGCTAGGAAGATGGATAATAAACCCTTTATAATTATCCCGGCCGTTTTTGGGTCGATGATCTTGATACTTATGATTCTGGGTTTCTTGTGTAGAGGACGCGGAGGTTCTAGGAAAACGGGGTCTGGTAATGGTCATTTTGGAGGTGGTGGTTTTGATGGTGGAGGCGGACAAGACATAGGTGGCGGTGATGATGGTGCTGGGGCGCTTGAAGCTGGCTGGGGATCAGGAGGAGATGTTGGAGGAGGTGGAGGTGGAGGGGATTTTGGAGGTGGTGGAGGAGGAGGGGGAGATTCTGGCAGTGGCGGCGGTGGTGGCTGTTGACACAAAAGATGTTTCAAATTCTGACCAAATGGTGGCCATAGTGATCATAAAACTACTACTATTATGGGTCATTTGTAAAGACCTTCTATTTCTGCCTTCTGGATATGAAGATCATTAGAAGTTCAGCCCATGTAATTATATCTATTTGCTGATCCTTTTGTTTTTTCTTTTCTTTTCTATGTACTTTTCCATTAAAAACGCCAGCTAGCATTCTTTGATAAGAAGGAACTTGGGGGTTACTTTTCAAAATCTCGAAACTAAGCTCCTAAAAGTTACGTGAAAATTATGAAAATAATAATAGGTTCATAATCAGAAATCTAAAAACAAAAACAGAAAAAGAAACAACTAATAATGCCTGAGCTTTGGGATATTGGCATGATCCAAAGCAACAAGACCAACCATATGTTTAGGAAGTTGTACGATAGAAAAGAAAATTACCGTATTACCATGCGTATTGAATGAGGTAAGACTATTAGCTAAAGCAGTACATATGAAATGTAGAAAGCCAGCCTTGACTCTTATATATGGTTTGATTATATATATTAAATGAGATGAGATAAAAGTTGAAGATTAAATAAAATATTATTAAAATATTATTTTTTAAAATTATTTTTATTTTAAGACTTGATAAAATTAAATTATTTATTATATTTTATATTAAAATTTTAAAAAATTATAATAATTATATAAAATGAGATATTTAGATGGGGAATTCAAACCAGCCTTATTCGCGAAAACCACGTGATCATTTGCTCGCGAGGTCAAAGAGACGCATGCAGCTTCTAATTAATTAATTAATTTTATGCTTCGCGTGACGACGTGACGTCCCTACCCTTCTGTATGAACAATATATAGAGTCGGTCTCCTGAAAAAAAGAACTAATTTCAATTTCTTTGAAACTTCGTTGAGATAAGATCAACACGATTTGATAATTCAGCGTACGTAAAATGACAGCAACTGATGACAACATATTGGCTTGCTCTGCTGATACTTCTGGAAGAGTTAAAAGATCTTTATCATGATCATATCATCTTCTTTTTTTAGTTGGATTAAAAATATAATACAAATAATTAAATATAATTTTTTTATTAATTAAATTTTTTTTAGACAAGTGCTGATTTCACATAATATATATCATAGTAGATTTTTTAAGTTTGAATTCTAATTCTATATTTTATTAAATTTAGTTAAATATTCTACGTATTGGACCTACGAATTGAAATAGAGCCTAACTCACATGTGAATAAAAGTGTTAAGAATATAATTAAAATAATAAAATTTACATGATTTTATCAATTTAAATTTTTAGAACAATTGGTAATTTCACGGACTGTATTCATTTTATTGAAGTTGCTCTCTAGGATATTGACCATGCATCAGCCGTATTGGTGACAGCGGCAATGGTACGTAATTACTCAACAAATTCATAGAACGAACATTATTAACGAAGTTAATGCAATTCGTGCCTTTTCACCTCTTGGCTCACCTTCATTGTCAACATTAAACATAACATATTTTTCACATTATAAGAAACATTGGTACTGGATTAGTCAAATGCCAGCCAAACGAGAAATATGCCTCATTTCTTCCGATTTCAAGCTGCATTGGATTAGTTAAAGGAATATGTGTGAAACTTTGAGCTACAGTAAATCAGACCCATCGGTCATATTTGACGTGATACCGCTCACCCGGCAAATTTAGTTTTTAATCCATCAAATCCCGACAACGGCCTTTTTCCTTTCCCTCGTATTTCCATTTTGTTTCCTTTTGCCCCTGCGTATTTCATCTCTCCCTTTCATCTGGAGATTGGTCTTTTTATTTATTGGTGTCCTTGAATGAATGTTAGGTTGGAATAGAAAAAATTTGGTCTTTCATCTGAGATTTTAGCAATTTTTATAGATGGTGATAAAAAATCTTCATAAGTAGAGAGAGTCGTTTATTTTATGTGGAGATTGCATTAATTCTTGGATGGCAGTGGTATATTTCCACGTACCATAAGTTTCTTGGGCGTTCATATATACATGGCCTTCAATCCTTTTATGCAAATGGTGTGAGAGTCATTTATGGACTCCGAGGGGGAATTTACGACATGAATATTTCAATTGTTCTATTACTCTTCATCATCTAAATCCTGTATTGCTCTTCAATCTCAATATTCTATAATTACAGAGTGTAATTCCGTAGTAGGCCACTGAGATCCATAACAAGTGGTATCTATAGCCCAACGATCCTTCATGGGGGATGGGGTAAGCTTCAAGAAACAGCAAGAAAATTTGTTGTTGATGGAAGAGATTCTTGAAGCAATGCTGCAACTCAAGGAATTACTCAACCGAACACATAAAAATTATAAGGTTTTCAAGCAATCCTTCATGGAGTGGCAAGCCTAGGTTGCGAAGGAGGACCTAGAAGGTCCAGCGGTGGTGTCCACAGGCGTTTAGCCCAAAGAAATCACTCCATCTGTTCTTAGAAATCCAAATCCAAAATTATTTTCTCAACTGTCAGATTTTCCTCTCCAACTTTCGTTTCCTTCCTTTCCTCTCAGATTTTATTGCCTCTTTCCTTCCTTTCCTTCGGTTGTACTTAGCACAAACTATACATTGACCGTATAAGGAGAAGGCCTACCATCAGATGGAAGTTTGACCCTGGTGGAATCGATTTTCAGTTTCTCGACTCCTCATCTTCACCACAAAAAACCAGCCATACTATATTTTAACTCATAGATCTCTCAAAAACTTTAATCCTAGGTGTGGTTCCACATCCATGGTGGACAAGGCAATCCTATCGGCCTCTCAGTCACCTTCGTCAATGTCATCGACCGCGCTACTAGGCCATTCGGGGAGTTTCAGAGCCCTGCCTATCGGGAGAGGATCGTGTAGCAGCAACAGCTTCGGCTTCTACACAGAAGACCCAGTCTTCCACTTCAACCTCAAAATCTACTGCAACAGCTTCAGTCTGTGGTTCTCCAAATCAGTTTTTATTACATGAAGAAACAAAATGGTGTCTAAAGCTGCTCCACAGCCTTAACTTGATCATCTCTTGAACCACGAGATGTGCCCCATTGTTCCATTGCTCTTTATCTTCTAAATCCTATATTGCTTTTCAAACTCTATATTCTACAATTACATAGAATACTACTGAGATCGATAACAATTACCAAATGTTTTGGATTAGAAGTACTAGAGTTTGCCCATGAGATTTTGTGAATTAAATGCCATTGGTTTGACAATGCAAATCCAATCTATTATGGGGTATATATGTTCAGATTTTATGTTGATTGCATTGAATTATCTTCCTTAGATTTGGGCAGCAATAATTTAGATTTTCTCTTTTTGGAAAAAAATTATCATAATTTCAAATTTTAAGACTATTTAAGCTGTCTAGTTTGTGTGGTTCAAAAAATAATTATTTTTTAAAATTTGGCTTTTTGTGGCGATTTTATGTTTGTCGGAAATAAAATCGCCGCAATAAGCATTTAATTGCAGCGATTTTCATATCGTCGCAATATTTTTTCATCAAATTTTAAAAATGATCATTTGCGGCGATTTTTTCAGTTTTGCGACGGATAAATTCGCCGCAATTACTAAACTGTTCATTTGCAGCTTTTTTTGATTTTTGCGATGAAAAAATTCGCTGCAAGAATAAAAAAACTTGTTGCGGCGGTTAATTATTCGACGCGATTGATAACTTAGTTTTTGCAGCAATTTTTTAATTTTAAAAATCGCTGCAAATAGTTAAAGACCGGCATTATGGTTTTTCCGACGACAATAAATCGCCGTGAAAGATAGTATTTGAAGATTTAAAATTAAATGTGAAACTAGGGCTCGCACGGTGTCTTCCATTTTTCCCTCCCCTCTGCCCGATATCTCCCTCTCTCTCATTTTCGATCCCCTCTGTTTCGCAAGCCCCCTCTGGTGTGGACGGCTGATCTCTTCCACTCTCTCTCTCTCTCTCTCTCTCTCTCTCTCACTCACGATGTCCGCATCTTTCATTTTGAAGGCTTTCCCTCTCTCTGTTTCTCTCTCCGTGTCTATGCGTTCCTCTGTTATCGGCGCCATGGAGCCTCTAAAAGTCTCGGTGTGAGAGCACATCGTCGACGGCTGGAGTGGTTCTGCTCTACCACCTCTACGCCTCCTCGGTCCTGCTCCGCCAACACAACCACCGTGCTCTTCGTCCTCGTCGGTAGGTCATCTCTCCTTCACCGTCTCTTTCTCTCTCTCTCATATCTCTCTAGTTTGAGTTGCAAGATCGTGATTATTGTGTGTCTTTGTTTTCTGTGGCTGTGGCTTAGAGTTGTGAGGTGCTTTGTGATGGAGGTAATTAGAACTAGATTGCTACTTTAACGGATTTGGGTTATGAACATGAAGTTAGGATTTTGTTTCAATTTTTGTGTGAATGATTTTGGTGTTATACTGGCAGCTCTAGGGTTTTGTTTGCTTATGGATTTTTTTTAGGTTTGAGAAGATTTTACTTTGCAATTGTCCAATTCAGTTTTTCTTTAGTTTAGCATATTGGGTTTGTTAAATTTGCATATTGTCGTGGAATAGGGATTTATATGTTTTAATTAGATTTTGACTTTGGGTATTAGATCAATAGGGATTTATATGTTTTAATTTAACAGCAGCTTGCATTAATTATCCCCTAAAAGTTTATGATTAGAGCATGGGATCTTTTGGTTGCTCATATCAGCGTGTATTGAGTAAAGTGATGGGTGGTCTCTTGGTTAGACATTGCAAGTTGACCTCTCTCCTTTTTAATAGCCTTTTTTTCATTCTAGTCATTCCCCAACTTGTTTTTTCCTTAAGGCATTAGAGCGGGTGCTCCTCTAGGATTGTTTTTTAAACCCTGCTTAATTCTCCATTGTTGTTGCAAGGAACCTCAGGTCTCCATTGTTTGTGTGCCTCTTACCGTTCTAGCTTAGATTTTGCAATGGTCGGTGAGGCTTGGATGCATTATATTAGAACCTTATACTTCATTGCTGCCATCGAGATGGATTTAGGACTATTATATCTTTTTAATTATTCATGGTAATTAAATCGAATATAAAACATGGGTTTATATTCAATTTAACTAATTATATAGAGATGAGATGGAGTATTATATATCTTGTCATTATAAAAACCAAAATAAGAAGATTTTAGAGTATTTATTCCAATGTACATATATATTCAAATCTCTTGACTTAGATAGTAACCAAGTCACAAATATCTCTTTATATGCATATATGATTTGATTATAATCTGATCTAAGAGCATAATCTTGAAATTTGTGAGGCTCTAAGACATAAGCTTCTACTGCAAGATTTTGTGCTCTGGCTCTGATCATCTATCCCCTTTTCTTTCAATACTCTCTCATAACTATGATTCTAATATCAATAATTTTTAGCGGATGTGTTGTTTCCAATGAATATTCTTTGTTCCTGACACATCTTCTATTTTTATCATATCAGTCCTCCCATGAGGTGTGTTAATGGTTGACTTGTCTTCTTGCAATAGCAGATCGATCATTATGATGATCTGTGCGTACCCTATGAGAGAAAAAAAAAAAAAAGGGAAAAAAGTAGATCATGTAAGGTTCGACATGTCTAACCATTTTTACCAAAAGAAAACACATAAAATCCGAAAATCATGCAAAGGGAAGACAATTAAACATATATACTTTAGTTTTGAAAGATCAATACAATTTGGACTGTTCAACCTGCAGAATACTATACTCGACATTTCTTCACCCTACCAGGACTTGCACAATAAAGGCATGCATGCTTGTCTCAATTAATTAATTTCCCAGCCGGGAATATTCACCAATGTGCATGCTTTCTTTCTTTCTTTCTAAGTTCTACTTATTCTTTTTCCTTTTTTATTTTTTTGGATCGAGGTACGTAATTAAGGAGATCGGGACCCTTTATTGTTT
>QEOT01001081.1:11796-51685 GCA_003123785.1 Pterocarya stenoptera | reverse complement strand
GAGAGAGAGAGAGAGAGAGAGAGAGAGAGATCCCATATAACAAGAATGGCTAAGCACGATAAAAAATATTTTAATTGCATTGAAAGCGGAAAAGCTCTTGGTTTTTTGCATCCCTTGTGCCATTGATGACAGATGAAAGATGACAGTTACTTACTATGTCTGCTCCAAATCTAACTGAAAGAGCTACCTGGACACCCTATACCACAGATTCTCTGAGGCTTTCAACATTAAGAAATACATAAGGGCACCTAGGACTTATATGTTTTACAAAAAATAAATTACTACAGATGGTATGCATGTTAAAATTAAATCGGTATCACAAAAACATCTATAAACGAAAACATAAATTACTACAAATTTGCATGCATGATGTATGAACGAACCAACCAATCCCTCGAAGCTTCATACAAAAGTAGCCTCCCCAACTCAGCCATTGCATTCCCTACAACATTTAAAGTTTAAAACGTCAAACCCAACTCAGAATCAAGCGCAGAAAAGAGGACCAACAAATAAGGGCAATAAATAACTCAAAAAATACTGAAAATAAGAGGACGTTATGATATGTGCTAGGGGAAACAATGTCTACAAGCATCGAAAATATTTCATCCTAATAACGAAAATCCAAGTCCTGTTCTAATTATACTAGTCATTTTTTGGTTTTTGGAATATTTCATCCTAATAGTGAAAATCCAAGTCCTGTTCTAATTATACTAGTCATTTTTTGGTTTTTGGATCAAGCAGGAACTATCACTACTCGCATTTAGGTTGGAGTAGACACCATGGTACAGATTTCAACCAAAACAAATGAGACATCGTTTCACCCATAACCTATCCAACACAGGTTAGTTGCATCGCAAGTATGGTAACCCAGATCTATCAACCACCAAGCAACCTTTGATCTCTCTTGGAAGCTATTTAAGAATCAGAAACTCCTTAGATACTCCTTGTGTTCCCTACTTAAATAGATTATCAGCAACCTGGTTCGACTCCCTGTAGATGGGGTGTACAGGTAACCTTTAACAAGAAGTAAAATTTGTTCAAAAAAATCAGATGGTGACCGGTGAACACAGCCATTACAAGAGTTACATGTTAGAAAGACTTATAAGATTGAGATTTCATCTACAACTACATATTATTTTGTAAGGATCAAGGTTCCCTAAGTTATTGCTTGAATTATAATGCCTAGAATGGGAAACACGTAAACACATAGAATAAGGCCTATAGCCTTTATATGTATTGCTGCCGGGTGAATATCCGGGCAGCATCAAATTTTAAATAAATGCTGAGACAAGAATTATTAGCTATTGCCATATATGTATTAGTGAACAAGGAATCCCATCAGATTCATTGTGGAGAAAAGGATTTGTGGGTATTGACGACTAAATGACCAAGATCTTTTGGCAGCTCCCTAGGAACTAATGGCCATAAAAATAATGCGCATAACAGCCTAATATAACCTATGGTTATGAGTAACTTGTGCTGTAAAGGGTTCCAATGGAAATTAAAGTAGACGTCCAAGCTTTTTAGCGGATGGATCGTCGATTAGTCTTTAAACACACACATTCCAACTGGTACTTACTAAATATAGGACAATGAGTTTGTACATTCCTTAGAAATGAAACCCAATGCTTGATCAATGGATGCGAAGGCACAAAGACCTGAAATTCAAAATTTTGGTATACTTGTCAGTTAGTCGAACCAATCCTACAACGAGCAATATGACCAACCAAAGTTATATAATGCTGTGTCATTTGGAAGTTAGCACAAGTTCGAAAGCATTTTCCAAAGACACCATTCAAATACCAGCCAAATGCCGATTGCGTGTAATAAATAACATCCAAACAGAGCAGAAAAGTAAGGTTGAACTGACCAGCATTCGGTCCTGCGATGTGGATTTCTCCTCCGTAACCACGTGAGCCCTCGCAGCAAGAACATTACGGCGGCGAGCATTGGAATATGATATCTGCGGCAATAAGAGGAATAGCTTTTATTACAGAGAAGTGTAACGACCAGGGTTTTAGAGAATTGAAATTCTTCACTATACAGTATACATAACACTACCGCTTTGACACTGGGGGAAGAAGAAGAAGAATAAGAGGGAATAAATACAAAAGGAACCCGAGGATGGATCTTAGGGCGACACGTGAACGAAAAACCCGGCGCACCGGACGGGAACGAAGCCATCGCTTCCATTTTTTCTTCGGAGGCAAACTGAGTTACAAGCAACCAACTATCAAGAGTGTACTGTTGGCGGAAATAAATTTGGATGATTCGGTCGGGAGGAAACGGTGTCGGGTTCGGCCCATCTGTTGTTGGACTTTGGGCCTATTTTAGGATCTTAAATAGAGAAGAGATGAGATTGCATCAAATCAATATGTTATATGATGCCGAAAACACTTGGGCCGGATGTCAAAGAGGAAGAACGGGCGTTCAATCCTCCAAGTTCTTGTGCTTGAAATTTTAAAATAAATATTCTCAATCCCCACCCTGATATCTAGTAAGAAAAAGAGTGTTATAAGACCGTCTTTTTTACAATCTGTACACATTTATTAAAGATTTAATATTGCCTAGTAAATTAATATCAATAATAATAAATATTTTGAGGAGTAGTCCTACATGTACTTACAATTTTAATGCATAACATTATACATATTGAGTAAACGATTCATTTTATCAGTTTTTTCTTTCTCAATTCGAATTTTGAATTTCAAATTTTACAATTTTTACCATATCAATAACTGACACATCAGCATATATTGTTATGTGAATAAAAATTATAGATATAAAATAGCATTTTCCATATTTTGAGATCTTACTTTTTCAAGAATAAGGCTCTATTTGAATGTTAAGAACATCTCAAGATCATCTGTGAATAGTTTGTAAATAGTAATGAACTGTTTATAAATAATAGTGAAGTATTATGAGAATATTTAAGAATAGTTGTGTTTCCAAACAGACCATAAGAGTGTAAGAATTAAGGTAGGCCATGTAGACTTAAAAGTATAACAGTGCAATATATACTTATAATTTTACTTACAATATTTATTTCATTAATTTTATTTTGAAATTCAAATTTTAATTTTTAAATATCATAACTTTCATCATATCAATAACTGACAAGTGAAAAAAATAAGTTTTTATAATTTTTTTTCTCAAATACATTTAATATTTTCAAGTAATATAAGCCATACACGTACGCAACACACATTTTTTGTGTCTCTATCTGTGTACGTGCATTTGGGAGCCACCCACCCACTCACATTTTCAATGTTAATCATATCTTTGTTGTAAAAACCCTATGGTTCCATATGTTGCATCATTGTCTTTCTTGGACTCTATTGGACCGTACATCAACTATGCCAAAAATTCTCATATAATGGCAACTCTTATCAAATGTTAGATACATGTCATATCATACACCATTATTTGAGTCGAAGAAACACGTGCATGCACCCATCAGTTCTTCGTCTTTATCAGAAGAGCATGTCCATTTGTTAAAGCAGGCTTCTCTATTTTACAATATTTTATAAAATAATTAACAATATGTCAAAATAAGGTTTCCATTTGATTATGTAAAATACATATATGAGTAAAAAGTGCTTTGTACATTTAACAATCTATGTAAACATTTTTTTATTATCTCTTTCTTTTTCCGAATCTTTCTTTATATTTCTTACTTTAACACTTTTATCTATAAAACATCAAAAAGTTATACAAAAACATTGGAGTGCTCTTTAGGTTTTCAAAACTAAACTCCTAGAAGGCATGTTCATACCTATACCTTCATACCTATAATCCCAGCTATTAGTGATATTGTGTTTTTTTTTTTTTTTTAAATGTTAAAGATGTTTAAAAAATATTTGAAAGAAAAAGGAAAAAAAATACAATTGCACTAGTGATAACTTTTGAGGAAGCAAAATCATGTGGCTGAGTAGCAGTGTCCAAATAAAAATTACAATGAAATTAAAATTGAAACGAAACTAGTTTAGATTAAGGCACATAAATCTCGTTCTCTTTAAGGATTTCAAACCTTCTGCAGTATACTAAGTTTCAAATAAATCGGTGCAACAAACCTTCTATTAACTAGTCTCCTCTAGGATACAACAATATGTATTGGTTGAGTCCAAAATTTCACTAAAAATGTCCGATATCTCTTGTCTGGAAAATTCTTAAGAATATCTACACACTTTATTTTTTTCCTCTTTATTTATTTATTTTTTTGTATTAAACTACTCTTTTAGTCCGTAAAAATATGTAGACTACCTAACTTCTATATTCATAAAAGTTGAGAAGCCTATAATAGTAGTAAAATATGACCTCAAAAACATCCCCTAAAAGAAACAAAAGAACAAAACACTCGACTTTAAAAACAGCATCCCCATCACATTATCTCTCTTCTTCTTTCCCACTTCTTCAAAACCCTTTTAAATTTTTCTCACATTGGAAGCTAAATCGATTTAAATAGTGAGATATGTAAGAATAAATAGCCTTGCATCAAGCAATGGCTGATACTTTACTTAAATAGCAATTACATAAGAGTAAATTACATATTACAGTTGTACAGAGAATTAAGCATAGAAATATACAATTGGTCTAATTAAAGGTACCAGATATGCTATTTACACACATGCTAAAATGGTGCACAACTGATATCATGGAGGAAGGATTATAGCGACCAATGATAGAGAGCAATTGAAGCAACAAATCATGGAGATGTCTTTTGATTCCCCCTCAAGCTCAAGGTTGGATAGGTCCAACACAGAGCTTGTTTCAGTTTGCCAAAAATTTGAGACTACACAAAGATTTGGTGAAGATATTGACAACTTGATCTTGGACAAGAATATGAGCAAAATTAATGACTGCGTGTAACTTGTTCATGGACAAAGTGAGCATCAATTTCAATGTGATTTGTTCTATGATGAAACATCAGGTTCTTGGCAATGTTGAGAACACTTTGATTATCACAATGTAATGTAGGAGATGGCAGCATGTAACCAATACTCATGAGAAGATTCATGTACCACATGAGTTCGGCAGTAGTAGAAGCTCAAGTAGACCTTGAAATTGTTGCTTGTTTCTTGGCACTCCAAGAAAGAAGATTTGGACCCATAAATATTGCAAAACCAATAGTGTAGAGACGATCATCCCGTGAGCCCGCCCAATTGGCATCACAAAATCCGGAAAGAGAGGTAAATGAACTCTTGTGAAAATGAAGACCAAGATTATGGTCCCTTTTAAATATATGAAAGTCCATTTGACAACAACAAGATGGGGTTCACAAAGAGCTTGCATGAATTGATAAATAAAATGAACTGTATAGGCTATATCCAATCTTGTGAGGGTGAGATATTGAAGAGATCCAACCATTTGCCTATATAAAGTTGCATTAAGGAGAAGATTACCATCAATAGTAGAGAATTATGAGCCAAAGACGAGAGGTGTGCATACGTGTTTTGCGCCAACAAGAGCAAACCTTTGAAGCAATTGGAGCAAGTATCGAGTCTTACTGAGTGTAACAATGTTGTTGTTTCCTTGAACATATATGCCAAGAAAATAGTGTAATGCTCCAAGATCCTTCATATGAAACACTTGGAACATGTGAGACAGAAAACCAGTAATTGAATAATCGGATGAACCTGTAATAATGATGCCATCTACATAAATCAAGATAATAAGAATGTTAGATCCTTGATGACAAAAAAACAAAGATGTATTATATGGACATCGCTGCAAACCCATCTGCTGGATATAGGAACTAAATTTTAGATACCAAGCATGGGGAGCTTGCTTAAAACCATAAAGAGCCTTGTGAAGCCAACAAACATGATTAGGATGTGGGGGGTCCTCAAAGCCAGGTGGTTGAGTGAGAAAAACCTTTTCTTGTAAATTACCATGATGAAAAGCATCGCTCACATCTAACTGCTTTAAGAGCCAATCTTGAGAGAGAATCAAAATAAAAATAAGACAAATGGTGACATGTTTTACAACAAGGCTAAAGATTTCATCATTATCAAGACCAGGAAGTTGAGTAAAGCCGCTTGCAACAAGACGAGCTTTATGATGTTCAATAGAACCATATGCCCGTGTCTTAATTTTGAAGATTTTTTTACTGCTTACCAGATTCATATCCTTGGATTGAGGAACCAATCTCCATGTATGATTGGCATGAAGAGCATCAAATTCAAATTGCATGGCCTTTTTTCCATGTTGGATCTTTAAGGGCCTGCTTATAAGAGTGGGTGTGATGCCCCAACTCTCAAGTACAAAACAACACTGGAATCGTAACATCAGGATGATGACAACATGAGTCACACATCCCATCGATAAGTACTCAAGTGTGTGCAACACGCAAAAGTGCACAACAAAACGTAACGGATATATAAATAAATCAACTAAGTACCAGAATTGTTTAATACAAATGTCCAAAATAAAAGTATTACTGAAAATTATACAATTATATGGGATAATTGTATAATTTTCAGTAATACTTTTATTTTAGATATTTATATTAAACAATTATAGTACTGAGTTGACTTATTTATATATCTACTTGGTTTTGTTGTGTACTTTTGCGTGTTGCACACACTTGAGCGCTTATTGTTGGGATGTGTGACTCGTGTTGTCATCATCCTGACGTCACGATTTCCGTATTGTTTTGTACGTGAGAGTCGGGGCGTCACAGCGGGGCTCCGAAGGTTAGGCATGTAAATCTGCTACAAAACACTGTGGAATGGGATGATGGGTGGAGAAAAATATTTTGGGTCTTCTTGTACCATCTTGGTTTCTAGTGATCATGGAATGAGTCCGTATTGGAGTTGAACTGCTTATGACTAGTACTGAAGGAATGGAATGCCTGGGTGATGCAGAAGGCTGGTCCACGAGACTTGTAGCAGGAACAAAGACTAAATGAGTTGGAATAGTGTGGAAGATGGTGCAACTGGTGGAGCAAAAAGAGTTTGAAGACCTGGAGGTATCAATCGAACTCTAAATAGATTCAAATAGGGTTGAAACTTGAATATGTGATCGGAAAATGAAAAACTTTTCTCATAAAAAATTACATGTCTAGAAATATACCCTCGACCAGAGATTAAATTCATGCAACAATATTCCTTGTGGGGCGAAGAATAGCCAAGAAAAACACATCAAATAGATTTGAAATCAAGTTTTGAACGACCAAAATTAGTGCTACAAATAACAAGCACAACCAAATACACGTAAAAAGTATACTCAAGGGGTGAGTGGAAAACAACCTCCCAAGGAGACTTGCCATTGAGAATAGGAGTTGGCAAACGATTTGTGAGATAAACCGAGGTGGTGAAGGCAGCCGTCCAAAATTTAGGTGGTAGAGACGAATGAGCCATGAGAGTTAGACCCATTTCAACAATATGTCTATGACGTTGTTTGGCTAAACTATTTTGTTTAGGAGTGCTAGGACAAGAGATTTTGTGAATAATATCTTTGGCAACAAAGAAATGTTTTACTGATGTGTTGACAAACTCACCACCTCCATCACTTTGAATAAATTTAATTGAGACTTGAAATTGTTTGTCTAATATTTGAAGAAAATTAGGAAGAATCTAGATTACATTAAACTTGCGGGTCCTGTCAAAAAATCAAAGGTAACGAGAGTACTCATCTACAATTTAAAGAGTTTTGCTACTCATCATTCCTACACATCAGACATCACATTTTTTTTAAAAAATTATTTTTATTTTATTCTTCTTAAACTTATTGAATTATTCTACTCATCATCTATATACCACACATTTGGTAAATGAAAAAAAATGTGGTGTGTGGTGTAATTTTTTTATTATTTTTCTTAAAACTTATTGAATTCTTCTACTCATCATCCATATACTACACATTTGATAAGAGTAAAAGTAAAAATAAAAATAAAAAAGTGTGGTATGTGGGAATGATAAATAAAATTTTTCATAATTAAATAAAACATGCAGTCATCATAAAAAGAAATGGAACTCGGACTCCAAACTTCCATATGAAGTGTGTGAAGAAAATGTGGAGCATGTATTGAATGACCAGAAAAAAGGCAGCTTTGTAGATTTGCCAAGAGTGTAACTTTAACAAAATGTAAGAGTTTTATTCAAAGTAGGTAAACAAGGAAATAAAGAACTGAGAGTCTTGGAGTTGGGATGACTCAAATGTAGGTGCCATATGATGCCTAAAACTTATGCAGCTTGAAAAGCAACTGGAGAAGGAAAATTTGGATTGACACATAAGGGATACAAGCCTCCTTCAACCAAGCGTTTAAACATCACCCGAGTCGTGGCCAAATCCTTGATCAAAACATCCCATGAATAGAAGGTAAAACAACAATGATAGTCAGCAATAAATTGAGAAACAAAGAGAATCTTTCGTTTAATTTCAGGAAAAATAAGTGCATTCTGGATAGTAAAAGATGTATTCAAAATTTTAAAATGACCAATTGCATAAATGGGGAGACTAGATCCATTGCCAACCATGATTAAATCAGCTCCATTGTAAGGAATTATACCTTGAGCTTCATTGGTGGTAGGAGTCATATGCTGGTTTGCACCAATGTCTGTATACCATGCATTAGGCATGGTCTCACCAACTTGAACAAAGAAGAAAGTCAGGTACTGTTCAACATCTTCATCAGTGGCACAGCATGCATCTGCCTTGTGATTGGGATCTCCACAGCGGAAGCATGTAATCTCTTTTGCACGACACCCTTATTTGAAGTTGGCTGAGTTTGGCTTGCATTTGCGTGACCATGGTTGCCTTTTAAGCGTTGCTGATTTGGTTGAGATTGCCCACAGTGAGAGTTAAACCCACGAGTGCGATTTGTAGAAGAAGCATGATTGGTATATAAGGAAGCAGTTGTGTTGAGATCACGAGCATCAGAAATGAGAATTTCAAAGTAACGTAATTTTCTGATCACGACCTCAAGTGAAGGGAAGCTATCTTGAACATTGATAGCAGAGACAATAGGATCAAACTCGAAGCCTAAGCCGCGAAGTAAACAGATAATTGGATCATCATCCTCTATGGGTTTTCCAGCACCACAAAGAGTAAGAGTCAAGGACTTGGCTTTGTAAAGATATTCTTCCATTGAAGACCTACCTTTTGTGAGTGATTATAGTTCAACTTTCATTTGTTGAACACGATTACGTATATGACGACCTTACAATATTTCCAACATTCCCAAGTTTCATGGGAAGTCTCACTATTAATCACCTGAGAAAGAGGAGCATCTGAAAATTATGAGCTATTAATCCATCTAGGATTAGTTGATCAACACGGATCACCATTATCTCTGAGAATAGAAAGGGAAGGGCAAGGATACTCATTGTTAACGTATCCAAGAAGACCATAGCCATGTAAAATTGGAACAACTTGAGCTTTCCAAAGGAGATAATTACTGGAGGCTGGCTTGATAGGGATTTTAGGAAGATTAGTTTTGGAGAAAATAAGATCAACAGAGTCAGATAAGCCCACTGGTGGATTCGGTGAGGTTGTAGAAGATGAAGCAATTAATAGAACCTCAGTAGGCAACTGATACCATGTAAGAATGAATAGCCTTGCGTCAAGCAATGAATGATACTTTACTTAAATAGCAATTACAGAGGAGTAAGTTACGTATTACAACTGTACATAGAAGTAAACATAGAAATGTACAATTGGTCTAATTAAAGGTAGCAGATAAGCTATTTACACATATGCTAAAATAGTGCACGACTGGTATCATGGAGGAGGGATTATAGCGACCTGTCATAGAAAGCAATTGTAGCAGCAAATCATGGAGATATCTCTTCAAGCTAAAATCAATCAAATTTAATTTGATTAGCTAATATAAAATGATTTGAAAGTTAAAAAATATTTTAATTATACATGATCTATGATAATAGAATATATAAAGGGTGTCTGGATGCATGCATGAGACACCCCAACCCAGCTCTAGCCTTCCAATCCTAAGATATCATATATTTCTCTTCTCCCAAATGCCATGAGCAGCAGTGGCATGAGGCTCCTCATCACGTCACCTAGGAATGGGCTCCGACTCCGATGGATTCAAAAAGCCCAATTCCGAACTCTAACTTCAACAAAAGTCGGAGGTGAAGTTGGGCTTTGATTCCTACTCTGACTCAAATTGGAGTTGCCAAAGTCGGAGTCGGAGTTGAATGTTGGAGGGCCATTCGGAGTTAGGTTTTGTTTCTAATTTCTTTACCACTTTCTCAGCATCCAAACAACATCCAACAATTCTTGTATCTGCTATTACAGTTTTAATCTTCTGTTCATCTTACTTTGATTTTTTTAAAACATATAATAAAGACCATTATAACATTGAGATGTGAAAGATAACGGCCCAGCTCAACTTCATCATATTATGTAAAAGAAAATCCACCCAGAGAGAGCTACAAACAAGCAACAGAAACAAAAATATTATTTATACAAAATTCACTCCGTATGCTCACCTAACTCATAATAATTATCATACAAAGTTCTAGTAAGATTCTACACTAGAATCATTGCCTTTCAGCCTCAGGTTACTCCAGAAATGTCCTCTTCAACCAATTGAATGGCTAGACAAGCCAAAGAGCAGAGGTGGCACTAGCGACACCCCACAACATGGCAAACTGGATATCGGTAGGCTAGGGCTGAAGTTTAGGTTAAGAAACTTCAAGATGCCTCCCAATCTCGATGCAATTCCACCACCAGCCATTGTTTTAGACTTTTCTCACAAAGCTTGACGAAGGCAAGCATGAGAGACTCAAAGAAAGAGAGGATGCGAGGCTAAGTAGCTCCTATCGACTGAGGACAAGAGAGAAAACAGAGGAAGAGAGAAATGGCGTAGAGTTTTAATTGAAAGGAAGGGATGAATATATAGAAGGCGTAAATGGCATCACTTTAAGAGTTTCTTAAAAGAAAGTTTGTAAAACATTGTCTCATACGCTGGGGGGCTTGAACCCTAGTCAGCATGTTTGCAAAATGCATGTCTACACTATTAGGCCACCCACCTGTCTATTACTTATATTACAATATTAAATATATTATGTATAAATATCATAGTCGAAGTTCGAATGTCAGAGCTTGTATCGGCTTCGACTCTAACCAAATTTTTGAAGCAACTTCAACTCCGACTTCAAATTCTGAATTTTCCAATTCCATTAGAGTCAGAGTCGAAGTTGCCAGAAGTTTTGCACAACCCTAACGTCACCAATGCTCATCCTCCCTCATTACCTCCTTTTTTATTTTATTTTATGATTCAATATGTTGACACAAATGTTTATTTGCATTTTCCATGTTGGGTGACATCAGGTAAGGTCATCTGGTCCTTGGAATTGGAAGAACAAAGTAAAGTTGTTCCAATGCGATATATGAGACTCACATATTGTCTACTTAGAATGATGCATACATTTTTTTTTGTTGATTTATAGTTAGAAAATTGATATATACTCCTTTCGTAGTAATAAAGGGAATGTGAGATCGCGAGTTGTAATTTACATAGAAAAGTAATATCTTTAACATGCTACCATGAGATTAGAGTTCGTTTGGATTCAGAAACCATTTCACCTCACCTCATTATCTCATCTCATCATTACAATTTTTTTAAAATTTCTATACAAAATATAATAAACAATTCAACTTTTTTAACTCTCAAAATAATAATAATATTAAAAAATAATATTCTAACAATATTTTATTCAACTCATTTAAAGTCATTTCATTTCATCTCATTATCCAAACAAGCCTTATAAGTTGTCATTTGACAAATATAAAATTTAAAAAATTTATATGCATAGATTTTAATATTATATGCACAAATAGAATTTGGAATGGTGTGATAATGGCATAAGGTGGAGTGAGGATAATCACATGATGGATACTATAAATATTTGGGGAAGAACAAGGATGCGGCTTTTGAGGGGCAGAATATAATTTTCTATCAAATATTATAATATATTTTTTAAAATTAATTTATGACTCGTAAAATCTCAAAAAAAAAAAAACTCAAATGATGCTTCGAAGTAAGTGAAAAGGGTAGATCAACATAATATTGTTGTACATGCGCATAAAATAGGCATTTTCAAGTTTTACAAGTACGTACCATATAATTAATACATAAGATGAAGCAATACATAAGATGAAGCAGATGCACATCTTTTTTAAATCGATTTTCATCCTCTTATATCTTTTCATTCAGTTTATCAAAAAGTTTAAGATATCTATACAGAAATGATTAAGCCTTTCTTTTAATTTTTAATGAAAAATTATGATAAAGCTTATATATATATTTTTATATATATGTCAATAAGAACTCAAGCTTCATTACACACATGAGATGCGCGCAAGTCTCATTGCCGGTGCAAGAAACGAGAACAAATATAGAGGAAATGAAGAGTGATCTGGAGAGTGATGATTGGAAAGAATAGTGTTACATGGTGTAATTTTACACACAATATTATACATACTGAATAATAGTCTCATTTTATCAGTATTTTTTTTTTTTGAATTTCAAATTTCAAATTTTTAAATTTTCACTATTTTTAATAGCTCACAGATTATCACTTATGTAAGTATATTAAATTTTAAATATAGATAATATTTTTCTTTTGAAAATATTTTTTGAATTTGGAAAGTCAGACTACATCAAGCAATTATTGTCCCTTTAATATATAGAAAGTTGAGGCATAGAGCATATATATATATACACGTGTACGTTCAGCTTTCTACATAATTGATGAATAAAAGGAGAGAGAACTTTGTAGTACAATTGATGGAAGAAGGAAGAGGCGAGAGGAGAGGAACCCGTACGAGAAGAAATAGGGCAGGAGCCGCAGGAGTCTGGAGACTTCACATGCACGTAAAGTGTAAAGCTCTTTCCCTTTCTCCCGCTTGAGATATTTGCAGAATATTCTATGTCTGTTTGGTAAAGAACAAAACTGATCACGTGCACGACTGATGCATGCATATTAAATATAGGGACCGGCTTTTTGCCCTGTACGATCATTCTCAGGCTTACTTTTATTTTTGTAACTTCTTTAAACTCATCTCTTTCTATCGTTTACTCATTATAATTTTTAAAATTTTTTTATATAAAATAAAATAAATAATTTAATTTTTTTAAATTTTAAAATAAAAATAATATTAAAAAAATATATTCTAATAATATTTTATTCAACTTTTAATTTTAATCTTAATTCATCTCATCTGTAAAAATAAACAAGATCTCGACCATCTATCCATCCATAAAAAGTGGGATAGGATACTTCTAAACTTCATGTCAATTTCAAAATGATGGATCATTAATGATATTTACACTTTTAAGATATGTAAATTTTGTATTTTTCTTTTTATAAAAGTGGATAAATTTAGAATTTACATAAAAAATATTTTTAAGAAAAATTTTATTTAGAAGCCGATATACAAAGCACACCTTCCATTTAGTTAACATGACTAAACTTGATTTGCTAGAAAAATTCAAATAAAAAAAAAATCTCTAGTAAATCAAGTTTTGTCATGTTAATTAAATGGAGGGTGTGATTTTCACACCAACTATTTTTTAAGAAAGAATGCGTGAAACAGATTGAATGTCAAATCGTATTAACGAGTCATGTCAAGTCATATATATTATACTATATAGGTTAATCCGAACACAATCCAATAAACTTATCGTGTCAAAATCTCAAACTCCAATACGACACAATCCATTTTGACCCGTTAGTGAATACTATAAAATAAGTTAACACAATCCAACCCAACTGATTTCAACTCATTTATGTAAATGGGATAAACAAACCTGAAATTAACTTGTTTTACCTTTTTAAGTTTAGCATTATATAAATGTTAAAATCACAGTATTTATAAAAAATATATAACTAACTACAAGTTTAAAATTACAATTTAAACAATAAAATATCGAAATTAAAAATAATTTTACTTTTAGGTATAAGAGTATAATTGTAACTTTAACTTTCCTCATGGGTTGTAACGAGTTAACCTGTTATTAACTTGTTAAGTAATCATGTCTTAACAGGTCAACCTGTTTGGACCTGAACACTTTGAGACTAAATTCAAACCTGCTATTATATCGTGTTCGTGTTAGTTAACGAGTCGTGTTACATATTGTTACCTCTGCTGAAACTTGCACACTCTAACTAAAATTGTATCTAGCATTACTCGAATGCTCTGTATTCCAATATCCATGTATATATCGTTTGTCTATATATATATATAGAGAGAGAGAGAGATGATATTCATTATCTCCATATTACACACTAATATGTAATTAGTTATTTTTATATTTTTATTTAAACACACATATTTACACACATATATATATATGTGTATGTAATATGCCACAATTTCATGAAACTTATATCGAGTTGTAAATATTGAATTACTCTTATTATATGTGTGAACTGGTTATTTTTAAAAAATTCTAAATTTTATTTACACAAGAGAAATAACTTTTACAATATTAATCAGTCTAAGGATTACAGAAATTCAAGGAACTAAGTTCATAGAAAAACTATATTAAAGTATGATAAAATTATATTATCATACCGGTGTGTAAAGTACATATAGTAATGTACTTATATTATATAATTTGATTTAAAAGATAAATTTTAAAATTTAAATCTCATAAATCAAATTTTTTATCAATATATATGATGTAATGTATCCACCAACTTGAGAATAGAATAACTCTAAGGTATTCTGTGAATAGTAACAAAAAAGTAATGATAGAATATTAAATAATAGTAAATATTAATTAAAAATAATAATAAAATAATAAATAATAATGAGGTATTCACCTGAAAATACCTTAACATCCAAACTAGGTTAGAGTAATCCCCACCTATTAAGAGATAAAAACCCGAGTAGTCAAACTGAAAGAGATCTCATGATATCTAGAATTAGCCAATTCATCGCCAACTCTATTTATTTTGTTAAAACTGGTTTTGGATGATTCATATCTTATCATATTGGTAGAAATTACTCGCTACTTTTGAATTCAAATCTGCTATCTTCCCACACCCCTCATGCTTCTGCTTTTATTGGTGTTGTAACTGTTGTTGTGGCCCGTGGGTCTTTTGTTTTTGATCCAAAACCAACGCCACGTGAATCTCAAGTAGCCTGCGAAAAAGGAGTTCGTCTCTAAGCCAACTTCTTCACAGCCGTTCGTATGTTAATCATTAATCTCTGCAAAGAACGGAAAGAAAAACCAAAACCCAAAAACCATCGCTCTCTCTCCATGACTCTTTCAGACTCGCCTCGCTGCATCCCATTCGACACAAGTCGTTCGATAGTGGACTCCATGGATCCTACTCGGGAGTTCGTCAAGAATGTCAAGCGTCTGATCGTTAAGGTTACGTATGGAAACATGCATTATTCTCTTCACTACTCAACTTTTGCTTCTAATTATTTCTTTTTCTGTTCTTTTGTTTTTATTATATTTGGGGCTGTGTTCCACTGTTCTTGGCATTTGCTTTGGCAGATTCTTATGTCTGTTTGCACCAATATGTTCACTTTTGTAGTTAGGCCTTTAGTGCTTTTCTGTAGTTAGGACTATATATAATAATTATGTATTGATTTTGCATCGAGCATTGAGAACATTGTCATGGCGCAGCAAGTTGTCACTTCGACTCCGTTTGCCTCCCCAGACTTGAGAGTGCTCTTAATATTGTTTTCTCATTTGGGGGTCAAACCTTGAACCCAAAAATAATTTATGGTAGCGAGATTAAATATGTGCCAAGTTACACTTCAAAAAATCAAATCTTTTCTAAATGAAAGGAAAAACCCATTTGCCTTTAACTTGATATGATAATGAACCTTCCGACTTTTCCTACTGGCTGCGATTGCATGCGCAGAACCTCATACTCCTATTTCATGTGCTCTTTGGGATATTTTCTTCTTCTTCGTTTAATGATGATGTTAATGATGAAGACGCAAGGCTTTTTGAACATTGATTATAATGTTGGGCCTTTTTCTGTGAGTTGGAGATAATGCCACGAAATAGAAAAATAGATCGACGATGTTCCAATTGTAATTGCCAGGGCAAGTTTCATCCACCAGATACACCTTGAGAAGATTCAAATACTTCTACTTTTTTTCTTTTTGGTGTGTGTTATTAAAAAGATTATTGCTTGAGAAGACTGGAATACAATTCTAGCTACCTCCTTGCACGATTGACTCACGATTGGAGGTCTATGAATACTTTAATAGTAGACAAATAATTGAAAGATGTTCAACTGAGCAGCAAATATTACATAAATTTCCAGACAAGCATAAACATCATATGAAGCATTTTTTATTTCCTCCATAGAAGAAACTCCGAGATTTACTGAAGGGGAAAAGAAAAAAGAGAAACTCCTTTTCAAATTTCTCTCTTTTCGTTTTCCCGGATTTTTGCATCGTGATAATTAATTATGGCTTAAATGAGATTTTCTGATTCTTGTTGTTTTTGTCTGTACATCATTGAAGGTCGGAACAGCAGTGGTTACCCGAGCTGATGGAAGACTGGCACTAGGAAGACTAGGAGCTCTCTGTGAGCAGGTACGTTGGGCTTAGCATGAATCCTTTTTTAAAATTAGAGGACGGATTTTCAAAATCTTGCGGGCTTTTGGAGAGGAAGTCTATGCTGTGAATGAAAAAGGAGAAAACATAATTGAATAGGAAAAAGAAACTAGGAAGAGGCAGTTTTGTTGGTGTGATCATGGCAAGCTGTTCCACGAATTCTGAAAAGAGAACTTATTACTAATGCATGCAGTCCCATAAAAGCTATAGTTGGTGTAGCTGATTATATTACCTTTCCAATGAAATCCTTGCAGCTTAAAGAATTAAACTCTCGAGGATATGAGGTTATTTTGGTTACTTCAGGCGCAGTTGGAGTTGGACGACAGAGGCTTAGATACAGAAAAGTGGCCAACAGCAGGTCCTTACTATTTCTATTTTCTTTTAACACATGCAAACACAGAACTGAAATCGGCCTCTTCCAATGGAAGTAACTACAATTGAATGTCTTCTGAACTGAAATTTGAGGGGGATACCAGTACTGCTATTCATACAAAATAGTAAAAGTAAGCAAATGTTGTCTTGGTGTCTTTAATTATGGACATATGTTTTCTGAAGGAAAAGCTCTTTTCTTCATCCTAGATTTTGTCGTCTTTAGTCACATCATTAGCCGTGATTCATCTTAAGTAGCTTTTTATTTAAGTGGTTTACATATAAAACTACTTAAAATTTGCCACATAGCTAACATGATTAGGGATGACAAAATCTAGGATGAAGTATAGCATTATAATATTGAGCACTGGTTATCTATGCCATTTTCTTTAATTTAAAACGATGGCATCCTGTACTCCTTGCAGAGCTGTGCACCCTCGGGATTAGTCGAAATGCTGTTCTTGGACACCTGGTGCCAATAAAAAAATAAAAAAATAAACTGTAGCATCCTGTTATTCTCTTGTTAT
Organism: Pterocarya stenoptera; assembly: GCA_003123785.1. Lineage (NCBI taxonomy): Eukaryota > Viridiplantae > Streptophyta > Magnoliopsida > Fagales > Juglandaceae > Pterocarya > Pterocarya stenoptera. The sequence goes on along the minus strand of QEOT01001081.1, from coordinate 34,229 downwards.
CATCCTTTTTTTTCTCTGTCCCTCCCTGTCTCCCTCCAGAGTGGTGGATTTCACGTACATATACCATCTTCAATTATTAATTTTTTTGGAGGTGGGTATTAAAGAAACTGCAAAGAGAGTGCCTTGCCTGAAAAGAATCCTTTCATGTTTTGCAGCTTTGCTGATCTGCAAAGTCCACAAGATGAATTTGGTGGAAAGGCTTGTGCAGCCGTTGGGCAGAGTAGTCTCATGGCTCTTTATGATACCATGTTCAGCCAGGTATCTATGTCATATTGAGTTTACTTTAGAAAAATGTGTTTGATGAGATTTTCCTAACAACACACATGCATTAGCATGTTAGGAAATATATAACAATTGTCACACTCCACACTTGTTTTTTACCTCGCTTTTTCTATGGACTGAATTGTTCTAATAGAGTCTCTTCTGTATGCAGCTTGATGTGACTTCTTCTCAACTTCTTGTTACCGATAGCGTTTTTAGGGATGAAGGTTTTAGAAAGCAACTTTCTGATACTGTCAACTCATTATTGGGTTTGAGGGTTATTCCTATTTTCAACGAGAATGATGCAGTGAGTACTAAGCAAGCACCATACCAGGTAAGCAACTCCTAGTTGTATCTGAATTAGTATTAGAGAGTTCACCTTTATTCTACAAGTTGCTCGTGATCTTTTTCCTTTTCGTTATTCCCCTTTGGTAAGGGATATTTGGCTGTGGAAATATATTGTGTTTTTTTGGTTATTTCTGCTAGTTCTTGTTATCATTAAATAAGGGCCGGACTTCTCGCCTGTGGCCTTTCGGCTTCCAAATCTTGTCAATTTCTAAGCAAAGCTAAGAAACTAGTCACCTATGGCTGTTTTGGTTCCATGCAGGCTCCAGTCACATTTTAAACTGGGCTGGCCACATGGGGCTTGATCCATAACTATCTATGGGAAGTCATGTATCTAGTGCCCAAATTAGTGAAAGGAAACAAACCACACTAATGCCCACAAATGCTAATGCCCTTGGTGGGCTCCGTTCGTGATCATTCTATATGCCCATTTTTGCTATTATTTTTCAAACCCTTTATGTTATTCCCTTTATAATATGCCTCTTTATTCTGATCATAATAGTAAATGCAGGATTCTTCTGGTATATTTTGGGATAATGACAGTTTGGCAGGGTTATTGGCTTCAGAACTAAAAGCTGACCTCCTTGTTATGTTGAGCGATGTGGAGGGCCTCTATAGCTGTCCTCCGAGTGACCCAAAATCAAAGCTAATTCATACATATATAAAAATGAAACATCAAGGAGAAATCACATTTGGAGACAAGTCCAGGTTGGGAAGGGGAGGTATGACTGCTAAAGTTGAAGCTGCTGTATGTGCAGCTGATGCTGGCATACCTGTTATTATCACAAGGTATTATTTCATCATTTGGTTATTTAAGTCATGGTTTTGGATGTTAAAATGTTGGATGTTATGTGCTGTTCTTGGTCACTCTATATTGATTTTGAACTTCTTTGAAGTGGTTATGCCACAGACAACATATTAAAAGTACTTCAAGGAGAGCATCTTGGTACCCTCTTTCATAAAGACGCACATTTATGGACTTTAGCCAGAGAAGTTGGTGCACGTACCATGGCAGCTGCCGCACGGGAATGTTCTAGACAGCTTCAGGTAGTAACATCTTGTTTTCTTAAGTGTCAAAACCAGCTGGTGTGCCTTATATCACTATAAATTCCCTCGGGGGTTAGTTTCATCTTATGTACTTGTGAACATTTTGGATACTTAAAATCTGTTGTATATCATGGAGGTAGTTTATATTGACAGCTTCGGCATGTTTTCTGGATCGCTTCACTGCAGGCCCAACAACCTCAAGAAAGGAGGAAAATACTGCTGGACATAGCGGATGCCCTGGAGGCTAATGAAAGTATGATTCTGGTTGAGAATGAAGCTGATGTTTCTGCTGCACAGTTGGCTGGATATGAGAAGTCACTAATATCTCGTTTGGCCCTGACTCCAAGGAAGGCAAGTGCTTGTTGCATACAGTCATTGAAATTTGACGATGAATTTGAACATCTATTTACACAGTTATTTCGTGTAATTTTCTAATGATGTTCTGTATACTTTTGGAAGGTTGTCTCATTTAGTCATTCTGTTGTTCAGATCTATAGTCTTGCAAAATCTGTTCGCAAACTTGCAGAGATGGAAGAACCCATTGCTCGTGTTTTAAGCAGAACAGAGGTCAGGACTCTTAGAGCTTTGTTGATTTGGTAAATAGAACCAAACATGGATAAGGTTTTTTTTTTTTTAAAAAAGATCTTTGTCAATCCAGAATTATTTCAACCATATATGATAATAAATTAGAAATTCTTTGAAATTGAGTCATGTTTCTTCCAAGGGAAGTTTAGGATTTGAACTATAATCATCTGGGTAGATGTTAAAATCATGCATATGTTTTTCTTTCAACAACATTTGAAGCATATTTGAGTATCATTAGGTCATTTGGTACTTACATTGGCACTTCTGATGACTGCTTTTGCTTCCAGCTTGCAGATGGGCTCATCTTAGAGAAAACAACAAGTCCTTTGGGTGTCCTCCTGGTTGTTTTTGAGTCTCGACCTGATGCCCTGGTACAGGTGAAAGTCAGGATCCCTTATTATCACAACAGAATTCATAATTGCTAAGGACGCTGAAGACGACTCTCTGAAACAAAATTTTTATCTGAATGGTTCATTCTGTTTTATTGGGCAGAACTTGCACATCACTTTCCCAAAACGTTGAATGATTGGCATGGACTTTCTTGGAAAGGAATTGCAAGGAATGGTGTGTCTTGGGAGTGATGTGTCTCAGTCAGGCCATAAGCCAAGCAAAACTTCTTGTGTCAACCCTAATGAAATCTTCAAGCTAAAAGATCAACTAAATCTGACCATGATATAAAATGAACCAAATATGCGATTTCTTTCATCAATACACTAGAATGAACCCTAATGAAATCTTCAAGGTAAAAGATCAACTAAATCTGACCATACTTTAATATAATATGAACCAAATGGCCCCAGTGATTTTATTAATGCACTAAAATGAACACCGACTTGCTAAAAGTAATTAGATCGTTCCTACAACTCTAACTGATAAATATGAACAAAAATCTCAGAAGACTTTATCCTAGGTACTTGAAGACCTAAAATCTACTGCTAATTGGAATGACTTTTTTTATTTTCATTTGCAAGCCTTTGATTTAGGTGTCCAGTGATTTCATCAATACACTAGAATGAACACTGATCTTGTTAGAAGTGATTAGATCATTCCTACCACTCTAACAGGTAATAAGAACAAAAATCTTAGAAGACTTTATCCTAGGTACTTACAGACCTAAAATCTACTGCTCATTGGAATTTCCTTTTCATTTGCATGGGCAAGCCTTCATTTTAGGTGCCCAAAGGAGGACACATTTCCTGTAGTTCGGTATAAGGAGTAGGGGAGGACTTTCGGATATATGCCCTACTGAAACCATAGAAGTAGGAACAAAAACAGAAGCCATTTATGGGATTTTCTATGCCATATGCACAATTCTCATGCAACATAGACTCATACTCACCTTGCTAGAAAACTTCTAATCTATTTGGTATGTTATCATCATCATCTTTTTTTATTGTTATTGTTGGTGGTGGTGGTGCTATTATTGTTGTTGTTATTGTTATTATATAATTGTTCAGTCCAGTTGGTGAGCTGGGAGGTCTAATCTAACATTTGTTATATGACAACTGGTTGAGCTTCAAGCTTATGTCTACAAAGGTTTTGCTACATGTTTTCCATATTATCTTGATAGTTACCATTTTCCTTTCTATAATAATTTAATAGATAGCTTCACTTGCAATTCGAAGTGGGAATGGTCTACTGCTTAAAGGAGGAAAAGAAGCCAAGCGTTCAAATGCGGCATTGCATAAGGTTTGGTTCCAGAAGTTCATGCAATTTCTTCTTGATCAAGTTGGAGTGTAGCATTATCTGCTTTCCTTTGTTCAAGCTATTCTTTCACTATTTCTTATTCCTTTTCTTTGCTTCCATAGGTCATTACTTCAGCAATCCCAGGTAGTGTAGGTAGCAAACTTATTGGACTTGTGACTTCCAGAGAGGATATTCCTGATCTGCTGAAGGTGTGTACTGACATTCGATACTATTATGGTTCTTTAAAGAAAAAGCAATTATTTAACTTATTTTATTGTGTGACAGCTTGATGATGTGATAGATCTTGTGATCCCTAGAGGCAGTAATAAGCTCGTTTCTAAAATCAAGAGTTTGACAAAAATTCCTGTTCTTGGTCATGCTGGTAAGAAGAATAGAATGACTAATTTTTAATTTAGTAAAATAGAGCTTCAAGTAAAGGTGCTATATTTACTATGCAGATGGAGTTTGTCATATTTATGTTGATAAGTCAGCTAATATAGATATGGCGAAACACATTCTTCACGATGCAAAGCTGGATTATCCTGCAGCCTGTAATGCAATGGTATTTTCAGTTTTTCAGTTTGCTATCCAGAACTGTTACAGAATAATCTTCACTTCACTACATCTTTGATTTGTTACACTCTCTTGGATTTATGTGCTATTCAATTCTCAGGAAACGCTTCTTGTACACAAAGATTTGCTAAGTGAAGGTGGACTCAAAGAACTTCTCCGTGAACTCCGATCGGAAGGTATGACTTTTGTCTGTCTAAAGACCCATCTTTTTAAAAAGTGCGTTCATTTCATAAACTATATAACTTTGATAACCTGTCATGGTGTTTGAACAATTTCCATGAAATACTTCTATTAATTAGACAGCTTTCTTGATTTCTAGATAGTATCAATGGACCTAGATTTTTGTAGCTTGGCCTATGTTGAATGAGAATTTTAAATATTTTATTTGTGGTTAAAAAAATCAACAGAAGTTGGACAATGTCAATAATGATTTTAAAATTGAACTGCACCAACCAGCTGTTGAATTGTCTGGATTGTATTTGTCACATGCCTCCAAGTGTTTTGATCATGTAGTAGTCTCTGAAATTGCAAGCAGCCCTTTGAAAAAGGGACTTCAGTGTTATACCGAATTATGGGGATTCTCCTCTAATGCGAGTTCATCTGTTGCACAGCTGTTACTCTATATGGTGGGCCGAGAGCCAGCAATTTGTTGAATATAGCAGAAGCAAGTTCGTTGCATCATGAATACAGCTCAATGGCTTGCACAATTGAAATAGTAGATGATGTGTTTGCTGCCATTGACCACATCAATCAAAATGGAAGGCATGTTGGAATCCCACAGATTTCATTTTCTCGTGTTTCTGGTTGTACATAAATAGGTGAAGGTTGTAATTATGTGTTTCTAATTCTCTCTCTTCCTCAATGTAGTGCTCATACTGATTGCATCATTACTGAAGATATTGAAGTTGCTGAAGCTTTCCTGCGCCAAGTTGACAGGTAGCCTTGCTTTTTGCCAACTGATCAGTTTATGGCATAAGAGAGAATAAATAGGATATATGATTGGCCGCCCATCAGCAATTGAGATGTAACGTCCCACATCCGGAGGTCTGGAGAGTTAGCTCTTGTAACCTAACGCCATCTTCCATAACAGATTTTTACACTATGATAGTCCATCCAAGAGCTAACTCTCCAGACCTCTGGGTGCAGGGCTTTACTTGAGAAGCAAGCACACAATGTAATACCCAAAAGAAATACTTGAAAAGCATTGAAATGGTGTAATTTTGGAATCCCAGCAATCACCAGGAACCCCCATCCCATCGGTATCATCATTGCTCACACAGTTCTTATTAACCTAACTCGATTCTCTAAGTTCATAACGTTACGTCATACCCTTCATAGTAGCAGATTTGACCATTGTCCAGAAATTCAGAAACCAATTCAAGAAGTATCTCTTTCCCTATTTTCTCTGTAACTAGCAGCAACACCATTGTTATTTTCACCACTCCTATCCAACAGCTGGTCCACTCCTCAGCTTAGCTACGGTAATTTAGTTAGTCTGGAATCTGGATTACAACCTTTCATTTCACTTTGATGATTGCTTTTCCTTTTTCCTTAGATTATTATTTTCAATTCTATTAAGACTATGATTTCGCTCCTGGACTTTCTAAAAGGTCCTCTGAATAGCATGTGACATTTAAATGAACATTTAAATGAACTTTAGAGATTAAGGTCGTACAGGTACTACACAAAAACATAAGATTGTGTATTTTTTTCATCAGTTTTCATCTTTCAGATTATATCTAGAGTCTTTCAAGTCTCGCCAATCTCTTAAACCTTTGAAACTCCCTACCTTAACTTCCAATTTCAATATCTTCTATCCTATTTTCCCTCCCTTACGGTAGGATCTGCTCTTCAAAGCCTGTTTTCCCTCCCTTATGCCTCCAAAAATGCGTTTGTAGAAATATTTATAAGGGAATTCTTCTGAGGCGATGGCTCCAGAAACCCATTGTGAGAATAATGTCTCCTAATTTTTGCACTACTTTTATGTTCTCGTTGCAATCTTGCTTTCCCATCTACAGTGCTGCAGTGTTCCATAATGCAAGTACACGATTCTGTGATGGAGCACGCTTTGGACTTGGTGCAGAGGTACTAGGATCTTCAACTCTTCTCATGTTTTAAGAAAAACTTGCTTTGCTTTCTCTCCATTTCAATCTGTTGGTTGTTCTAATTAATTTATGAGCAGGTTGGTATAAGTACGAGCCGGATTCATGCTCGAGGTCCTGTCGGAGTAGAAGGACTACTAACAACACGATGGTATGAGAATTCTGCATGTTTTTTTTCTTACACTACGATTTACTGACATGAGTAAAACTTGTCATGATATGATCAGGCATAAGATCTCAGAATTCAATGTCAATGTTCTGTAAAAAATTAATTTATTTTCTTTTTGTTATGGCTAATCCTCCACTGTTAAACCAGGATTCTGCGAGGGTGCGGGCAGGTGGTCAATGGTGATAAAGGGGTTAGTTACACGCACAAGGTTCTGAAACAATCCTAACTTTTCAGCAACATATCTGTACAGGACATTGCAACTTGCAGCTGTTTCCCTTGACATGCCATCATGTCTTACTTTCGGCTTAGCTATAATATCCAAATGCTCCTGAGATATGTATTATAATATAAGATAGAAGAACATATATTTTTTTCCCCTTTCCAGATTCCAATTACTGGAATCATTCTTGGTGCAAAACTAATTCAAGTATCTTTTTTAAATGAATGATTTTCCATAATGGGTGGAAAAGGATATCGTGATTAACAGCTTTGGTTGAAGCATTAGTGATAGCCATTTGAATACAGATTATAGGGGATTTAGCTTTTTTTGCATGACATGTAGCACACCCCAGCCCGTCTGATATATAAACTCACCAGTTTTCACTAGCTGTTTAGATAATTGGGACAGGATAACAAGTTTCAGAATCTCTTGAAATGTGAACAAAACGACCCTGCTACTTAATCCTCAAAGAATAGAGTATTTGCACTGGGAAAATGCTTCCCGTGATTTGATCATTGGTTTTCTTTTTGAATAATACTAGATACAGTCCTATAGTGTGCAAATCTCATTCATTCCTTTAAAAAAAAAAAAAAAGGATCCATCATTAAAAAATAAATAAATTCATGTGGTTCCTAGATTTAAACAATTTTTTCAAAGAAAATGTGCAAGGCTTGCACACCTGGGGTAGGTTTGGAGAGTGAGATGAGAATTTTTTGTTATAGATGAAAGTTTAAAATATTATTTTTTTAATATTATTATTGTTTTGAGATTTGAAAAAATTGAATTGGGATTTGAAAAAGTTGAATTGTTTATTATATTTTTTATGAGGATTTAAAAAATGTGTAATGATAATATGAGAATTTTGTATTTTGTTTTTGCCCCCAAACCTACTAGACTGCAAATATCATTTCTCTTGCTCTGATTATATTCAACGTTTAACTGCAAATTATTGTTGCAAGAGGGGTCTTGTATTAAACTCTACCACTGGAAAACCCAAATAAATGAGTAGTTGAATTATGTCAAATCTTCTTTGGATTTGTATCTGCAAAACAGGTTCGTAGAAATGAAACTCCAAAGGAAAGCTTACGATAATGTTTTCGAGTTCTAGTAAAGTACTAGTAACCAAACAAACAGCATGAGATTTTTGGTTTTCAAAGGAAAAAAAAAAAAAGAATCTCCCGAGTAATTTGTTCGACCAAATAAAAGTGAGTTGGTTTATGGTCTCATATTTCACCATCCCACAGTTCATGGAGGCTTTTGTAAGGACTGCAACTCTCGTGGATGGCAAAATCACCTCGGAGGAGCCTTTGCTGCATCATACACCAGTAGTATAAAACAAGTTTGTCTTCAACTATACTGTATACGAATGTAATTAAGCATACAATTAAGCTCGTGAACACATGCATTGTTTAGAAGCGTGTGTATATAATTATATAATACCTGGTGGATTCCTGATAATTTTGAGATGAGTTCTGGAGGAATGAACCAGTCGAATAAACTCGAATTCTCCTTGATCCTAGATTCATTTACACTCTTTGGTAGGACACTGTGACCGCTCTGGATACCCCATCGCAGAGCTACTTGTGCTGGAGACTTGTTAAGCTTTTCAGCAATTTCAATTAGTATTGGTTCCTTCAAGACTTCCCCCTTTATCCATGATCCTGGAGATCCTAGAGGAGAATAGGCCTGGAAAGAGAAATTGCATTAATATCACATCAAGAACAAAGTCTCAGCCTGTAAGTTATGCTAAATGTCTAATGGTGATAAATTTAGTTACAAAATGAACAGAGAAATGTCGTATTTGATTCTTAATTTTGTCATCTCTAGTCACACTTACCATGTTGCATGTTTTAAGTGGCTACCATTGAAGTGGTTGAAATATGAATCCATGCGCCACATCAACAAGCATGACTAAAATGACATGATGTAAGATGAAAAGTATAATTGCTCTAATGAAAGTAATACCGAGAGGAGAACGCCAGTTGATTTGCACAAGTTATGAAGAGCAGGCTGCTGCCAGACAGGGTGGCATTCCACTTGATTGACTGCAGGTGGAACTTTTGCATATTTGAGCAAGTCTTGCAGCTTCTTCGTGGAGAAGTTGCTGACTCCAATCGCGCGTGCCTGACCGGATGAGTAAAGGCCCTCCATCGCATTCCATGTCTCTGGAAGACATAAGGGAGCCATGACTTCAGGGTCAAAGCCTCGTGAACCTGGTTTTGTCCTAATTGGCCAATGAATCTGTAGCACAACATCGTATATTCCAAAATCATTTCAGACCCTTTAATCATTGCAGTTGATCTAGCTCTCAATATATGCAGAACAAAATGTCAAAGATAAACCAGAGGAAATTTTTCATGGAGTGCTAAAGACATACAAGATAGAGATCAATGTATTCAAGTTGCAGATCTTGCAAACTCTTACTCAAAGCCTTTGAGACGTCTTCAGGAGCATGGTCACTACACCTGAAAACATTGCAATTTTTAGTTGGGAAAGGCCAATAGTCTGTTCACAAACAGAAAGGCCATACGGGCTTCAAACCAAAATTCACTGAGCTGAACTACTCTATAATATCAAAATGAAAGAATCTAAAGATTAAAGATCAAATAAAACCAGCATGAGATGAAATAGATACCAAAGTTTAGATGTGATAAACATCTCACTACGCTGCACCACCCCAGAGGAAAATAGTTCCTTCAGTGCCACCCCAACCTGCATCATGTCAACATAACTCAAATGACTTGTATAAGATTCATGAAAAACATATCCCCTCAAACTCTCACTCTTTCTATAATGTGACATAAACTATCCAGAATTGTCTCCAAATTGGAAATAATAATAATGACAAATTATTCCTTCTTAAAATCTAGTGCTTTAAACGGATGAAAATATATGATATGATATTAATGATTGGATCTGAAAGGAAAGTGGGAATCTCAGAAAGAGATATGCTTTGAGGGGTAAACAGAAAAACTTTAATAGTTTGGTGTTACACTAGAAAAAGAACTGACGAAGTTTTTTTTCTCTTTTTTCTCCAAGTAAATTTGCATTCATAACTAGAGATAGCTCTAGTGTTGAGAAGAAGGAGTAACTCTATCCATCAGCCACTATTCATTATTCACGTTGGAAAAGGATTACGATTTCATGGGCCATACATAAAAAGACCTATATAAAAGTAGGAAAATAAAGGGTACCTCTTTCTCATTGTCATATACACTAGCGCAGTCAATATGCCTATAACCAGCCTGCATAAAATTGAAGCACAATCTCTGAGGAATTTAATTTTAATCATACCGCCTTTTTCTCATGCAATGTTCTGAAATCAAAGAAGCAAGAACCCATATGAAAAAGGGAACCTTTACTGCGGAAATGACAGCTTCACCTACAACACCTGGAGGAGCTTTCCAGGTTCCAAGACCAACAGAGGGAACTTTAGCTCCGTTATTGAGATCAAAATATCGAGCTTCTTGATCCATAATCTTCTGCAGAAATTTATAGCCAAAATCATGATAAAGACCAATGCCAACTTCAAATAGAAACAGGATAAAATATCATTAAGAAGGGAAAAATATAGAGAAAGAAAGAAAGAAAATATGGGAAACCCCTGCTTCCAAGTGCATTCAATTCTTTTGTTTTTTCTTAGGTTTTTTAAGGGCATATATGGTTGTCCCAACTGGTAAGAGGACGCTATTATACCTGTTTTGAGCAGACGTTTCAGAAGAAAGAGATCTGAGAACTAAAATGGCGAATAGGTAGAATATAATTTTAGAGCGAAATCACAGCAACAGGTGATTGTTTGTTTGTTTATGCTTAAACCGTTCATTGAAATGATTGGAAAATTGCTCATCCTTGAGGCATTCGCGGCAAAAGAGTAGGATCCACCTATGAGTCACATGTTAAGGCACATAGATTAATTTGAACCCAACTGTTTAATTGATCACGCTTTAAAAACTTGAGCACAATTCATATAGATGACACAGCACTATCATATAAATCCACCAATGACACAACACTATCATATAATCAGTGTAATAATCAACTCTTACTAAGTTAACTTGAACACAATCCGTTTCAATCCGTATATAGAGATCACCCGTATATTTATTTTGACTCAATTCATATAATTTCATATATAATGTAAGCATAATTATATATATATCATTTAAAATTATAACATAAAACATTTTATAATTAATATCCAGACCTATAACACATAAAAAAATTAATATCTTTTAAAAATAAAATCACAAATTATCAAAAAAAAAATTATTAGTTTGAAATATTAAGTATGCAAGTATTAATATTAATATTATATTCCAACAACATATGCATATAAAATTAGGCATTTGTTGAATTTGAAAATAGAATTTGTTCGAGTTATACATATCGATTGCGAGTTTTACTAGTTGACCCAGTATTGATTAATTTATTAATCGTGTCTTATTACATCAAGTTATTTTGATCCAAATCTATTTATACCAAACCGAAACCTAGTTACGTGTCATGTTCTTTTTGGATTATCGGTTGTATCATATATTGCCAATTTGCTATCCCTATTCATAAGTGCTTATTTTTACTTATCAAAGTTCATTAAAATTAGATTAGAGATATAAGATAGGGAAGTGAGGTTTTTAGTACAAAAATCTCATTTGTAGTGCTTAGAGGGAAATGAGATAAAATAGAAGAATAATTCTACTTATCATCCCCACACATCACACATTACATTTAATTTTTTTTTTCATTTTTCATCCCTAATTTTTTTTTTTCATTTTTCTTATAACAAATATGTGGTGTATGAATAGTAAATAGAACAACTCAAATAGTTTAACAAGAATAAAATTAAAATTAAAAATTAAAAAAATTAAATTAAAATATATAAACTTTGTGGTGTGGGATAATGAGTAGCATCCATCTTCAATATTCTTATTCATAGAAGCGATTATTTGAATAGAATGATAAACAAAAAATGCATAAAAATGCAATATATCAATCACCAAGATGGTATGTAAAATTTAAAATTCAGATTTAAACTTTTAATTAAATGATTATAAAGTAGACAATAAAATAATTAATGTATGTGAATAACTTTATTCTTTTAAATCCATTTATAACGTGCGAGATATCTTTTTGTATTTACTGAGTTCACAAAGCTGCAGCAGAAATAGTAAATCGAGATTTTATCTATTCTTTTTTATTCTTTAAATTATAAAAAAAAATTAAGAAGCACATATTGAGAGCCTCTCCAGTTCTTTATTTATCCAATTTGAAGAAAAACATATTTATTATTATCATATATGTCTATCTAAAAATATAATTTTTCGGCATGGCTAAACTCAAAAATACAATGGAAAGATCCAAGATGATTGTTTGTTCGTTGATACAGTTTGAATGCTTATACATAAAATAGATGATAAGTAAAGCGTATGAAATATAAATAAATATACAAATACAGATATTTACGTGATTTAACATAAAAAATCTACATCTACGGATTGTTTGGAGATGAAATTCACTATATTTAATGATTTGTACAGCCTTTCATAATCTCATATATCTCTTAATACAATGAACAAAACTAGGGTTTCATAGAGATTGAAGATAATGCTTCTCTTGAGAGAGAATATCTCAAGAGTCTTAGTACTTAGAAAAGTCTAATCTAAAATTTAAAAATATTCCCTCCATTTATAGAGGCCTCTTCCGTTCTTTGGAATAGTTGACTTGCCTTATATTGCTTTTTGTTTTTACGTGATTGAGTCAACTTGTTTTATTTCTTTTTGATTTGACTAGTTTATTCTAGATAGCCAATCATAGAGGGTTAGAGGAGTGTACAACAAATTAGGCACCAAGTAGAGATAAATTGCTTGCTGATTAGAAACCGCATATGCCCTTAATTTTCACAAGTTTGGATGTTGCTACAATAGCTGCCTCCTTCAATCATGAATATTGCACTACCAAGTTTCTGAGCTTGACCGCCAACTTATATTACACAAATTTTCAAGTTGCGTGCTATATAAAACTCTAGTCTAATAGGTCCCCTAGTTATATGACTCCTCAGCTTTATTCTTGGTGCGATCTATGATTTATTTAGGCTAGTTCGATTTTCTTCATATTTCTAGGCTGGGTCGATTTTCTTTATATTTATTTAGGTTGGGTCAATTTTCTTCATATTTTAGTGAAGTGAATATCGATTTTCTTCATATTTCTAGGCTAGGTTGATTTATTTAGGTTGGGTTGATTTTCTTCATATTTCAGTGAAGTGAATATCGATTATGCTGGAGTACAAACTGGACACAACCCATTTTTCTTTATCCTTCTTTATTGTCATCGTCGCCTTACACCCACACTTTGTTTCTACAGCCTCGGGTATTGCTCTCTCTTTGAGTTTAGAATTATGACGACGAGATCCTTCTCTCGAACACACATACTCTACTCCAATTAATGATTTGTCTATATTTGACAACTAAGTATGGTTTGTTCGAATGCTAAAACCAGTTCGTCTAGAGAAGGTTTTATAGCAACTATGTGCATCCTCTATGTCGTCAAATTGTAAACCCACATACGGCTACACATATGAAAATGACATCGTATTATTTCCCTTATCTTGCTCAACCTCACCATCCTCTTCAAGAATTTCAGCGTCATCGGTGCTATTATCTAAAATCTCAACATCATCTCCTCTTGAAGTACTCATCATTCAACCTGATATCAGAAAAATATTTGACCATGTGAGTCATTTTCAAACCACGTCATAATCAGATAATATATATATATAATAAACCACATGACCCATCACATATTTCACTTTTGTTTGATTAAATTGTTGGACCACACGAAGACAGACAAAGATATCCCATTATAAAAAGCCCCTTTTTGGACCACATCCTCGACCATCATTTAATTAAAATTTTGGCCATGAAGACAATGACAACATCCCATTATTCTGCAACCTTTTTGGACTATATTTTTGTCTTTTATTTGATTAAAGTTTTTAATAACATTTTGGGAATATGAAAGACCTCCAGAGGGTGAATATATAGTCAGGGATCCAACTCCAAGCAAAAGGTGCTCAAATGGCAACCAACGTATATGCAACTTTAATCATTTTATTACCAAAGTTTTTCATCAGAATTTAGTTTATCACATTTTCTAAAAATTACCAAACACAAATTTCCAAATCATAAATTACCAAATAAAAAATTACCAAATCATAAATATTTGTATAGCTAACCTCAGAAATTACAATTCTTTAGGCGATGGAAGTTTTGCACACAGAAGGGAGTCAGGGACGGTGGGCGTGGCACAGCCGTTCTTTTTACATAGAGAAGGAGATACTGTTTCGAAGGCCAGGAATCGAAGTTGTCGAGGTAAGGGTGGGAGACATTGTTTCAATGGCCAATTTTTTTTAGAATGATAGGAGGAGGCCGACGAAGGTGGGGGGTAGCGTTTTGACTCGGTGGGGGCACAAATGTTTTAGGTGGGGGTAGAGCGATCTGTACATGAGAAGAAATTGAGATATGCTACAAGCGGCTTATTTCTCAATTTTACTGAAACTCAAACGTGTCAATTTTTTATTTCCTAGTGTAAACTATCCTTGTACACCCGACTGGCCCGAAGTGTCACTCTTTGGTTTTATATGATCAAACCAGCCCTTAGTTGTCTTACTTCACGTGGATCCCTTGTGACTATGTCTTTGGTCAACCTTCTCACCCGCTACAAAGAATGTCCTCGTTAGTTGCTTGCAATTTCTTCCTTGCCCACAATGTGTACTTAGGCCCAACATTATAGAGAGAGTGAGAAAATTTCTCCTCTCTAAAGGCTACAACCTCTTCCCAAGATTTCGATACAATTCAATTTTATTTGAGATAAAGACAAATAATTTATTTTAATATTGTAATAATTTATCATCATTTACTTATATTCCAATCATTTTATATCACACAAGAAAATGATAAGGAAATAATAAAATATAGTATGTTTTTGTAATGTTAAAAAAGTCATTTATCATCCTTTTCATTTGACTTGGCCAACAATATTTTAGATTTTGAGAATATATTATTCTTTCCAATATTCTATTAAAAAATAAATGAAGATTAAGAAATAAGTATATTTTTCCCCGAAATCTTGCAATCTTGTCAAATTAAAAAATGGATTGCTTTCGGTGAATGGATTTGGCCTACATCATCCAAGACGACATTATTGTTTCAAATGCTAAAACATATTAAAAAAATATCATATTAAAAAATGTATGCAAAAGATTTCTTTAATGAGAAAAATAGAATTAAGTAGAATTTATCTCTAATTTTCTGATCTTATGAATGCACAAGAAGACAACATTATTATTTCAAATGCTAAAAAAGCATTAAAAATATCATATTAAAAAATGAATGCACAATATTATTTTAATGAAAAAATAATAATATTAAGTAGAATTTTTCTCAAATAGTCTCATCTTGTCCATATTTTTTTTAATAGGATAATGTTAATTAGAAATTCACTAGAAGTAAATTAACCAATAAGAAAAATTCTACTTATAATTTCTTACACCACACACCAACATGTAATTTGTCACTTTTGCCCTTCTATTTACACACATACACATTAATGTGTAAATATGCATGTTTAAATTAAAAGACAAAATAACAAATCACATATTGGTGTGTAGTGCGGAAATGATAAGAGTAACTTAAAATCATTAAACCACAACCCTTGAAGGTAAATTATTATCTAGTACTTAATTTCAAGTATGCTAGTTTACAGCTGATTGTGGGCTATCTAATATTATGATAGAATGGGTGACCATAAATGTTGGATTTGATGATCCTAATCAAGCATATCGACGACTAACAAGACGCCAAGAACAAGATCCCATTTAGAATATGATGATTAAGATAAATATGTAGCAATTGGAGAAGAAGAATGCATAAAACGCAATAGTGTCATCTTCTATGTCTAAAAGATATTGAACTAAAAAAACTAGCTAGTCTCCTGTCTTGTTTCTCTTGAAAGCCTTCTCTCGGAGAAAATAGAGGTGGTGCAACACAGTTAGTAAGAGTGGTCCAGAAGTGAAAGAAAGAATATATTGAATGTGGTTTCGGAGAGTGGATAGATGACAATGGAGGGGATAGAATAAATGTGGGAACAATTGAAGTTAACGGATGATGAAACTACTACGATCGAACTGATGAAGGGGTTTCCGAGACGATACAGAAGAAAGTGAAAACATGCTTGATAGGGAAAGTGTGTCTTGAACATCAAATTAGCAAGTCGATTATATGTTCTACGATGACTAAGATTTGGAGAATAACCAAACCAACCATATTTCAAGACAAGGAGTTAATATGCTCATTATCATTTTTGACACTCAAGTGGACAAATAGAGGGTTGAAGAAGACAAACCGTGGCTGTTTGACAATAGCCTGTTTATTATTCGAAAACTTGATGGGCTAACTTAGCAACAAAATATGAAATTTGATCAGGAATCATTGTGGGTACAATTACATAACCTGCCTCTGGCTTACATGATCCGAGATACAGAGGAAGGGGTAGGAAATTTGATTGGCATAGTGGAAAAGGCAGATGCAGATGAAGATGGGGTAGGATAGGGGAAATATCTGCGAGTAAAGGAGGAGATTAATCTGACCAAAGCAAGCGCTAGAGGGAGAACGACTAATATCAATGGTTTAAGAGTATGGATTCCTTTGAAGTATGAAAAATTACACCGATTGTGCTTTACATGCGGAAGAATAATACATGATGCTCAATGGTGTAAACAATTGAAGGACTCAGTGATAGGAACGGACAACCAATTCGGGCCATGGCTTAGGGTCGAATCCATAGGGAAGTCTAGATTAAACGGGAATTTTGAGGGTAGTTTATGGGATGGAGTTGGATTTACAGTGGGAAGAAGATGAAGTTTAGATGAGGGAAGGGTTCAGATCACGAATGCAGCAGCGGGGATGGGCGGCGAAGTGGGGCAAAAACTGAGGAAGGAAAATCTGTTGAGACCAGAATTAGAAGGAAGTAGAGTTCGAGAAGGAATGTGAGAAGGGGGAAATACAAATGGATGTATCTTATCAGGAAAATTATTTTGAATTATGTAACAATGGAGAAGAGAATGGAGAATGGGGAAAAAAACTGGGGAAACTGAGTAATTTTAGGAGAAAAAATAGTAGAAGAAGAAATGGAAAATCAAAAGGAGATTGACTTGGATAAGAGGCCTAGTCAAGTTGTCCATGTTCAAAAGAAGTAATAGGAAATAAAGGAAAAAATGATATCTTTAATTGCATAAGATAAAGATGAAGAACAATGATATGGAGGACAGAAAGCAAACAACCAAGAAAAGGGGAGAGGGAACTGGAAGAGAAGGGCTATAAGCAAAGGTACAAGTTTTGCTCCGTTCCTGTTACAATTTGAAAAGAAAAGAACATTGGTTGATGATGAAGTAGTTGTTGATCGACAAATTATTGTGAAAAAAGTGAAATTGGGAAACGATGAAATAGTTATTGAGAATGAATAGGAATTGGCAGAGGTTGCTAAAGCAACCCTGCCAAGACCAATGAAAACACAAAATTGAAACTGTCGGGGGCTTGGGAACTCCTGGATAGTCCAAGACCTTCTCTTATTAGTGAAGTATAAGAAGCCCAGTTTGGTTTTCTTGATGGAGACCAAACTCAAGTCAGGAAGTACAAATGTTGATGTGGAAGAAGGAAATACATGTTAGCATTATAAACTATTCTTAGAGACATATCAGTGGGTGGGTGGGTGGAAGATGAAGCAATAAAGAAAAAATAGATGTTAACATGATTCTATGGAAACCCAAAGGTGTGTAGAAGGAAATAAAGTTGGGAGTTGTTGATTTCTCTTAGACCACCAGATCACCAACTCTGGCGTGTCTTAGGGGATTTTAATAAAATTGTATCCCAAAATTAGAAACAAGGGCGGGAAGGCCTAGAAATGAAGGTCAAATTGAACAATTTAGACTCTAGGAAAATGTAACCCTTTTTATTTGGGATGGAGGGGAGATTTATATACCTAGAGTAACAATCATAGTGATGGCTCTTTTATAAAGGAGATTTTGGCTGCATGTAGTTCAGATCACAAGCCAATTTTACTATACTCTAGTAAGGAGCAACACATAAAGAGTTTGCAGAAAAATAATTTTAAGTATGAGAATAGTTGATCACTTGAGGAGGAATGTGGAAGAGTAATTGAGCTGAATGGGAGAAGGAAACAATATCTATAGACCCATTGAAGAGAGTACAAGAAAGATTAAAATTGTGTAGAAAAGCTCTAAGTAGAAGGAGTAGTGTGACTTTTAAAGAAAGGGAGATGCTGATCAAAGAGAAAACTGAAGTATTGAGACAATTACAGACTTATAGTTAAGTGAAAACAATGAAGAAATTCTAGGGGTAAAAAGGGAGTTGGAACAGATGCTAGATCAAGAGGACCTTAGATGGAGACAAAGGGCAAAAACACACTAGTATCAAGAGGGAGACAAAAATACAAAGTACTTCCATACGTGTGCAACATAAAGAAGGAAGAGTTTTATTAAGCAGGTTAGGAACACTAACAACAACCTGATGATTGAGAATGAAGATATTAGGAAATCATTTATAGAATACTATGAAGAAATCTAATCCTCTACATCTCCATCAACAAATAATATTGAAGCTGTGATGGGAATTGTAAGCACCAGAGTCACAGATCAAATGAATGAAGAGCTGGGACAGAAGTCTAAAGTAACAGAAATAGAAGAACCTCTTACATAGATGTCTTCTCTGAAGTCTCTAGGACCAAATGAATTGGAGTAGATTTTTATCAGCAACACTGGAGTCTAATAAAGAATGAGGTGTGTAATACAACTCTTGATTTTTTAAACAATGGAGTAATGTTGCCAGATTTAAACTTTACATATATTGCTCTTATTCTAAAAACAAATAATCTAGAAGATGTCACTAATTTTAGGCCTATAAGTCTTTGTAATGTGCTTTACAAGTTAATTTCAAAGACTATATCAAATAGGCTAAAAATGATGCTACCTAATATAATATCATATTCTCAAAGTGCTTTTANGAAGATTAATATATGGAATAGAAATGGTTACCAAAACCTACAACATATTGTGTTCAATCTACTAGTTGTTCATTGGATAGGGAAGCACAAGTCTCTCATATGATGGTAGAAGAATTGAACATATGAAATGAAGAGTTGATAAAAGAAACTTAATAGAGAGGAAGTAGACATGATTTGTAAAAGGCCTATAGGTAGCAGAAATGCAAAAGATAAGCTAATATGGAATTTAATAAATATGGGAAATACATAGTTAGAAATGGATATCATGTGGCTCAAGCAAGAAAGAAAAGGTAAGTAGGAGAAAGTTCAAGAGAAGCAACAATAGAAGAGAAATGGAGAAAGATTTGGAAAATGAAGGTTCTTGGTGCAACAAAACATTTTCTATGGAGGGCAGGTACTGACTCTTTGCCTACAAATATTTACTTTGAAGTAGAAAAATTACATAAAATCCCAATTGTCCTTTGTGTCAAACTGAAGAAGAAACTATCATGCCTGCCTTATGGAAATGCATGACAGTTTATGATTTGTGGGCAGAAATGGGAAGTTCAATACAAAAATGGGCATCAGTAGGGAATGATTTCATGGAGCTATGGGATAAATTAAGTCAAGCATTGAAAATTGAAAAATTAGAAGAAACCATTTCCATCCTAAGGAGCATCTGGTATAGAAAAAATAAAGTAGTTTTTTAGAATAAATTCGAAAGTCCTACACAGGTGATTAAAACTGCTACATTAATCAGTATTTCTATATATTAAAAAAAAGATATTGACCTATGAAAAATCATTTTTGCAAATTCATAAGTAAGATACTGTGATGGTTAGGTCAAAGATAACTTGGATTTTCTTTGAAACTATATCACAAACAAAATTAATAATTTTCGAAGGACCGACGCATTGGATCAATAGTACATTTTAAATTCTTTTTCTATTTTTTTTTTAAAGAGGCACAGTTCGATAAACATTTTCCATTTCCAAACCCTTTGAAAAATGAATAATTCAAACCCTTGGTTTTATATCTACCTAGACATTTAAAAATATATATATAGACATCACACTAGTAAGAAATTACATTCTCAATTACCTAATGATTTCTTCTAGCCAACGAAACCAAATCTCTCCCAGGCTTTGTTTAGATGTTGAGATAACATGAGAGAAAAAATTTATAAATAATAATAAAATAGTTTGTGAATAATAGTTAAATAATTTGAGTTAAAATATTTTATGAGATTTTGAAAAAAGAGAGTGAGAAAAAGTTGAGTAAAAATATTATTATTGTAAAGGATGTGTCTCATTTCTAATCTGAACCGCTACCTACAAGGGTCAAAACAGAGTCGACCTGGTTGGCCTGAGAACACTCCGATACTTAAGTCAGTTTAGAATTTTGAAATGATTAATAATCAAAAGAAAAAGAATCAAGATCCCCCAGCTATTGAGGGTTACCTAGAATATATAGGATTCTGTCATTACGTTTAGCTGATGCAGAATCTTTCAGTGTGGATCTGAGTTTTAGGGATGCACTCTGTGGTCGAAATGGTCACGTATCTGCATGTGATCCCTACTTTCTCGTAAGTGGTTACATGCATATCTTTGACTTGGTCGGGCTCCTGATACTCCAGTTTCTTATGCTTGGCCAAGGACCCTTTTTGTTGGGCTCCTTTTATATTTGGGCCTGTTTATTCAGAATGGACTTCTTCACTATTATAAGCCCTCCAACTACCCCACTAATTCTCTTCACCTTATGGTGTAGGGAATTATATATCTATTGGTGCTGTCCCTTTATAAGTTATTCTGTGGTATTTGCTAGGGACTTCCGATTATGGGCCTATGTGGTGGGCTTGGCGTGTAGGATGTCTATGGATTACCAGAATAGGCCCGTTCCAGGATAGGCCCGTTCGCACACATTTAGTTGGTTCCGGCCGACCGTTCATGTCCTTGTGCCGTTTCCCTTCCTCTTCCTTTCTTTTTAGAAGACAAATTCCTCTTCCCTGTCGACGTGGCGAGAAGGGAGAAGGTTTTCGTGTAATAGTTACTTCTGCCCTTAGTGTCAGGTCATGATGTTTAGACTGTTGGCATTCTATGCTTGCTTTTCTTTAAATATCTCATCTTTTATTTCTTTTATTTCCTTCTTCGTTTGCCCTTCCCTGCATTTCTCTGTTTGTGCCTCCTTCATGTCTTGCTTGTTATGGACGCAAGTGGCTCTGCTTCGGCCTATTTAGTGAAGTCATCTACGGCTACAACCATAAACTTCACCCCGCCTCTTCCTAGCAGGAAGGGCTCAACCAGGTCTATGCCCCACTGAGCAAAGGGCCAGGGCGCGGTCATGGATGTTAACTTTTCTAGAGGGGCGTACTATACTGGTGCATGCGCTTGGCATTCCGCACACTTCCTACTGAATGCTTGAGCATCCCTCAATGCGTTGAGCCAGTAGTATCCCGCCCTCATCGCCTTCCTTTCCAAAGTCTTTCCGCCTGAATGGTTTCTACATTTCCTTCATGTATTTCTGTCAGGATATATTGAGTTTCTTGGGTGGAAATGCATCGCAGTAATGGGGCGGAGAAGCCCCTTTTATAAAGGATCCCATCAATGAGTAGGAACCTAGCCGCCTTCCTCCTTACTCTTCTTGCCTCTTCCTTCATCTCTGGAAGCTTTCCTTCATCTAGATATTAAACCACTCTGCTTGCCCATTCAGGGACGTTGGTACTCAAAACGCCTACCTCTATCCCAATAGCTAGAACTTCAATGACTCTGTATTCCACTTGCTATGGAAAGGGTGCTTCGTCCATCCCCGATGCCGCCCTTGCCAATCTATCCGCCACTTCGTTTTTAGCCCTCGAGATCTGAATTATGCTGAAATACGAGAGGTAGTCTTGTAATTCCCACACACGCTACAAATACTTCTTCAATTTTTTCTCTTTCGTTGCATACAAGCCTAGAACTTGATTTACAACTACTTGAGAATCCGACTTGACTTCTACCTCGGTTGCCTCCATCTTGGCGGCTATGGAAAGTCCTGCTACAAGTGCTTCATATTCCGCTTCGTTGTTTGTTACCTTAAAAGCCAACGTCGCCATATAATACTGCCCTTGGCCATCGGGGTCTACCAGATGTATCCTCAGACCCCCACTCACTTTGTAGGATGAGCCATCAACAAAAAGTATCCATGGTTTTCCCGTTGGGACCACCGTGTCTTCCTGGGGGAAACATGAGAATTCTGCTTCAAAATCTGCTAGTGCCTGTCCTTTGACCACCCTCCTTGGCTCGAACTCTAGATCAAATTCACTTAGTTCTATCGACCACCCAATTAATCTTCCCGAAACGTCTAGTTTCTTCAGTTTTCGCTAGTGGGGCCTCCGTAAGTATTCTTATGGTGTGGG